>WBNO01003755.1:0-46726 GCA_013400575.1 Peucedramus taeniatus | reverse complement strand
TCTGGAGAAAGTAGATAACTCTGTCATTCTTAGTGATGGTATCAAAATGACATTTTCAGGTACTTTGAACAACACTTGTGAAGATTATAATGGATTTCCATTCCACTGTGTACTCATGGCCTAAACAGAAAACTTCAGTTTCCATTCAAAAGGCAGAATTTTTGAACTTTCTAAAGCATTGGAACTCTATACACTCATCATATTCAAGTTTGAATGCAAAGAAAATTATTTTTAATAACTTTTTTGGTGTTCCTGATACGTTAAGAAAACACTAAAAAAATCTAAACTGTCTTCACAAATCTAAACAACATTAGCATATAATAAATTCTTTTCTGTACATCAGTTGATTTCATCTCTCTTCATTGCTTCGCTTATGCTTTGTCACACAAGTGGAACAGTGAAATAAATCAACCATTTATTTCCTTTATTGCATAAATCTCACAGCAGTAAAACAGAATTGATCACATAAGGAAGTTTAAGATGGGTTTCAGTGAATCCTTGAGACACTGGAAATTAATCATGCAAGCTGATATTATATTTCCCAAGGGTAATATATTTTAATAGATATTTTCCAAACATTTTCCTCCTTTAATATATTTATAAATATTGTTACTACTCTTGTTTTTTTCTAAGATGATTAAGCCATTATTTTTCCCTAATCTTGTGTGTAGAAAAACAAGTCAAGAAAATCTCTTTATTACTTATAAAAATATGCGACAAAATAACTGGGAAATTTAAAATGAAGGTATATATATATCTTCAGCAGCAATTATGTATTCCTAACATTTTTTTAGACCAAAATAGATGACACTGCAAAAGAATCCATAAAAATGGAAAGCCACACTATATGTAGTATGTAATGCTCCCCTGAGATAAGTTTTAAAGAAATGAAAGAAAATTGAATTAGTCAATTCATCCTTTGCATTACTTGATACTGTCCATAATATAGCATTTTAAAGAACTAAAAATTTATTTCATTAATTTCAAAGCTTCTTTATTTATAATACTAGAAAATATAATTTAAATTCCCATTTGGAAAGTATGGATTAATGATTTTATGTGCGATAATATAATTTAAAACAGGACTGCTACTAGCTCACAAATAGCTACTGTGTGAATGTTGTCAGTACACGATCGTCTTCATTGCCATGTCCTTCTTTTTCAGGGACATTAAACGTGAAAGTGCAGTCTCTGCTTACGCTTGAGATCCTGTACTAAATTCTTTCCAATATCTACTGATTTGTGAAAATCATTATAATTTTGTTCTAAGATAGTTACCATTCTGAGAAGACTGAAACAAACCATGTCCACTTTCATACTTGTCCCCACAATGGAAATTGACATCAACAAAAGGAGGGAACTGGGTTAAACTATGACTGGAATTGAAAGCACTTTCCCTATCCCCAGTCTTAAACAAATTGTTAAATCTGACCAGTTTATTATGGAAATACAGGATTAAAGCATCCAAAACTAGTGATAGACAAGGTAACATTAATTCCTTTAATAGTACAAACATATGTGATGATTTTAGTTTGCTCAAAACCTAAAAGCTCTACAGTGAGAACTGGCACATCTTCTTGGCTTTTAACCATCAGCTCTTAAAAGGAAGTCTGATGACAATGGTTGTTGTTGTTGTTATTGTTGTTATTATTATTGTTGTTGTTGATGATGATGATGATAATAATAATATCACCAATATTATTATTTTCCTTTCTGACAAACAGCTGGCTGGTAAATCTGTGTTGAAACACAACATTGTCACATAGTACAAGTCATCATGAGGCTGATTCACCAGAAAGTGGTTTATGTGAATGGAAATAATGCATGATTTTTGGCATGGAACAAGACCAGCAAACTTTGTACCTTATTTCAGAGAACAAACTAAGAACTACTTGTGACCAGTGATATGGATAGGGTGAAACCTATGACATTTTTGAGACAAACCAGTAACACTATGGAAAAAACCACTGAATTTTGCTGCAGAGGGTAGACATTGCCAGTAAAATTTCTACAGTATCCTGTAACAAAAACATTATCTTTTTGCCTCCATAATTTGGTTTTGTTTTCAGTGTTATTAAAAGGAAATTCAAACAGATTAAGGGTATGAAAAATGTTTGTTGCAGTATTTTATCTTGTTACCATAATGTGAAGTGAGTGATCCCTCACCATCTTCAGACAAAAGAGGGCACTTGTAAAATAAAACAAAAGAATGAAACAGGGAATTGATTGCAATAGTAAAGCCAGTATTAATCTGCTAACTCTTTCACTTTGATTAGTAAGCTTTCCAGATATAGAAATAAAGGTGTGGTTTCATTATACTCTATGCCATAGTTCAGTCTTAGTCTACTCAATTCTTATCCAGATTTCTTGCACTATACACAGTTGCTTATCTACTTGTTTCAAATCTAATTATGGTGCAATCAAAGAAGGAAGTGGAACAGTTCAATGATCTGATAGAAAATTAACTCATTAAAAAAAGGGAAAAAAAGACTTTCTGTCAGAGCAGTGAGATCAACTGATTTATGCACACAATTGCTAGTTGCAAGAGATGGACATGAATTTCCAGCCAGGCCTAGAAGAGCCTACTTTTCAGGGGCAATGTATAGCTGTACTGAATCAGGTACAATCTCACTGTAAGTCCTGAGAAAAATAAATACAAGGCTAATGACTAGATGTAATATGATAGGAAAACTTAGTGATTAGAAGTTGTTTGTCTTGATGCTTTAACATACACAAAATATAACGATTGCTTTCTATAAAGACTTTGAATATACAGGACTCAAAGTAGACTGTTTTATCAGGTCTGTAGGTCTGTCATATTTGAATTGGGCTAAGAACCATAACCTTAAGCAGAAGGTTTTACTATATTTGAAGTATTTATCTTATGATTTCAAACAATGCCTTTTCCATGAGGCCTGCATTTCTCATCTTCCCAGGAACCAGCCAGCTATATGCAGACTACTATATGTTTCATAATATAATCATTACTTAACTAATATTAACTGAACTCTACTAAGCTAAGTGGTCTTCTTAGCTTTTACTTATCTCCTTTCTTCTTTTATTTATCTGATATATTGCTTCCCACAGATTTGAAATCTAAAGTTTTGGAGACAAGTAATATCTCATGTCATACGTGTACAAGAGATGAAATAAAGGTTCCTGATCATTTTAGATTATTTCTTTATTAATCTCTGTTGATTTTTTTGTATTAACAGGAAAAGCGACAGCTGATACCAAGGTTCAAGAAGGTAATTTGTAATTTTAAAGAGGATTTACAAGTCATCCACCATCTATGCAACATGTTCCAAATAAAGTTTAATGATGAAGAGAAGTGTTGGCCTTCAGCCCTTTTTATTTAATGAGATAACAATGCTTCACATTCCTGGCCAGCACTGAGAACATTTTGATTTACATTTATTAAACTGAATAAAATGTTTACAGTTTGAGCTGGAAAATCTTTCTTCAGAGAGACAGACTAAGCACATCCAGCTCTTGGCTGAAGAACTTTGAATCTGTTTTCTTATCAGAGGTCAAGCTTGTCAGCTATTTTTGCAATGGCTCAACCTGTACTGCACTTTTCACAGCACCTGGAAAGAAAGGATTAGTGAATAACCTCTTTCTACTATGGAGATCAAGAGTTAAAACACTCTTACAGTTGCCTCTGAAGTTCCCTCAGATTATGATTAATGAGTTCACCGTATTTTCCTGATGGCTCTTCAGTTTCCTCACTATAGGTTGACCTAAGAGAAGCCCATTGTTTCTCTGCTCTAAAGAAAACTAATTTCCAATTAGTTTGATGGCTACTACAGTTTTGCTGTACAGCACACTCCAGAGTATTTGTTCACTCAACATGACCAAGATACCTGGGTAAACACACCAGATGAATATATGCAGCAAAAATCAAGGGAACATGGCTGATCAAGCATGAAAATGAACATTTCTTCTCTTAAAAGACTTTGTGTTATCCTTATATTCAAAACAGGCATTTCTATTAGAGAGAACTCTTGTCATGAGAAAGCAATAAATACAGTTAAGAATATATCACATAACCTTTAGTGAAGTTCATTACTAGTCTCACTACAAGGAATTAATACTGTGAAATAGGATTATGAATGACCATTTCAATGCTTCTTTTGATTTGCTTAGCAGAAAAACGTGGTATTACCTCTGGAAGAGATGCTTTTTAATACATGTAATCAGGTTACTACTCATATGTGCTACTATTTGGGTAGTAGCATATATGTACAGAAGAATTTACTGTCATATCACCTAAAGACAGTAATTTTTGCCTGCTAGTTGAAATATTTCACTTGCACTTTCTTCCAAAAAAGGAAACTGTTTTTAAAATAAACTTTAAATGAGAACTTTGGCTCTAACTTTTACTCACTGAGGTGAACTACTATGTAACTAGTTTCCATGCATATGAGATCAACTATATTTTCCTTCTATGCCACAAAACATTGTTCTTTAAAAAAGACATTGTTTTCAATTCAGCAGCTGCTTCAGGGTGTAATAATTTAGAAGCCATGCCACAGTGTGAGACAGGATCAACTGGAATGGCACATACCTTACATGAATGCCATACACAGACACACCAAAGAAGATACCTGAAGCACATTTGTGCTTCTAGTGCCAGTTTAAGTAATCAAATCTTGTTGTTCCACCAAAAATGAAAAATATTTGGGGTATTTTTGTTTGTTTTGTTTGCTGTCAGATGTCTTGTTTTTAAATACTGTGACAGTGCTGAGATCTCCATTCTTTCAGAAGCTGGCAGTTCTGAGCATGCTACATACTGTTGTATTGAAGTGACTGAAGCAAAGCCAAATATCATATTTGTCATCATATTCCTGCATTTCCATTTTTTCCCCTGGCCTATCATTGGAACAATTTGTCTTTGTCTTTTTCAGAAAATGCTCCCTTTCCAAATCACCCCTCAAATAGAACAAGCTGCCAGGGAGACTGAAAGGCACATACAACATGGTCATGATAGGTTCTAATGAGTACTGTGGGTGTTAGACATTACAATGGGTGTATTGGGTGTTCCAACTCAATAGTACTTTTCAAGATGATGTTTTTACACATGGTTACTTCCACTCTGTATTGTACATCATAAATAAGGATTTTCTGGGAGGTATATTAGGCATACGGACCAAGGAGATACAATATTGTTACATCAGCAGGCCTCTGTTATCATTAATTTCTGTATCATTTCACTACTGTTTTTTCCTTCATTTCATTCAGATAACATTTATAGCTGAGGTGATATACTCATTTCTATAGGTTACATATGTCTATCATATATAGTATGCAGCATCCCAACAAGGCACCTCAGGTTTCTTTATAGCAATTTTAGAAGGGTTTTTTAAAGGATTTAATGTGCATATCTAGATTTAGCATTTTTAATGTGCTCGAAGTAATGGATTTATCAAAGTAACAAGCATTTTCATTGCCCCAGTATCTTTCGAGTTTGAGGAAGACACCTTGGTAAGCTACATGCACACACAGACTGTAATCATGTTAGGAATTACAGAATTGCTGCTTTCCACATTTCCCATGCCTAATAGAAAAACACTTTTCACCGTTCTGATGAATGTCTCTGAAGAGACATCTCTCTCTCTCTGAAGAGACTGTCACCTGTGACTCCCCCCACTCAGAAGGTGATCTCTGGGAGCCCCTCTGCTTGGTCAGAATCTGAGTCAGAATCTCTTGAGGAGTACCTCAAGAACAGTCTGGTGTACTGGTTCCACTTACCCTCTGATTCCCCTGTTGGGGGCTTCCATATGGCATTTTTTTCACAAAGAAGCATGGGAGTCTCTGCCTCTGCATGGATTACGGGACGCAGAAGGACATCAGAGTGAAGGACCAGGACTCCTTGCCTCTTACTCTGAAGTGCTCTGAACATCTGCAGGGGGCTCCGCTGCCCTCAGTGCTGGATCTATAAGGCCATCCTCTGATGCCATTCAGTCTCTTCAAAATGCCAGTGTTCTGTAAATGCTGTTCTTAGGGACGTTCTTCATAGCTATGCTCTGTTATACCTGTATGACTTCCTGGTGTTCTGCACCTCTTGAGAGGTATTTATTAACAGCATTTTCAATGACTTGCAGCAGTGCTGGCTGTGCTGATCAGAAGAAATGCTGCTTTGACCAACAGAAGGTGGAGTTCCTGGGGTAACTGGGCAACCCTGAATTGCGCATAGACTCCAAGGAGACTGATGACATCACAAGTTGGCAGCACCTTCTAGCACAGGTGCAATGGGTTTCAGGATTTACCACACTCTAAAAATAGCTCAGGAGGGGGATTTTTGGTTTGAAGCTGCCATAATGGCACTCACCTAAAAGAGCGCTTGACTTTTATGGGTGCCTGACCAGCTTTTCAAAAATGGGTATTCACTGTAGCTTTTATCCTATTATTATTATTACTATTTTTTTATCCTCTTTTAGTGTAGAACCAGATGCTTTAACCTGTACCTGCTTCTCTGGGTATCTCACCCCACTGAGACGAATTATGCCTGAGATAATGAGCTCCTGCTAACCAAATCTAACTTTGAGGATTGACAGCACAGCTGTGAGGGAGCAGAAGGACAGAAAATGTGATGACCAGTCCCCCAGCCTGCAAGAGGACTGAGGGATGAAGTGCATCTCTCTCTGCTCTGCATCCCGGCCCTCCTTTTTGTCCTTCCTTTTCACTTTCCTTTGTCATCTAGGAAACAGAATTTCATGGCAGATGCCTTGTCATGGAAGAACGACACAGATTTGGATGCACACCTCATACACAGACCTTGTCTTCTTTTTCTCTGCTTCACTTCAGCTGTGGCAGAGGATGAACTCATGGCCAAAATTCACCAAGTCACAGCAAACAACATGCTTCTGGCTTAGCATTGTGATGGCACAGCATCAACAAACCTCTCAGCAGGAAGGGAGATATCTCACATGGACTGCTGAAAAGATGGCTCTTCCACTGATGCCACATTGCATCTGAAGCTGGAAATGAGCTGCAGCGCTTTTGTATCCAGTCCTGTGGGTAATAATGCATTGTATGGACATGTGTGGTTGATTGTATTTGGGTCTGTAACATCTGTAGTTCTACCAAAAGGCTTCTGCAAAGACCATAGGGTGTTGTACAGACATGGTAAAAAAAGGGAGGCTGTGGTCCCTCAGTGGTACCTTAAGATCTGTCTCTAATCAAGATAAAAATGTAAACACTTGTATTGTTCCTATAGCTCTCATTGGAGGAGATGGGTAGGAAAGACAGGTCAACATTTCCATGTCGCTCTCTCACCCTATCCCAGATCATGGATACAAAGGAGAAGAAAAGAACTTTCATTTCCATGCTCCAGGTCCTGGGTTAGAAAATGGCGGCCCTGCCATTTCACTGGTGCTTTGAGTAAATGGTGCTATAACAAGAAAAGACAGCTGCCATGGAGCCTTTTGATAGACTTCCTCCAGCTGTGCAGGTTGCTGGCCAGAGAGCACCTTCTTACTTTTTTACTGCAGTCTTAATTTTTGAAATTTTATTATCTCTCATCACTATTTCAGTGCACATAAGGTAAGTGGAAAGGAAGAGTTATCAAAATGTCTGTTGCATAAGCACACACAATTTGATGGACAGTTTCTTCCTTCCTTTGAATGTGAGATGCTCTATTTAAAACTAAATTTTAAACAGTATTATATTTACATAACCAATTTATCTTTACCAAATTACGACTTTTATCTTATTCAGTATTAAGTTTATGATTTCTTTTAACAATTAAATAGCTTTTCCATTTCTTTCTTTGCTTTTCTTGATATCATGACCTAACATAAGAGAAAAATCTTTGTGCAACACAGGTTCTATCAAAGCATCATAATTAACAATTAAAGTATCTTAACAATCTTTACTCTTCATAATGAGCCTGTACCTTCTAACACTTTTGTTGGCTTGCTTACTCCCTTCATTCTGCATTGCTCCTTTTGAATTGGTCAGATTATTTTTCTAATTGGAAAAATGCAAGCTGTCTAGTGCATACTTCATTAATTACTAGTTTTAGTCCATAATTTGCAAAAATTCTTGGCAAATTGTCAATACAGAAAAAAATGTCTATAGTAAAAAAAAGGAAAAAAGTTTTCTGGTGAATTTTCTTTTGATCAGTCTGTGATGTTTTGGAATTTTGCACACTAGAATATCTCTTAAGTAAATATTAACCATTTTGATTGGACTATAATTTCTCAGAAAAGGTCAAATGCACTTATTTTAAAAAATAGCAAAATCTTCACAGTTGCACACAGAAGGTGTAGAAACACAATATGAAAACAAAATTGTGGAAGAAATAAACTGGAGATGAATATGCAAAATAACACAGATTTTAATAGCACCAGCTTTCTGTAATACAAACTGTGATGTGCTATTAGCAAAGTGAGCAAAGATAAAAAGAACACTAATCTTGTAAACACAGAAAAAATAGGAGATGATGTAAACAGAGTACTAAGAAAAGAAAATAGTTTTGGGGGTTTTTTTAGAAGCTCAAGTCATGACTTTTCTAGGAATACTGGTACAGAATATTGTGGTTGTGCCTAGTCATGTGGAAATTTGATTACTGCAATGACCATTTATGATTTCTGCCTTGCCAGTCTGACAGTGTCAGCTGTTAAGTGTACAGGTCCCTGTACACAGCACTGAGATTTTGACCACACAGCTTTGTTGCTGCTGTTCTTACATTGCTCAATGGCAACCTCCTGAGCTTTGGCTCTGCCGCATTTTGTACTGTAACATTTCAGTCTGACATTTCTGGTATGGCACCTGATTCACTGCTCCTGCAGACAGTACACCTAAGCTTCCTCCATGGGCAGAGTTTTCATGGTGCTGTTTCCCTCTATCAGCCTGCCATGCTTTAAGCCCAGCTGGAAAATAAGCACTATGCAGCCGCTCCCTCAATCCCCCTCTCTCCCTCGCTGTTGTACCAATTGCTCCTCATTATGCCTTTCTGACATGGTAGGGAGCTAGAGATACCAGTCACTGTCAGCTGAACCACCACCAGATCTTATTCCCAATTCATAGAATATCAGATGAAATTGGAGAAAAGCTTTATATTTCTCTTAATGCACAACTGTAATTTTGCTCTGTCCTTAAAATGTCCTCAGAGACTTGAAAAAATCTGTAAGCCCTCCATTTCCCACATGTATCCAGATAATGTAAAATAAATTCTTGCATATAAGAATGATTTTCAACTTTTAGACAACTGGATCTATTATATATGCATAGGAAGAAAGATACTTGGCATGCACTGTCTGTGGCAATGTCTCATATAGGGCTCTTGTGGATTCTAACATATATAAATACCATCTTGCAAGTTACACAGCCCTATTACACTGAAGAGAAAATATTTATGTCTGGGAGTCAGGTTCAATCTAGACTTTGAGCTCTAGGTCAGAGAGCTTTCTTTAAGTACCATCTGTACCTCAGCTATCTCCAGACACAGCATAGGACATTTTCCCTTCTTTCTCCAAGGATTGAATGACCTTCTGCGTGACAGTCATTCAACTGATTCTTTTAACACTTTAGTTAAATGCAAAACATTTCTCAGAGTTATTTCCTAGTTGATACTATCCACAAGGCTACATCTGTTATTCTTTCCTAGTATTGCCCCCTGGTACATGAAGGACAGATGATAAATCTGGGCTAGATTGCATCTGACTTTGCATGGGCTTGCAGTGAATCAAACAAAAGGGTACAAGGAACTCCTCCTGCTTTCTTGAGCATTCAGTCAAGGGGCAGACACAAGACACAAATTTCATCCCTGATTTAGCAGAGCTCTGAATGTGCACAATTTTTTTATTTAATATTTAGAGAAACACAGAGTGCCAAAAAAGGATCTAAGGCCATGGTCAGCAGTGGAGTTAGGTGACTTTTTTTATTCATTTCACTCAGAAATAACAATCCAGAAGAGAACAAAAAAACTAGGATAGGTAATTTGGATTTCTTGACTAGACTTACTCCACACTTCAAAACAAAAACACCAAGTAAAACATTTCCCTTCTCCTTCAAATAATAATAATACAATGGCAAAAAAAAATTATTCTGTTTCAATTGTCTCTGTCTTGATTTTATTTCAATTTGACTAGCAAATTAAAAAAATATAAAAAAACCCAAAAAAAAAAAAAAAAAAAAAACCAAAACAAAAAAAAAACCAAAAAAACCCCAAAAAACTAAAAAAACCCACACAACTTTTTTACGCAGTACAGGCAATGAGAAATACCAGTGTTTAAGGAATGCAAATTGTACCCTTTAAAAAGAACAAAGCAATACAGCACAGTAAAGGTCCACCACACCCCTGATTATATCAATTTCCTCTCTATCATACCCAGTACCACCAATCACACTATGTATTAAAATTCATTATACCATCTTAGTGTCATTCTCTTATTAGGAGGCTAATCCAAAGACCCTGCTTCCATTATTAACCAGAAACACTTTAATTTTAAGATCTCAATTGTCCATGGCTACTACTATTATCCAATTGATCTTGTACTGGTGTAAACAACTCATTCCGTTTGGTGTTTACTTTCTAGGCTCTGTCTATCATACAATCTTCTACCTTCACAAGCTTGTTCTCCAGACAGGGCCACAAAGCACAAAGTCTCTCGTATTTTTGGGATTTTTTTTGTTTGCTTTTGGTTTTTTTTTTTTTTTTTTGTTTTTTTTTTTTTTGTTTGTTTGTTTGTTTGTTTGTTTTTCTAAAAAGAAAAAAAATCAGCTTCTTTTACAAAAAGTACTTTATTCTGACTATTATAGTAACCCTTTTCTATACATGCTCGACTTTGAAATAGCCTTCAATGATGAGTATAATTGAACTTAGGATTCTAGATGAAGTTTCATTTGTGTCTTATGCAATGGCATTATTTCCAAAACGTGGTTCTTCTGGTGCTTCCAAGGGATGGTAACATTTAACTTATCACAACTCATATTTGTTGGAAGGCCTGATGCAGAACTGATAGAGTTAATAGCAAAAGAGAAAAAAAAGCTTAAGAACTGAGTGTACTCCTGAGGAGTTAGAGGAAACTATTATAATGAGACTATTAACTTTGGATTAAAAGAAAAAGAAAAACAAATAAAAGACAAATGCTGTTGGTAAGGCTTTGGGTCAAATAAGCTAGATTAAAACAATATTTGTTTTGGCCTTGGGAAAAGACAACTAGCAAACTGGGAAATAAGAGTTATTACAGTTAGAAATAGATAAATATAAAGAAGACTAGCTAAGATGTTTAAACCAAATAATCAAGGATAGAAACATTTCTGCATTGTGTTTATGAGGATATAATTGAAAGTAGGAGTTAGACTTTAAGTTCTTTCCTTAGTGTCTTCCAATATGCTCGTGGATCGATTAGCCACTAGTGATTCTAATAAAGACATAGTGCCCACTAGATTTTACCTTCATCTCTCAAACAGAACAATTTGAGCATATAAAGCTTTCTGTCTGGACACTGAAACTTTGAGACATATTACCATTGCTATCCGGTATTACTTGTACTGAAATCAAGACCAAAGTAATTTAATTTGAGGGCAACAGTTGTAGTACTTTGAATGTCCCTAGAAATGGGTGGGTTTTTTTCACTTTTCCTTATTTAATTTTGTAATTGCATGGTCAATAGGCACATTGTCAAACTTAATGCTCCATAAAAGTTTCATTTCAGTTTGCTTTCTGTAAATCTTCATTTTATTCTATAAGAAATAAGGTTTTACATATTTTGCAGTTTCCCTGTTTAATCTTAACGTCTCATTTGTATCGGTTGTTTACCCAGTTTTGAGCTTTTCTGCAATACCTTCTAGCTCTCCGCTTGGGATGCGTGTTCAAGAACATTTCTGGGCATTCAAGACAAAGGACTTCCAGATCTCTTTCACATCCAAGTTAAATATTATTCTGAGTTCTGTTGCCTGTATGAGTAACTAAAAAATTTTGTTTATCTTAGCTTGCCTCTTCAAAACAGATACCCTTTATTATATGCCGCTATTTACTCTTTTACTTAAATGACTGTCAACTGTCTTATGACCATGCAATTCAAGTCTATTTTCTACAATTGAAATTTTGTATAACGTCATCACTACTTAAAAAATCCATTTTTTTTAGGCAAATCAGCTTTTCTGTTTCATTGGTGGAAGCAACACAATTTCCGTATTCTGAGGGAACACATGCTTTATGAGTAGCTTGTGGTCAGAAGCTCTAGCCAGGAATACAAAATCTGCTGCACATGATTTTCCCAGGATACACACTTGACGAGATTTTGCATATTTACTCTCAAAAGTGTGGTGGCATAAAACTCTTTCAGGACAGGTAAGTTCCTTTGAGACACCTGCCTCACAGACAACGTTCTGGAATACTCCAGGGCAGTGGAGCATCCTAGGATGCTCAGAGCAATATTGAAGGGGCTCTACTTACACTATTCTCTCCCAGCCAGGTGCAGTTTCACTTCTATTACACTTTGCTTCTTTATTTTTTTCACACTGCAAAGCAAGAAAATGTTCCTAAAGCAGGTATGTTCTCCCTACTGCTTTTTTTTTTTCATTTTTCTTTTTCAAACAATGAAAACTGATATGCTTGAATAAACTATAAAATATAAGCTTGAGTTTTAATTATTAAAGACTATGGAAATACTCAAGTAACACATATGAATTATCAGCTTTTTACTAGCCATTCTGCAACAAAGTAATTTCAAAGCTGTTTCCAATTCCCTCACATGCCAGATGAAACTGGGTACTAAATAAAAGACGGGTGCCTGTGAGATGCAGAAGGAGAGGCAGTAATACATTTGTCTTACTTATTTTCATACTAGGCTTACACAAAGGAGGTCCTCTAGAACTAATTTAACAAATGTTCTGCTCTTTTGCACTGCTTTGTAATCTAAAAGGAAAATTTCTGTTATGCTGTTTCTCTGAGGGTCTTTGTGGTTTCAGCTAAATAATTTTTCATTGGAAACCATGACATTCCTTTCAAAAAATTCAGTCAGACTCAGGGAAGATCTCATTATTGTTCCACAGATTGTGTGGCTTCACATATTGGTACTGAATGAAAGACTCAATGCATTTCATCAGTATGAGAGCACATGAGTGCTTTCTAGGACAGTGTTGGGAGGTCGTACCTTCGTAGGGGATACTAGCAGAACACTAGTAATGTTAAGAAGTATTCAAAATAGATTAAAACCTCATATCCAAAGACTATGTTTTGCACAGTGAATATTCCCTCTTTCATTTTCATGGATCCCTTCATTATGCCTGAAAAAAAGAGCATTTAAGCACATACTCAGTTTTCTGTCAATATGCATGTACCAGTCTGAAAGCAGGACAGTGAATCCCATTTCCCAGCATTAGTTAGAGGGAATGTTATTTGGGGGCATTGCTTCACTGTAACTCCATTTCTTTTCACTTCTCAATTCTAATGTAGCACTCAGTCTTTCTAATGAGCTTCAACCCAAGTAAAACCATGCACAAGCAGATTTTTATCTTCCTGTAAATTAACAATTCTGCAAGAAAGTCAAATGGTTCTGCTAAACACACAAAACTGGCCATGTTTGAAAATTAACTTTCTAGTCATTGCACCAGCCCACGTGGCACTTGACAAGTGCTATAGCACTCAGGAAAAACCATGTTAATTATCACATGACTATTATTTATATCTCTATTTCTTGAAACATTATTCAGTTATTAAAGATAGTGAAAAATGGCACTATCCAGAATGAATATGAAATGAATATTCATAACACAGCTAATTGTCACTGACATCTCAAATTTCATTATAATTTCTGTTTTGCTTAGCACTTTCTCACACTTGCAATAAGCCCATCACTGTGCTATTCAATTACCAACTATAACACAAGTCCAGACAAAATTAAATATACACAGTAGGACTCTACATTTCATAATCAGCAATATAGTTACGATGTTTAGAGAAATGCTTCTTATATAAGTATAGATGCATTTATGTAGCATATCAGATCTTAACTTGTCTAACAGAATCTCCCACTTTTTTTTTTAATAAGCATTGTATGTTTTAATTCAAAGAAAATCTAATAATTCAAGAGTTTTTATATTTGTTAGTGTAACTAAAATCAACTTTTCCCTTCTATTGGGACATTATAATAGGCTTTATTTATTTACTCATTGCATTTCATCACTCCTTTGAATGTGCAAGTAGGAAAATGCAACTAAACAAAAAGGCTTACAAGTGAGCCATATTAATGTTTATCGAGACCATTATTTTTCTTGCAGGCTTGTTAAGATCTTAAATATGCATTTGTATCAAGCTAATGTAGCCCATGCTTTTTGTGCAATATCACCTACTTCACATACATATAGACAATAAGGGAGCTTAATTTAAAAATTACTGTGGTTATAATGCTGGCTGTACAAAGCCAAAGGAGATTATTTTAGCTTTAAAAATTGGCTTGGGGAAAATTAACACAGTGAACAAGCGTATTAAATATTTACTGCTTTAAATGACACTGATTTTTGCTGCTGGTAAAGAAAGGGTTATCTAATTTAAAATATCTCTCAGACTTTAATGAGCGCTTCTCTTAGAAACACTCACCTTTGCAATCACTGTTATTTGAACTGCATTAAAAAAAGGAGCTGTTTATTGTCAGCTTGTTAGAGCCGAAGGTTTTGCACTGGACTGTGATGAAGAAGTCTGCCCAGGTGGGAAAGTAGTCATTTGGGGAGGAGAATTTTTGATGGTTTGATCATGACATATTTGCCAGAATTCCTGTGACTATGGGTCAATAGATCCCCTTTTCTATAAAGGGGAAGAAGTCAGCTCCTAACAAGAGGGCAGTCAAGCCACACGGAGCTGCAGAGCCAGCTGCAGAATGCCCACTGACTTCTGCTGCGATAAATGTCAGCCTCTGAAGCAGTTATTTACAAGCTCTGTCTGTGGTAGCCCTGAGATCCCCAAAGCATGGTTGGCTGCAGCATTATGCATAAGTTCTTTCTATCAGAGCAACCAAGGCAACAGAGACTGAAGCTGACAGGTCACAACCCCATAACACTTTATGGTGACTGACATTCTTTTTCGTTAATGGATACTTTTAAAAAATTTAAATCATTTTAAGAAATATTTTCCTAAGAAAATGTTTGTGTATCTATAAAAAAATAGCTTCTCTCAGCATACTCTCTTGGGTATGCTATCATTATTTCTTTTATTTTTCCGCTGCAGAAGATTCACAGAGGTATATAAGCGGGAAGGACAAAAAAAAAGCTGTGTGTATGAGAAAGTTTTAGATTAACTGTATATTTTCATTCTCTAAAAAGGGTTTTAGGTAAAATTTTTAAAATTCTTTAACAGGAAAAATCAGTGCAGACACTCAGTTTAAATCTGATTTTGTCTGTATGGTATTTACAGAAGCCATCCATGATTATTCTAACTTAGATAAATATTGAATAGAAAAAATAAACTTGAACAAACATCATACAAAGAATCTTTCTTGAAAAAAATTGTCTAGTGACACTCACAGGCCTAGTTAGCTGTCCCTTTCTGAAGAGGGACTAACAGCTAATGACACTCTGCCAAGGAAGTTCTGCTGGAGGTCATATTTGATACTTGTGACATTTAAAACAGAAATGTAAAAAAAAAGGTGTTAATGCTGGGAAAAGAATCAGTGAACACAAACTGAAGCACAACTGAGTTGTTAATCTTTATATCTATCTACAAACACCAGTATTTTCTTTATCCTATGATGTACTAGTTGTCTGACACATCCTTATGCTGTTTAAATATGCTAAATATAAAGACCTATTTTAAGTAACTTTAAGAATACAACGGGAAACATTTTTAAATGACATTTTACACAAGATTTTAAATATGTGTTTCCTTGAACTCCATCCTTCATCATCAGTTAATCAGCTGGGACAGACTAGTTACACTGTGGAGTGCAGAAGTTTATGAAACAGAGCACAGGATTCTATTCATGGCTAAAGTACTCCCAAAGATGCTGAAGCCACTGTTAATGGCCTAAATTCAAAGGCAAAAAATCCAGATAAGATACCTTAAAAATTCAAATGAACCATGGAAATTAGAAAATGTTCTCATGAGAGAACAATCAGGTTCTGTAGCATGACACATTCACTGAATTTTTTCCTAATCTTTGTGGTTTGAAGATAACTTTTCACAGGTGATCTAATAGCAAACTGGTGTTTTCTTCTTCAGTTTGCAATCCATCAGGAATGCAAAGATATGTTATAGAGTTTTTAAAGAAAAACAAGAATTATAATGGGAGTCCCTAAATTTCCCTTTGGTGTGGTGGATACTGTTTTTCTGATTATAGCAAATGTTGAGTGAAGTTGCTATTAAGTTCTTTATGGCTCCAAACTGACAGTACTGAACTCACTTAGGGAAAAAGAAAATACTTGTCAGAAAAGAAATGGACAAATAAATAAATATACTGGTAGAAGTCAGAGTAAAATAATTTACAATGCTGCTATTGGAATTGCTGTAAAAAACATGGCTTTAATCTACAAGAGAAACCCATTCAATGTGAAGACATGATTTTGACAAGAACAATGGGGGAGTAATTATATCCCCGTTTATGACAGATTATACTATTAAACTGACACAGTAGTCATGCTTGACCTCGCCTACAGAGTGTTTTTTTACAAAATAAGTAAGCAATGGAACAAAACATAGTACCTATAAAAATAACACAATGTACAAAAGCACTATTTAATTGCAAATTTTGATCATGGGAAACAAGGCCAAAAAAAGTGAGATTATAAACCCTTCTCTTCTAAACGTCCCTTGTTCTACTTAATATCTAGAGGATATTTGAGTTCCAAGAGCAAAAGAGCACCTCATGTGGAGATGAGATTTTTCTCATTCAGATATAGACATTGAGGTCAATGAGATTTACCTCACATGTTTGAGACACCAAATTTATATATCTACATGTGACTTACATATCCAAGACCTCAGTCCAGTCAGTAAAAAACTATAGTTTCAGTTAGCTGTCTAAACACAGTATTGCCTTCCCATTTAAAACATCTTCCAATTTAAAATGCCTTTTAAGAGTATCAGAGAAAACCTCATGGGAGTGGTAGATATCACAGAGGACTTCAAGGACAAGAACACTCTTCTGAAGAAGAGGCTGGATAGTAGGCAGGAATACTTGAGACATTGCTCATAAATCCGACCTCTGTGCATGGACAACTGGAGCAAAGCCATTTAATCAATGGATCCAAAGAGCTATTTAAGCCACTCCAAAATGGACATCTTCAGCAGATGAACTGAACTGATCCCTACATGCCCCTGCAGAGGACCAGGATAAAATTAGAACTATGAATTAAGTAATGGGCATCTACTTTCTCTTATGCATACATATTAAGTGGTTGGTTAAACATTATTCTGTAGTGCACATGTTCTACAAATGAGCCAAGCCTTGGGTTCATTATTAACCAAGTGAACTCCCACAACACTAACTTTTACAATCTAGCAGGTAAATCACTGGAAAGAAAGAGGATTATTGTCTTGTCATATGAAGCCACTTTATTTGGAATACTGCATTCAAATGAAGGAACTACATTCTTAGAAACAGACTGGCAAATGGGAAGGAGTTCCTCAGAGAACGGAAGAATTAGGAATAAATACTTCAATTTTTACTTATTAAATCACTTAAATATTCCAAAGGATTCAGTGCTCGAAAAACTACGGACAAGTGATGGAAAGGAAGTACAACTTCTTAGGAAAGAAAGTACAACTCCTTAGGAAAGAAAGGGATTATAGTATGCAGTACTCTGGGGTGTATTTAGAAAATAAAGACAAGAAATATAAAGAGAAACTTCCCAGCCAGGGATACTTTTTTAGTTATTCAGTAACCTCTGAAATGTAGAAATCCCACTTCACAGGATACTGAAAACCAAACTCAATTTAGTAACAGAAAATGTGCTTTAGGAGAGTGTCCTATATCAACAGGGAGACAGATGGGATAATCTGAAAAGCTCATCTACTAGCAACACCTATGATTTTTCCCACACACTATTAGTTGTCAGATATTTTGTCAGGAAAGCAACTATCCTGAAAAAGAAACAAGATTTGTCAAGAGAATACCAAATAACTCTTACTCAGAATTCATACTGGTAGGCCCTTACCATGCTGCCTTAAATCATTTCTATCCACCAATATTTCTGTTCAGCAGATGCTCCTTGGCTAGTACCATTTTGGACTAGGTTTAAAGTAAAAGATTAAGGGCATTGAGTATTGATAACTAAATTAAAAGGGCTGGCTGCCAATAGCTATAACAGTAAGTAAAGAATAAAGAGCATTGCCTGCTCTGTGTCCTCTTGACCACACAGAACAATCATTAAGAATTAAGCGCTGTGATTCAGTCCCCCTCCTCCCTTTCCCCAGGAGGCAATGCCTCACACACCACCAAGTATGCAGCACTCTGGGAACAAAGCCAAAAGGAGCAACTCGTTCTCTGAATGAGAACAGCTCAAAAATAGGTCTTACCCAAGACAGAGGGGCAGGGGGAGGGGAATGACAATGTTTCCTGCTATTGCTTATAATGCAATTTTTGTAAATTGAATGAAATTTTTATTAACCCATCTTTTACTGGCTTTCTTAAATGAAGTTCAGAATTTTAGCTGAGAGGATACTACCAAAAAATCTGTAATAAAATTATACTGTTTCTTTTATTCTTTTACTTTTGTAATCATATATATTTGCTAGAGTTTTGTCTAGCCAGATCATGTAAGTTACATGATCTGTAAATTCATGATCATGATCATGTAAGTTACATTATCTTGTATGTAATTGATAATGTGCAAAGTTTTGAAGGAAATGCCTTCCACCATCTCATATCCCTCCTTCTCTTTTTCCCACTTATATCTGCTCCTGGTATACACAAACAAAAAAAAGCCACCAAACAGCTGCATGATACATATTATGAATATATATGCTTTATACACACACACCAGCCTACATGTGTATATATAAACATAGACTTGCATTAACTCCTGTAGCTAAACTGAAGAGCTAGTAATAATGGCAGTAATGATTTGAAAAATCTGTTTACAAAAAATTAAAGTGCAACTAAAAATAATAGCTAAGAAACAGAGCCCTTTCTGTTGGCTTGAGCTTGCTGTCTGAGACCGGTTATACAAAAATAAGGGCACTGACTTCTTTAGCTGAAAGCAGGAACAAACTACAATAAAAGTTAAGTAATTTTTGCATCTTTAAGTTATTTAATTTATTCTTGGTTGAATGAAACACAACCATGGATTGTCTCAGTTACATTTTCAAAGGGTTTCCTTCTCTTTTGCTTACAATCAACAGCTGAATCATTTCAAATACATGTTATTTTCCATTTGGAAAACAGATTTTTATTTGTTTTTTTTTTGTCTAGGCTTTCATTTCTAATGATATTCAACATTATCACCACTTTCCTATTTACTCTGCTTGCAGATCAACCTTCATTGTCAGAACAACAGTGTTGCTGGATGTGGTTTTCAAAATTAATTCTCTTTAGAGGACTAACTGCTCTAGAGAGCAAAAAATAGGGATGATATCGGAATCATTCCAAAATCCTCCTGCAGCTCTTGTTTAGGTGTTTTTAGATGTCTACATTGATGACTACAAGGTAGAATAGGCTAAGCACAAATGGTATTGAATTCAGTGGTATTATACTGCTGATTCATTTAATCAGGCATGTTCAGCATAAAGAAAATATTAAATACTTTCCAGGCTGTGGCTGACATACAAGTGGCTAGATGACAGAAAAATCTACTCTTGCAGGTGAGAGCCACAGGAATACTGGGGAGGGCAGTCGAGGTTAGCAGAATTGAGCTGAGCAGCGACAAACAAGCTCTGAATCATTTCAAACTGTGGCTGAACTTCTCCTCCAGCATCCCCTCTCCAGAGGTCTGGCACCCTCTGAAAAGGCTTCAGTATGTGACAGATGAATCAGAGAGTATTCCTTGAGGGAATTCCACTGTTGCACGGCTCCTCTTTGTCTCTTGTTCCCTCTAGCGTAACACAGGGCATGCAGTTGTCACGTTCAAATATTCAGACCCTGGATTTACACACAAATACAGATGTTTGCATCTGCATAATGAATACACCTCCAGTTTTTAGGGTATGCTCAGAATGACTCCAGCATTTAATGTCTGATTAAATTAGGAGGATGTGCATTGTGACTTTATATAAACTTCATGGAACAGTTCTCAGATCAACAGTCTGTGAATTTTAACCATTAGATACCAATGTCTTTCAGTTGTTCCAATATTTTATTTTAGTCTTTTTTATTACTCTACATACTGGAATAGGGCATGTCTTAGATATCTTTTAGTATGAAAAAACGTATTACAGTAGATGTAAAATAGATTATTTGAACATCTTTTCTTGATTTAATAGTTTTCCTGATACCTGACTTTTAAATACCTCAGAACAAACTGGACACTAAGCTTACATTGCAGTCGTTGGAGGGAGGAAAAAACCTTCATCCAGAGAGCAATCAATATTATTTTCCAATAAGCATCTGAGATAGGTCAGCACATTGGTAAGTGCTCATTTCTCCATGTAATTTACAGGTAGGAGCTAGGATAGATATCTGAAACTTGTATATCTACATTTTTGATGACTATTGTCAGAGAAATCAGCACAAACCTGAATGACCAATGCAAGTCAAAAAATGTACCTCTGTGCTTGTGCTCCTCTCTTTTTCCCTAGACTTCATAAAGGAATCACAAAATCTCAGTGGTTGAGCTTGGTGTGGACATCTGGAAATCCTTTAACACCTATGCTCAGAACAGCTAAAGCAGATTGCCCAGAGCTGTGTCCAGGTAGGTTGTGAATATCTCAAAGAATAGAGGCTCCACAATCCCACAGTGTGTTTGACCACAAAAACAAACAAACAAAAAAAACAAACAAAACAAAACAAAACAAAACAAAAAAAACACAAACCACTTATGTTTAAGTGAAATTTCCACTATTTAAATGTGCATCTATTGTCTCTTGTCCTTTCACTGGGCACCATTGAGGTGGATCAGGCTCTCTCTTCTTGAGAACCCTCCCATTAAGTATCTCCAGAAATGGGTAAGAACCATCTGAGCTTTCTTATCTCCAGGCTAAATAGGATAGATGCTGCAAGCCCTTAACAATCTTTGTGGTCTCTGTGTTTCCCTCATACTGGGGAGACCAGCACTGGACATAGCACTCCTGATTTGTCTTTCCAGTGCCCCCCAGAGACGAAGGCAACTCCTTCTGACCTGATGGCAATGCCCTGTCCAATGCAGTCCAGAAGGTTCTTGGTCTTCACTGCAAGACACCTCAGCTGGCTCAGGCACAATTTGCTGTCCTTCAAGACTTCCTTATTCTTCAAGGCAGTTTTCCAGCCAGTCAGTCCCCAGCCTGTACAGATGCATGGTGCTATTTTTCTTTGGCTGCAAAACTCTGTATTTACCTTTGTTAAAATTCACAAGATTAATACTTCCATTCATTATAGACATCAAGAAGTCAATTAATCCAATTTTTTTAAAGTCATCCCAATGAATTGGAATGGGAAAACTGCTTCAAAGGGCAATTCATCCATCTATTGCACCAAGCAATGTCTGGGAAAAAGGGTCATATCTCTCTCCACATCCACATTGTGGCCAATCACAGACTGAAGAGTATTTGATCTTTTCTTTATGCTGAATATGTTTACTTGCTTAACAAATTTCACTCTTAATGCCTTATGCATTCTCATTTCAAGATAATATGGATACTAAATTTCTACTAAATGTGGTTCTGATGGTGCTCAGCTCTTCTTTGATCCCTGGTATTCAAAATGCAAATGCTACTCCAATGCAGCCTTCCCCCAATCTAAGGCATGTCTTTTATTTGCTGTCTTATTTTAGTCTTTAGTTACCTTACCCACTGTGTCAAAAAGATTTATTTTTAGTTGCAATAATTTAAAGTTATTTCTGTAATATTTTATAAATCTCATGTGATAAATATTCACTATCCTACATCCAGTCAAACTCACACCACATATTTTAAAGTTTGATTTTAAAGTTTCCTTAATACAAACTACTTTTTCCATGATACTTTTATCACTTTTAAGAGTTCATATTGTGGCAGCTTTCAGCAAGAGAGAAAAGAACTGAAGTCAGTAAATTTAGGTGTTTTTTTCTAAAGCAAATGCAGAAAAGTGGCTGTTTTCATAATTTGCACTAGTCATTGAAAAATGTTTGTACTGCCATTGGCAGTTTAAAGGCCAATGACAGTTCATACATTAAAATCATAACATGAGACTCGCTTGTAATTAAAGTACAGATTATTTTACAAAACTGTCTGGGGTCTTTAAAAAAAGAATTGAATAATAAAGATATAGGTATGCTAGTTAAAGGAGCAACACAGACAGGTGGGAATTTATATGTAAAAGAAAAAAGGAGAAATAACTATTCTTGCACCCCATAGGTTTTGTAAACACTTATGGCTAAAATGATAAATCCTGTCACTCGTGGAAAGCAGTTCTATTCAAAGTACAGTTTTATGATGGAATTATATCATAATAGACTCCTTCTGGAATTTTTTTCCCAAAAAATTTTTCTTAACAGTAATTGTCACACAAATCACCCCATTAAGCCAAGTTCTGAAATTCTCATTCATTTTTCCATCTACTGAAGTGGCCTTCAATAACCCTTTCAAAAAATGATAGAGCTCCCCCTCTGGCATGCCCTCTCCAGAGCTGAGACTCCTTTTCAAGAGAGGTCAGCTGGTGCAATGTAGACCATAGAATGCCAAAAGCATTCTGACTGTTGAGATAGGCCTATCATTTGAAGTCATGCATGCTTTTCTCCACCTTTTTGTCACCTTCTCTTCTTATTTTTTTAAGGCTGCTGGGAGCTAAACTGGCCCCTGGCATAAGTAAGGTAATCTTAGCAGCAAATTTGCTGGGCTTAATTGTTGCAGCGATGCAGAAGGGCTGTGCATTTCTTTTTGTATTTTTACTGTCCTTGGTAGAATATTACTGAAGGACAAAGCAGACGATGTAATATATGTCACAACATATTACAGAATTTCTATGAGGCCATATATTTTTTTTGAAGCAACTTGAAAAAGAACTTTACACTTAAAAATGTAAATCTCTAAGAAAAAGATAAACTCACCAAACATAACTAGAAGAAAAGGACGGTGTTTAAGGATCTTATTGTGTCTTCAACGTTATTCCTGCTAAAGCTTATTCTGCATTCTCATATCAAAAACAAAAAACAAAACAAACCGCCCCCCCCAAAAGAAAACAAAAAAAATAACCTCAAAACTAAAAAAAAAAAAAAAAAAAACAACAACAACAAAACAAAACAACAAACCGATACCCAAAACAAAAGCAAACACAAACTGTTTCCAAAAATATTCCAAGTTAAAAAGCTTAGACCCATAAGACCTGGTATATACAGATGTTTCTAGTAACTCCTCAAATTCCTCCTTGATTTCAAGACGCTGCAAGTTTTTTTTTTTTAAACAGCCAACAACATTTTTACTAAAATAATTTCCCTTTGTACTTGCTTTCTTCATTGGCATGAATTCTACACTGTTTTCCTTCCAGGTCTGTCATCAACAATCCATGTAAACACTTGCCTGTCATTGTGTGTCACTGCTTCCACCTGAGCAGGACTGATTACTTTAGTTCATTTTCTTAACTTTTCATTTTTTATGTCATAGGGACATAAGCTGATGCCACAGAGAAAGGTTGTTAATATCTACTATTGCTAAGCTCCTTTGTTGAGTACAGGACAGCTCATTATTTTACTTGGACCAAAACGGCTTGCTCTGACCAATCTAGAGTCAGACTAGGAACTGCACTTTTCCTGCTGATCACAGGTGTTCTGTGGCATTATGAGCAGTTGCCTGGCTGCATCCTGAAGCTGCTGCTCTCCTCGCAGCCACACACACAGCAGGCCCCAGTGCCGTGGGCAGTGGATGATGATTCTGTTACTTTGAAATAACAATTCTTTTCTTGACACCCCTTTTCCTTTGAACTAGATATTGCAGCATCAATAACAAAACACCTTTGAATTGTATCGAAACCTACAGCTTTCTATAAAGGCTGTCTTTTCCCCTGATTAATGCAGCTTTTCTTCAGCACTCTACCTCTGAACAGTTTGTCTGATGTGTGTTTTCCTTCTCTAAACCAAAGATGTCACTGAAAAATGCAAAAAAATTTAAGAATGTGAGCAGGGAGATTTGACTAACTTTCATTTCTAACCTTATAATTTCTGTCTGCCATGATCATGTATAGATTTTAACATTATCAACACTATTATAATGTGTTTCCATCAGATTTCCTCTTAAAAAGTTGTCATTTAAAGGGATGACTCCAATGTAAAATCCATGCTTTTGTATGAACTGTTTTTAGCTATTATTCTTGAAAAGAACATTTGAAGTTATAATCTCAGAGAGAGGAAAAAAAATTGTTCTGGATCTTCAGTCTATTTTCTGCACAGAACAACCTTCTTTTGCATCAGCATTCTGTTCCCTCATTGCCTTCAATTTAAATAAAAGCGTAATTTGGTTAAGTCCTTAAGAAATGGCAATATAATATATCATAGGAAAGTCTACATTAAATATTTTTTTTCTTGACACTACTACTGTTAAGCTTAAACCAAATTCCTGTTTGCTACTTGAGCAGAAAAGAAGAAAATCTGCTTTACCACCAGAACAGTTAATCATTAGTGAGGGCCAAAGAATCATGTCCCGTTTTAATCATGATGTCAAGAAAAATGTTTCCATTTATTTGAAAACATGTCATAAGTGAGAAATTGCAGGATGCTTTGGTTTTCATTAAAGTATTGACATTTTATCTCTGATTCTTCTCAAAGTAGCACCAGTTATTTCATCTTTGTGCTCATCGGCATTAGAATCATTAAAGACAGTGAAAAGCAGTTAAACTTTCTAAGACCTGGATATTGATCTAATTAAAAAAAAATCTTCCCAGGTTTATTTTTATTAGATTTCCTAATAAGAAATAAAATTGCAGGATCTGCACAGCAGTCATGCTATTCTCTATTAAGTCTGTCTCTTCTGTGGACATGTCATCAGGGATGTCAGATTCAGCCCTTGCATTGTTTTGCCTATACAGACTCTGATTTTTAGATTAATATACCTGTGCTACACCTTTTTCCATCTAAGATATTTTGGAAGGACTACGGGTGTCTTCTACATGATGTATTTCATTATATTTCGCCCAAAGTTAGACTTCTCAGATAGTCACACTCAGGCTCTCTCTGCAGCCAAAAACTTACAGGAAACTATTAATTTACCCACATACACTAGGTACTTTAAGGATGAGAGAAATCACTCACTGCTAGGGTTGGTTTCACTCCATAGAATTTAAATGTGATTCTCGATATCTACATTTCAGTAAGTCAAATTCCTTGTCTATCTTTTTCATCCACAACTTGCCTAATGTGCAATTAAGCCATGTCTCTATCACTCTACAGGAGTCTAGTCAACAAGTGAAAACTAAACCCGCATATCATATTTAATTAGGCAATTTACCATGCTGATTTCAGGATTGCAGCTCTTTCTGATTCACATTTGAAAACAAAACCCAGACTGTTTAAAAAGAAACTGTCACATTGAACGGCAGCTGAAGGAGCTCTCCAAATCGTAGTATCACTTTTTCCTGATACATCAGCTCTTGAGAAGAATTCTCCATCACGCTAGGAAGATAGGGACTGAGCAAATAAATTGTGATGTTGAAGTCCAGGAAATTGGGAAATTTGAATTATACTGCAAGCCAACAGTACTGAGAATTTAAAATAGAATCTACTTCTGTTGCCTTTCCCACATAAAGGTCTTTGGGCTTAACTTAGGTTCAATGTAAAGAGATATTTTTTAAGAGTCATTAGTGAGGCAGTATAATTTTGGTATATACATCTTACATATGAGGTTTGTTCAGTTTGCAGTTTACAGAATTGAAAGAAGATCAGAGGTGGTTATAACCTTGCATTTCATGTGGATAACCACATGGCTCACTCATCTCACCAGAAAAAGCCTGAAATTCTAGGACTGAACACCAAGCAATAATGTTCTTAAAAATATTTTCAAAATTTAAAATACTGAAAATGTATGACACCTTCTAACCTCTCAAGTCTGCTGTACTCAGAAAGAATCAATGAAAAAGTAAAAATTTATTTGAGCCAGGATAGATTCTTTATAAGTAATTTACATCAGTCTGTATCTCAAGGAAGATATTCCTGGGTAAATACTTATAAAGCAAACCTAGATATTATGCTAGGCAATTTCAAACAAGAAACGTAGTTGATTATCTAACATCAAACCTCTCTCTCATGAGTCAATCTGTGAAGTTGCAAAGCATTATTAGTGGTATATGGTTAGATTAAAAAAATTATTGCATGTTAGAAGAAATGTAGGAAGTTAAATTTTTTTTTCACCTTGGTTATGAAAACTATAATTTGAACTTTTGGAGAGTCATCTCAGTAAATTCAGTCACCAAACGCTTTTCTTTTGTTCAGGAGCTGTATGATTGACTGATTCTTAATAAGTGCAAAAAATAGCTGTAGGCAAACAACAATACTAAGCTTGCAGTGCACAGAAGTAAGCTGAAAAACAGATGCCAGCCCTCAGCTCTTCCCGTATAATTTGTACATGGCAACGATAGTAAAGTGATTCCTTAAGCATATTTTCTATCTTATTATTCACTACTATCTTATTTAATGTGGCACTTCAAAATGCTCTTTTATACCTAGGTTGCTAGAACAGGATATCAGCAGCTTTTTCCTAGTGCATAAAATTGAAAGGCTGCTACTTAGAGGAGGCACCATTAAAAATCTGAATTTGCCAGCAGTTAAAGCCCAATTCTACACCTAGAATAGAAAAGCAATTATGGTATGATGCTGTTTTTAGAAGTGTTGGCAAGTCTTGATCTCTTAAGGGTGACTTCAGTTCATAATTAGAAGCACAGTAACAGTGCACGTTGGTAAGGCAGAATGAAAAATTTTATCAGGATTTATTCTTCAAACAATAAAATTCCATTATATTTCAAAGGTAATTTCATTTTCTAAAAAAAATTTGCTTCTCCTGATTTCAGAAATTAGTTTGGAATCACATCTTTTTGTTTCTGTTTTGTGAAAACAATCCCAGTGTTTGACATGAAGTATTTAACCACACTGTTCAGCTTTAAAATGAACACCACTAACAATTCCTGACTATACAGTGCTTAAAGGGGATGAAAACCAAATGACTTAACATTCTAATTTTTTCCAGAATACAATCCTGCTGCCTCAGGTGAAATCAAAATAAATTCCCAGTACTGCAAAGAGTATTTGTGTTCTACCATAGAGATGTGTCCTAATGGCACTGCATAGAGTGCAGCACGTTGAGCACATTTACTGCCCATCTTGTGCATTTGTTAAAATAGAAACATACCTGGCATTTTTGAGGTAGACTCGAAAGATTAGGAGGATAAAATTATTAAGTGCTGTGCCTTTTGTAGCTGAAAAAGGTCTTGTATTTGAAGGGACCAGTGAGCTGACTAGATTCCTGTATTGTTGCACATAAGCTGGATTTGTTCTAACAATACAGTACTGATTATACCTTAAAGCAAGATTTACTTTCCTGTAGAAGATCATCCCTCTTTATTTACTGAGCTAAGCACTTCACAGGCATTGCCTTGTCTAGCATGAAATAAAAGAGCTTGTATTGAAAAAGGCTGCTGATGAATGGTTATATATGCTGTAATATATTTAAATTATTTACCATTTATGCATTTAAAATGGTTGTAAGAAACCCACTTTTGTGAAGAATTGATACTAATGTTGTCAATTACCCTATATAGCCTTTGGGAATGTAGTGACGAAGTTCTCTACTCGTGTGTTATCCCAAATTGGAGCATGGATGGATGTCAGCTTGATCAATCACAATCAGCTGATATTTTCACCCTAAAAGTAAAAATATCTGGGTTTTTCTTAATACTCAAAATACTTAAAACTTGTATTTTTATCTAAATAAAGAATTTAATTTATAGAATCATAAAATCTTTGTTAATCCAAGGAATATGAAATATTCTTTAAAAGCCACAGCTATTGCAAATGAAAGGTACAAATATTAACTTTATTTTGTTTGCTAAAAATGAGAAAACTTTGTTGTTGTGACAGTGTGAGGTCACTGGAGATTGACATCTTCATATAAGTCAAGGGTTTTAAAATACATTTTTTCTTTTTTTTGCTACGGCAGCCTCTCTGGTATTAAAACACTAATCTGTTACTCAAATGATGTGTTATTAATCAAAAAAATTATTTATTTTATTTATTTTGCTTTGTCAATACAAGGTTTGTATTTGAAACACAGCTAAAGAGAAATAGTTAAGACAGGAAATTTTCAAGAATTCAGGAAAAGTGTCTCCACATTAGCCTGAACAGAGCTCATTCTATCACTTTTTAAATCTAATTTCTGTTCTAAGAATTTAAGATACCTTGGAGTCACAAAACTGACACATAGAAATCTCACTAGCAGCACAGCTCTGGAGCTCAAGTACCTGAAAAATGACACAAATCATAAGAAAGAAAATCCCGTCTTATTCATTTGATTTAGTAGATGAAACAAGGAACAGATGCCAAAGACAAAACTCCAACTATATGTAGCCCTCATTCAGGCCAGTTCTCATGAGCACTAGCATGAATTAAATCAAGAAAAGTTCTAAAAATTTGGCTTAGTAGGATTTGTAATTATGTGTGCCAAAGTCTGGCTTTTCTGTCTCTTTGAAGAATATTAATCTTTCTACATGCTTTTGCATGTCTGGTTTCTCTTCAGTACCAAATGTTTACAAATCTGTAGTAACATTCAAAATGTTACTCATTCTGCAAGCGTACTTTGGACTTAACTGATGGCACGAGTGGTTGTTATTTTGGATATTTTGGGTCATGGAAGAGAATGACGAATTTCAGTTTCATGAGTGACCTTGTATAGAAATTCCATAGAGCAGTTTTTGCACATAAGTAGATAGGAATAACAGTAACCATGGTTGTGACTCTGACCTTCATTGGAGTTAATCTGAAAACCCACATAGACAGGCAGCCATTTCAAATGGCATAATTAGATGGCAAATGCGTTTTGCAAGGTAAGAGAAATATTTCCTCCTGTTATTCCTCTTTATGAAGGTGAGACTGATCCTCATGAAATGATGAGCCCCACTGAGTAGGTCTTTCAATTCCTTATATTTTAACTGCAATTTGAATATTTCACATTGTCTTACTTTTGATGTGGTAGATTAACTTAAATCTTTTATTGACCTTCTCACAGCCATGGGTAGCCACTTATGATACAGATTTTCCTACAATAAAATCAGGATGGACAGGCATAGGAATGCCAAGATTCCCTAAGCAGTCCTCAAGAATTTTGCAGAGGTTTTTCTCTACTGCTACTGCAACACTAAGCATGTATAAAATATGTCTCATGGACTAATGCTCTGAACTTTTCTATTACTTTCCACAAAAAAAACCCAGTGTGTGTTAAGTTGTAAAATTATCCTGAAGTCATGAGGTACTCCAAGTGCAAAACTAAAAGCTTAACTACTCTATCAATATTAATATAGAGGTCTAAAAATATATTTTTTATATTAAAAATAGGAAAATAAAAACTTAGAATCCTAGAAAGGAGTACCACTTGTAGAAGTAGATTCCTCTTACTTGTAATATGAAGCCTTTATACACATCAATGTTACCTAAAAACCTCATGGAGAAAATACTAACAGCCTGCAACCAATCGTAATTGTTCTCTCACATTCTTAATTACTAAAAGTCATAGTATGATTTTTAATTTTACAAAAGAAGAAGTTTCTCCTACCAGCTTCTAAAAACATGATATTTTTTAATGTGTGTTCCTACCCAGCTGACTGTTAAGTCAGATCACAAAGAAATATACACTGTACATGAACTTTTGTTTCATAACATTTACATTTCTTCCATGCATGCAAATTCTCAATCCAATAAAAATGCTGAAAAACTTCGGTTTGGAGATAGGATTTATTTTAAGGACGTTTAGATTTTAAAAAGTAAAAAAGGTTAAAAAAAAAAAAAAAGTAGCTTATCAAAACTAGCTAGCTAGCTGCCTAAAAAAATTCAAATATAAACAGGGAAGTTTCATTGACTGTGCTTCTAGAAACCTCTTTTTTTACTCTTGCAAATAGGTCACTTCTTGGCCACATGATTTTTAATCATAAATGTAAGAAACTTGCAACACAAGCACATCTAACATCACCTCTGGTAAAATATATGGTAGCACAAAGAGTATAGCCAGGTAAATGAGCAGGTCTGATCCCTGCTACAGAACAATTGTGACTGGTTGATAAACTGTAAATAGGAAAAATTTCAGGGGAAAAAAAAGGAAAATTAGTATGGCCAAAATAAGATTATGTCTATACGAATAAAGAATGAATGACAATGATACAGAATGTTGTACTAGATTCTGGGGTACAAAAAATCTGCAAAGTGCTGTGGGACTGGGACTGGGCTGAATATCACTTTCCTGTAAGAGACTTATCTAAAATGCATATAAAGGGAGGATCTTCACTCTTGAGTCAATAGAGCACTGCAGTCAAGACACAGCTAATTTTCAAAAAGTCTGTTCAGTTCTGCTAAAACTGTCATCTAGAAGATCACCAATAAAATTGAGAGGTTTCGGAAGATATTAGAGAAAATAATTAAAGGACTGAAAACAGACCTTCTGTGCAAATTCAGAGTCCTACTTGCCTGATCAAAGGAAAAGATTAATGGGGAAGAAAGGACTTATTCACAGCCTGTAAAGATCTGTACAGGTTTTCATCTTGCATTTTCCTATCCAGAAAACAAAGGTGTAATAAGATCCCATGACTGGCAATGATGGCATTGATGATAGACAAGTTTGCCTCAGGAGTGTAGTTAAATTTTCTAACTGATGTCTTTTAGAAACATTTATGTAGTATTACTTTTGAGTCTCCCCACCTGATGATTTAAAATAATGGTTTTTAGAGCATTGTTTAATAACATGATGGTCTTTTCCAAGCTAACAACCTACAGAAAAACTTAACTGATAATTAGTGCTTCAAACTAGAGTGTAAATTAATTCAGTGAATGATTCAGAGAAAATAAAAGGCTAATTCACCAACAACCTAATGAAAAAATAAGCATCATAACCCCATATTTCATAAACAGATCTGTGATTTAAACACATTTTTGCAAAAACTCCTAAACTAAGACACATTTCTCTTGCGTCAAGAAGTACGTTTCTTTATTCATGAGTCCACAGTTCTTTAAAAACATAGCATCTATTCTAATTTTGTCATTTGGGAAGGTAATATACTGAGTTAAAATCATGTCTGTTCAGGCTTTTGTTTCTGTAGGATGTGAACTACAGATAATTTGAACAGGAAAATCTCCTGTCTCTTGGGAAATACTAATTTGCTTTTAAACTCCAGTGCACTCACTGCAATGATGCACTAAAGCACCATATTTAAAACATGGAATGCTGGATATATTTAACAGGTTCAATTCTGTTTGCTAGTTAAAGATTGAGACCAAAAGAAGGCATCTATTAACTGTACTGTATGAAGAAAGGAATCATTGCAGACTGAAGTAAGCCCCACTGGGGGCCTAACAAGCACCTGCCATTTTCACGTGGTGAGAGATCAATCAGTCTCTGTGTGCAGCAAGACGACCTGCCAAAAGCTGAACCCCAAGGGGGAGAGAAGAAAAATGATCAATTCTCCAAACTGTCTGCTCTGCAGTAATAAAACACTGTTCTCTAAACACTTACACTCTCTTTGCAATGGTGATATCTTGGTCAAGATCAAATTTGCAGTGAAACACCATGATGATATACAGAAAAAGATATCCAAAATCTATTAGAAAATGAATTCTCTCTATTGTTAGTGGGAAAATTCTTCACATTATGAGAAAAAAAATTTTTAGGGTTTTCAAACTGACAGTTGTGGAGAACAAACAGCCATGGTGTTTTCCTCATGTACAAGACTGCATTTCAAATTTTCCAGACTTCAGTTCATTGCTTATTTGATTTCTGGTTATCATGGAGGACTGAGTTGGCCAATGGAATACTAAAACATTCTAGATATGCATCAAAAACATAACAGTGACAACTGGAAATGAAAACAAGAGAACTGAAACCTGGTCTTTGTCTATTTGCTTGAAAGTGTTGTACCAACATCTCTGTAAAGTCACTTATTATCAAGCAGGAGAATAGCCAAAAAAAATCCCAGAATCTTGCAGATAATTCTAAAAGTCCTACCAAAAGCCCAGGTCATTACCAGTTTGGGTTGGTGCCAGGGCGCCATACATTTACATGTTAAGGTAAGGAAAGCCAACCTTAATTTGCAAAGATGAGAAACAATTAATGAAATCTTTAGAGAGTACTATCCTTTCCTAGGAAATTAGGTACTCAAATTCATCTTATCAGCTGATATGATCAAACAAAATTATCTGGAATTCTAGGGGAAGCACTGAGATCATGTACTTTTTATGCGATTAGCCTGGATTTTTTAATATTTTCATGTTCTCTCTCAAGTGTTCTTAAAGCCACTCTCCCACAATATGATGTGTGATTTTTCATCTCCTGTTATACAGAAGACAGCTGTGGAGCAATAGTACAGTAATAAATAATACAGGATGAGAATCTGTTTGGTATATAGAAAAAACCAAAGAGGCTTATTAGAGGTATTTATTTGCATTTTCCCTTCACTATGTTAAGAGCAATGATGCTTATACTAAAAACCCTCAATTAGAAACATCCAAAGATGTCTTTCAATATAACAAAAGAAGTCCAAACTAGCAAAAAATGCTAAAAGAAATGCCAAAATAAAAAAGGCAACCAAAAAAAGTTCAAAATAGTGTATTATTCTTGATTAGGTGTATAGAAAAATACTTCTGTTTGAAACAAAACAATGTGAATGGTCTGAGAAAAAAAGTGTGCTTCTCATTCACTGGAGAAATTGTTCCAGAAGTGTTCATCCTTATACAAATATTACCTTTAAAATGTTATTTAGGTCATGGTCTGCAGAGGTTATCTGCTGAGCAAGTGACTGTAGCTTTAGCTCAAGAGAGATCCAAAGATGGCTATAACTGTTACATCAAACTTGCAGAAGAAAAAACATGACTTTCTCATAAAGAGACAGGCTTTTAAATAGCTGGTTCAGTTCTGCCAGTTCCTGCTTTAGTCTAGTCTCTGTGACTGAAATTAGGTTTCAGCAAATCCATGTCCCCCTTAGTTTTGCTCTTTAAACTCCACTGTTGATATATTTAATTTTAATACCACACCTTCAGTTGTCTCATGAAGACAAATGCAACATGACATAGGGTGGACTGTACTGCTCTTCAGTCTGAGGTAAAGTTCTGACATTAATGAAGGGAACAGGTAGACTTCTTCTGATTTCTGTGGTATCATGGTTTAACTCACAGACTCTATAAGTAAACACATCTCTAGGGTTTGCACCATAACTCCTGTTATTGCATGCCCTGTCCAAGTTCCATACATTAACTCTCAGTAAATTAACTTTTACAGTTAAAAAAAAATTGATAACATTTATATAGATAATCTTTTGGAAAGTGCTAAAAATAAGCTCTTGATAAAGACTAAAAAGATAGAAAATAAACAAACAAAACCCAAAACCAACAAAAAAAACTTCTTCCTGCCCTTCAACAGAACTGTGTGTACAAGAAGGTAAACAGTAAATAATTTCTTTAACACAAAACAGAATAGATTTCAAACTGCAATGTGTAGCATACTTGCCTATTGAACGAGAATAAATATATTCTTTCTTTTTGGCCACAAATATATATTCTGTACTTCTGTGTGAGAGCTAAGTACAAAAATGCTGAACAATGCTGAAGTCTTTAGTGGTTGCTTCTTTTTCAAAAAACACTTCAAGGATGATATAACTTACTAGTAAGTTCTGTGTACGAATTGTGTATAACTTAGGCTTACTGTGATGCAATGCCTGTGGAAGAGATTAAAAGGTATAGCTGTGCAATAATACTCAGAATACAAAATGAAATACTTCTCTTTCTAGTAAAAGTAGACTAAACTAAATGATGCCTAAAATGATATTCATATATCTTATATCAAGACATCACCGAATATCCAGCTTTACCTAGTCCTGAAAGCATTTCGCTCTCTGCCCTCTTCTCAGTTTGGCCTCAACTTTCCCTGTGTTTTTATATTAAATATCAGTGTGTGTGCACTGACACTGATACACTGGGAAGCACGTGCTCTGGGGACAACCCTGTCTTTCTTCTGCCTAAGTTTTTCTATGATCTACTGTGCCTAACCTAAATTCCACTTAACTCTGCAGAAAACTGCAAACACTTTTATGGTCAGTCTCAATCTAAAAAGCAAGGGAAAACACAGTGTTTAACTCCTAGGAAGCAATCTAATGGGTATCATCCATATTCCTTGCAATATAAGCTATAAAAGTTTATATTCACTGCCTGAGCCATACTGAAAAGTTTCCAAAAGCTCAGCTTAGAAGTTTGAATAAAAGACTGTAAATATTATCTCTTAGGTATTTTTAAAGAATGTCAGTGTAGTTTTCCTGGGTCACTGGCAAGCACACTGGCCAGTTTATGTTGAAAGAGACTTCTGTTATTATTGAAGAAGAGATATTTTAAAGTACTACTGTGTTAAACAAATTAGAAGGACTCCCCCAAGTACCCATAATATATATTTACGAACCACTTTAATTAAAACATATATCTCTGTATTTAGCTTAAAGCCTGTATTTCAATCTGACTGCCTTATGACTTTTTCAGGGTTCCTGTACCATATGCACATACATTTTGAAAAACAAATATAAATAAAATATGACAGAATAAACACTGATTAGAACATTTTGTAACATCAATAACATACCCAATTTACATGGCACAAATCTGCTAACATCTGCAGTTATTTAGAATCCTTCAACATCTTTCACATATTGAAAAATAAAACAGCTTTTTTTTTTTTTTTTTGCTTCATTTGGTGCAACAAATAAAACAGTGTATTTCACTTATTTTGCATTTAACGAGAAGCCAATGAGTGTTATTACAGCATATCAGCATAGAACATGAAAAGGGAGAAGGTGGAAATACGATGCTGAGCCGTTCAAGTAATCTTTTAGCCCAGGACCTAGAACAAGAAATTACCTCCATCAGACAGTCATTCATTGTTCTGGGAGGCTCCAAGATGGATAACCTAGACTACAGCATCACCTCCCTTTGCATTTTTCACATTTCTTAATTTCATTAATCCATATTGAACAGTGGAATTTTAAACAAGGAACAATCTATTAAAGCTGATGAAAGACCCATATGTACACTAACATGAAGAAGGTTCTGAAACCATTGCTTTTGACTATTTGTGACAAATATTAAGTCCCTGTTTATTTAGATGGACATTGTTGTTTGGCTAACTTTTAACTGGGAAAGTGTTTTCTTGATTCTTAACAGGAAAATAAAAATCTGCCAAAAATGAAAATATATTTGGAAGGGTGCCAACTCTTGATGTAAAATGAAATTATGCTACAATTATATCCACGGTGTGCTTGCACAAAGATGCAATGAGCATCATCCATTCAGACCTTATGAAAGAAAGCTCAGCTTAACACTCAACTGCCAGATTTTTGCTTCAGTTGAACTGTTTCATTCAATATCCATTTATATTAATAAATTAAATACTTGTCTTTATTCAGCTTGAAAATGCAACTATAGTTTTCCCCTAATGAGAGTGGAGTGTACAACTTATCTAATAGTAACAGATCTGTGATTTGATACTATAGTCTGTCCATCTGAACATTTTTAAATTAACATTTTTAAAACAGACAATTCAGATCCATTTCAGATCTGCAGATGTTCATTCAACAAAATATTAAGTCCTTAGAAACAACCCTCCTCTGCAAAGGCCTACAGACTAATAACTGTTGACAACCTCTTTAATTTGCAGTTCTTTATTTCCACAGAGCCATGTGGCAGCAATCTATCATCCACAAGGTTTTTCGTCTCTTTGCTCTTTTCCTTTGTCCACATCCTTTGCCCCAGGCATTCTTCTGCTTCACAAAAATGAACTGCTTGTATTTCAGAAAATCTGAATGCAAAATGCTATGCACTTGCAAGCTTCCAAATCCAACAAAGCCACTGTGCCAAAAGTGAGCACTTAGATTCAGGAATCTGAAACCAAATCATTGAGACTTTAAGCTCTTAACCTTGGTAAACTAGTTTTGAAACAAAAAAAAGGCCAGAGACACCTTGTACCAAACCACTTTCCCATGGGCCACTGCAGTGGCAGCATTGCAGGGCCAGCTAGCGGACTGGGTATTGAGCAGGCTGTTGATCAGGTACTGATTTTTTCTACTTGCTGTGCTGTTTGCCCACCTTTCCCTTCCACTCAACTGAAACCATCTCAGAATGATTTTTTCCTAGCCATCTCCATGTGTATATTCCACACCCTATCAGGTGTGGGATCCCACACCTTCTCCCACACGCTTCCCAGGTGAAGAACTATTACCATACATTAAGATAACCTACAAAGCTAATATCTGATCATAAGATCAGTCTGAAAAGCAATTTATTACCGTTACAGATTTTTCGACTACTTATCCTTTGTAACTCAGAGCTTTTTCTTTTTTAGCAGTATGTTTCAGATGCATCACATACTTTTCCAAGGACAAATAATAAAATGTACGCCAAAAATAATTTTAATGTGTATGTGTCATTCCTCACATAAATTAATGGAAGACCTAGTCATTGGCTCATAAAATTTTTCCTTATTTCCCTTTTTTACCATGCATTACCACTGACATATAAGATACATCCCTGTCTGCTATTTTAACAAGCACATATACTAAAATGATTGTAATAAATGATGGGCCCTTTATAATGAATTATTTTGAAATTTTTACTTCCAAAAATGTTATCAGCAGTAAAATTTCCATCACTAATAACAGACCACTCTGTACCACTAGCCAAAAGAAAGGTAGCTTCAATAGAAAAAAAAAGTATCAAAATTAACTTTTTTAAAATGAAAGGAACTATAGCTGCTGGACATCTCATATTGCTTATATATTTCTTGTGCTTTCTGAATTTTTCATATTCATCCTAATTTTTAGAGGAAATGGTTCCATAGGATTACAAAAGGCAAATCATTCCTCCTAGAAAGATCAATTGCTCCTGTGATCAAGTCTAGTAATTCAGCTTGCTCTGGCTCTATGGAAGGCAGAGAACTCAAAGAGCAGCAGCCCCCTAGATCACTGGGTCACTGTCCTCTCTGCATGAAGACCTAATTTAAATGACCCAAGTGACTAGCCACTCACTGTAGATGAAAACTCTCTGATTAACCCTTATCAGGTCTGTGTTATCTTCAGAGGACTCAGAACTGTTCATGCGATTTCTAATATTTAAGATGCAGTTCATCATTAAGCAGCAGTGGGGATCTACAGCATGACCTTAACTGAAGCACCACTGTCTGTCTGGGGCAATAACCATCTCACCTGAAATCTGACTGAGTTGGTAGATGACACTGCAGGGATAACAGTAGAAGCAAGAAAATGTAAGATTTTGCAGGAAACTTTCACAGAGATTTTTTCAGAAAAGTTTTAGGAGGGCATTGGCATGTGTAGTTGTATTATTAACTTTTGTATTATTGTATTAATACTTTTTGCCCCTTTCCAAACTCTCTGACTCTTGTCATCTCCACTATGGAGTCCCCTCTAGAGGCCAGGTGCAGGGAAAGTACATAATTTTAGTGTGGCAATTGTAAGAGATATGGGAAGATTTCTGGTTTTAAGAGGCACAGTTGGACCAAAATATTCTACTGGAACATGCACTATCAACACTACAAAACCAGAAATGCATCCTATTTTACAGGGTTAATAATCTTTAGTGCAGTTATCTTATTCTTTCATCTTTTTATTGTCTCATAATGGAATACATTTTTAAAGGATATTGTTCCAGATAGTATCAGAGATTTAAGAAATACAACCTATTAGTTTCTTTCTGCACTTATATTAGGCCCCTTAAGAATAACTCACTTGGAAATAACTTGTGAGAAATAGTATCTCTATCTTATGGGCTTTTACAGAACTCGGCTTTATTTTTATGGATGTTGTTCATTTACTGAAAAGGTTAAAGATCTTTTAAAGTGTTTCATTATTCACAGCAACAGAACTTTACACACACTCTATGAACAAAAAATTCCCCCCATACCATCTACAATTTAATTGCTTCTGCCATTATATACTAGTGAAATTATATACTATATAATATATACTATAGCAGTGAAAGCCCTATATTTTTCTTACATTATACAATAATTTATAATAGGGTGCAGTACGATGAAATATACATATGTAGTGCTGGCCAACAGAATATTACTAAATCCAGCTCAATAAATTCTCATTTTCTATGTTTAACAAGACTCAAAAAAACAACGCTGCCAAACGCTGCAAATAAGGTAAACTAGCGGGGTTTCCACTAGTTTCCATGATAGTCCTACTATCATGGAAAAATAAAAAGAAAACAGGAAAATTTCACCCTTCTAAGGAAGTCACACAGATCACTTCTGCTTCAATTGCTGGCTTCCCTGAAAGCACAGGCCACACATAAGGGTCAATTCGTCTAGGGCTGGATCACATTGTGAGCCAGAGCTGGTTGTGAGGAGTGGAAACTGGCTAATCCTGAGCCTTGTAGGTGCCCTCATACACAGAACTATATGCTTAGAGACAAAGGTCTTTACTAGCCTGGAGAAAAAGGGGCTGAGGAAAGACCTTATCACTCCCTGCAACTATCTGAAAGGAGATTGTATCTAGGTGGTGGTTGGTCACTTTTGACGAGTCATAGGAAAAGAGGAAATGGCCTCAAGTTCCGCTGAAGGAGCAGGATGGTAGGGGAATGTGTGTGTGTGTTAGATTGAATGTTACGTAAAACTTCTTCACCAAAAGGGTTTTCAAGCATTGGAAGAAACTACCCAGGGAAGTAGTGAAGTCACCAGCCCCAGAGGCATTTAAAATATGTGTAAGTGTGGCACTTAGGGACACGATTTAGTGGTGAACTTGGCAGTATTATGATAATGGACTCAAAGATCTCAAAGGTCTGTTCCAGTGAAAACGTGTCTATGATTCTATGATTTATTCCTGTCATAAAGATTGTCTATCCCTGTATTTGTAAGTAGGAATAAAACTTTCACTGAAAAGGAAATGAGAAAGTTTATTTGGGAACATTCTTCTCTCTGAAGAGAATTAGTGGAGTATTCTTGAACTAATGGACAGCGAATTCAATGCAATTTTATAAATACAGCATGCTGACAATTTAAAACATGTACCAAGAATTCATACTTGATGCTGTAGTCAATACAGTACAGTATGTCTTCAGTCTTGTTGATACTAGCAAAATTTTCACAATATATACATGATTTGTGAGTAGAGCTGTGCCTGAATCAAGGCCTTATTAAGAGCAAAACAAAAAAAAAAAAAAAAAAACAAACAAAAAAAAAATGGAAAAGCAAACCCCTAAACTGGAAGGAATTGCTGAATTATTTATAGAAGTCTTGTGAGCTCTGTCATATCTTTCCAGCGTATCATTTTGCCAGCAAAGCTGTAACAACCTCAGACTTTAAAAACATGTGATATGTACAAAATCAATCAATAAAAATCTGTCTGAAAACATCAGCAATAACACACTAACTTTATTACTTAGTATTCCTAACTTGGTTTTTGATCATGAGGTTTACTAGTCTCTTTTCAAACTATTAGCTTTTCAGTCAGTGGGCGATAGAATTAGACTGCTAAAGCGTTCAAATGAACCTTAAGGATCATCTAATCCCAAACACCCCTGCCATGGGGAGGATCCCCTTCCACTAGACCATGCTGACCAAGGCCTTATTATTTTGGCCTTGAACACTGCCAGGGTTTGGGGCATCCACAACCTCCCTGGCTAACCTATTCCAGTGTCTAACAACTCTCACAGTGACAAATTTTTTTCCTAATATCTAACCTAAATCTCCCTTCTTTCAATTTGTACACATTACTCTCTGTCGCTACAGTTCCTGATATACAGTCTCTTTCCAGTGTCCTGGTAGACACCTTTCTAATACTGGAGAGATCCTATGAGGCCTCCACACAACCTCTCCAGCCTGAACAGCCTCAGCTTTCTCAGCCTGTCTTTGTAAAAGAGGTGCTGTAGTCCTCTTAGCAGATTTTTGCCTCTCCTCTGGACTTGCTACAATAGTTCTTATGTTGGGAACACCAGAGCTGCATGCAGGTGGGGTCTCACAAGAGCAGAGCACCAGGGGACAATCACCTCCTTTGACCTGCTGGCCATGCTCCTTTTCATGCAGACAAGGTTGGCTTTCTGGGCTACAAATGCACATTGCTGCCTCATGTTGAGTTTCCCATCAACCAACACCCCAATTCTTTCTCTGGAGGCCTCCTCCCAATCACTCCTCCACCCAGACTGTGTTTGTGCCGACGATTGCCACGACCCAGGTGTAGGACCTTGTACTTTGCTTTGTTGACCTTCATGACATTTACACAGGCCCACTTCTCAAGCCTGTTCAAGTCCATCTGGATGGCATTATCCTCTCACTCTAGTGCTGTTGACTGCCCCACAGAGCTTGGTGTCCCCTTTGTAAAACTATGTTGGCTGTTACAAATCACCTCTTTGTCTTCCCTGTGCCTCAGCAGTTTCCAGGAGAATCTGCTCCATGATTTTGCCTGGCACGGAGGTGAGACTGACAGGTCTGTAGTTCCCCAGGTCTTCTGCTTTTCCAATTTTAAAAATGGGGCTTATACATCCCTTTTTCGGTCATCATGGACTTCACCTGACTGCCACAATTTTTTTCAACAATGATGGATAGTGGCTTAACAGCTTAGTCTGCCAGCTCCCCCAGGGCACATGAAAAATCTCATCAGGTCCCATGGACTTCTGCATATTCAGGTTCCCTAGGTGTTATTGAATACAATCCTCTCCTACAGAGGGCCTTCATTCTCCCAGTCCATGCGTTGCCTTTTTCAAATTGGGTGTCATGACTGGAGCACTTGCTGTTGAAGACAGAGGCATAGAAGTCATTGAGAACCTCAGCACTCTCTTTTTCCAGGGTTGTAAGTAATCTCTTTTCCTTCTGGAGAGGGCCCACAGTCTTTCTCTTGATTGCAACATATATAGAAGCCCTTCTGTTATCCTTAATATCCCTGGCACACAAATAAGTATGGCTCTGTTGGGGTTTTTTTTTGTGGGTGTTTTTGTTTGATTTTTTTGTTTCATTTTTGTTTGGTTGGTTTTTGTTTGTTTATCTGGGGTTTTTTTTTGGGGTTTTTTTTGGTGTGTTTTTTTTTTTTTTGGTGTGTTTTCTGTTCTTTTTCCTTTTTTTGTTTGGTGATTTTTTTTCAGTTTTCTTCACATTTTGGTTAAGCTGAATAATACTGTAATGAAGATTTCCTTGAAAAGCTATATAAACCCTGCTGTGCAGATATTTCACTCTTTACAACCTAGCTACAATACTCTTCTAAGCTAGGGTGCCAAATTTTTATGCAATGTTCAGTTTCATGGCAGAAGTCTGCATGCATACAGACATTTATATGGCAGATGTTTTGTGCATGATATTTTTTGTTTTCCTTTAAAAAATTGTGTTATGTCTATGCAAATTCCCTGTACTTCAATAATTTTGTGAAGAGCTGACAAATACGCCCAGTACTGTATCTTTCAACAGGAATAGTACTCAAATACAGACTGCTTTGTCAACAACATCTGCAACACTTTGGAAAATACTTCAAAATTTGTTTCATTCTAAAGTTCATTAATTTAAAGCATTTAAAATAAAAATGTATTATAAAATCATGCATTTCTGGCTTTCATTAAAATGTTTATATTGCAGCGAATGTGATTTTGTCAGTATCCTTTATTTCCTTTCAGTAAAAAGATAAGTATTCTTTTGTTAGTGTTAGAGTGTTATTTCATATGTTGAATAAAAAACAAATAAAAGCTTGACAGAAAACACACCATAAGAGGATGTTTTGACCCAGTTCAATTTTGATATTCCTAAATGAAAAATAAAATATTACTTTTCAGGGATAGAATGGGAGTGGATTTCTACATTACTAAGGATATACATTGCTCCCATAAGAGCCTGATGACAACCCAATGAGAAGAGTGTAACTATTTCAGCAGTGCAGGTAGAGACATTTTCACACTTCCTTGAGCAGAACAGCTGCATAGTATGGTACCAAAGAATTATTGATTTGATTTTAAACATCTGACAGTGGTCTTATATTTTTTATCATTTATTAAGAAGAACTAAGAGATTACTGATGAAACACAGACATTCAAGAAAGCATTCATACTATAATTAGAGGACCTTCTATCTAACATTATTATATAAACACATTTATTCTTCAAGTCATAACATTGATTTCAGTGGAGTTAGTTGCATCAAGAATAAGAAGAAAGAGAAAACAGCAGTTCACAAAGGAAAAACAAAGATGAAAGGTATGATATTTAACATAACAAAGCCTACTGAAAATCAGATGATTAAGTGCAAGTATGCACTTAATGAAATGGAGGCGAAAACAGTGCTGCTCTCTCCATGTCAAATTGTCTTCTGGAATGAGAGTAACGAGATGATTTGATTTAAAAATAAAGACATAAAATGTGACTATAAAAATAAAGCTAGGCATCAAACTTCAATGTTTGGAAGCTTCCTCCCTCAAATGCATTTTGCATCACTCCCCCAGCCTCCACTGAACATGTTTACTGCAGCACTATTTGGGTAAATCTGATCCTCTGGATTGCCTGCAATAGCCAAGATATCACAGCCTCTGTTCAGATTCCTTAATGGCTCCAAGTTCTTCTTTTTCTACAAATAGCAACTTACTATGAAAAAAATTTCAAAAGTCAGTAGAAAATTCTGCAATGATCACCATGATCACTTAGCAAGTACCATGAAAGGAAAAGGCAAGCCACCTAAAAGGTTAAGTGATAAGCATCTAAACCTTCCAAATTCAATCTTTTAATTTGCATGTCTTTTAAAATTTACATTTATTAGATCTCTCTGAAGCTAGTATTAAATAAAAAATGTTCGTTCATGTTCTAAACTGAGGCCCCTCTATATTTTCCAGCTTTAGGCAGACAAGAATATGAAGTCTGGCTAAACTACCAGGATCAATCAGGGAAGACATGGCAGTATCTCAAGCAAGGATGATGGCAATAGGACAATCCATCATTTACATATCAGTCTAGTAGGTAGACCAATCATCTGGGATGCATCTAGACCTATTTAGGGCAAGGGTGATTGAATCTCCCATTCCTGCATTCCAGGAAAATGCCATGATCACCAGGCAAATATCTCAAATCAAAATATTTTATCAGTCCCTTTTCAAAAACTAAAGCACTGCACAGCAAATCTGAAGTCACATGGAGAGCTGAGAATATATTGTTCAAGCTCAATAGTTGACACTCATCAGGGGAAAGAACAGAGGATACAGACTTCTCACCATGAAATATAGATACATTTTTATATTGACATGGGATAAAAAAACAGTTTGAAGAGACTTAAAGTTCTTCTGGCTATACCTAATCTGACTGCAAAGCCACTGGGGACAGAAATTTCAGTGTCCTGGTGGAGGTCTGGATACGTACCCACTGTTCTGGCTGGATAGTAAAGCTGGTCACATTTGCTTATGTCCTTGTGGAAAATACAGTAATTGGTTTGTACCTGATCTTTCCCATGCTACCTCCACTATTATAAGAACTACGTGTAAGTCTTCCCTGACAACTTTCTCTTGCTGTTTATATATTTGACATTGCCACACCACAAAATGTCTCATTCTTTTGTGGCTAGAACAATTCTAAGAATTGTTCTGTAAGAGAAAATTCTCAGGACTTTGGGAGAAAAAGGAAAAGCAGTAGGAACAAAAAGGAAAAGAATAAAAGAGTAAATGTATTAGAAAATAGAGATGCTACCTTTAAAAGCCCTGGTCCAAAAAAGTACAACATCCTCTACAGATTAGGACATGGACTTTAAAACATCTTATACCCTTCATGCAGGAGTACACTGGTGTATTTCATACGAGTGATGAATTTAATGTACTTTACTTCAGTGGAAACTTTGGAACTCTTTGGTAAGTGCAAATGGGAAAGAATAGCAGTGTTGGCTGAAAAAAGATATCTAGGTATCTATCAGCAACTGCTGATGGCCCCAAGGCATTGGAACTATGTAATAAAGATAGACAGATTCTGTAGATTTTGGCCTAGAATAATTTAATCTGCAGTATTGCAATCAGAAGCTGATGTGACTGAAAACTAACCTGGGAAAAAGTGATGCCTATTTTGGCATCCCAGACACTTCCACAAGCACTTAGTGCCTGACCAAAACAGAGGTCAGACATATACAGACAGAGTGAGGTGGGAGAATAGGAATGGGACAGTCTGGCTTTAGACTAGTTTAGAGTACCATAAAGCAGCACTGTCAGTTGAAAGAAAAGGTCTTATTGTGTATGTTGCTGATTGATTTTACTGTCCCACCCTTGCCTGGCTTTATTTGGATCAAAGATCGGCCAGTTTTATTCACTTGCAACCTCTTGTCTCATCCATGTAAAGAGATTGCTAAGATCTAATGAAAAACAGGAATAGCCTGAGCTTTGGGCTATCACTTTCCTATGACAATGTAAACTGAACTGTTGTTCTGCATACCCCTGCATGCTCATATGCAAGTGGCCAGGAGGAGTAGCTGAAAACAATACCTCATCGGCAGGAGCTAACTAGAACAAAAAACTGACAACTTTATCCTTAAAGGTCTGCTCCCAAGGTAAAGAAACTTGTGTGCAGACATAATGTTACTGAGTATTTCTATTCCAAACCGTTAACGAAAATATAACAGGGGAATACTGGAAAACAGAAATGTCTGGTATGTGTCTACCTTTCACAGATTTTCAATAACACTTAACAGCTTAATATCTTTTATGCTTTTGAAACCATTCTTAATAAAATACTGTTAGACTTTTCACAAGTCTGTCACTTGCTGGGCCACCTCGACATAGATCAATACACTCCTGTTAAGTGTTATTATGCACTGTTCACAGGTCCTTCATCAGTATCTTGTTGAAATGACAGTTTTCAACATGTCAGGCCTTTCTGAATTAATTTCCAAGTATGGTTTTAAGAAATAATGTGTCAAATGTTATTATAAAAATCCCTGAGCTAAAACACCTTTTACATTTTCTTTATTCACGGCTTGGTTTTTTTTCCGTCCAAGAATTCTAGCTTGCTTTGCATGATTTACAGAAATCTTTGTGGCTATTCTTAAAAATGGAAATGTTCCAAAATGGATATACATGTGCAACAACTTCAGCTTCTAACACTTGTGCCATGAACATTTTCATTATGCGAAATGGGTGTGTAAGAATTTTAGCGTTTTAAATTCTTGGTGTTGATATGACATACCAGTTTCCAGCCTCCATAAGTTTACATTACATGCCCACAAAAAAAAATGTTTTAAACTATATACCAAGTTCTGCGCTAGTCTTTCCAGCTTTCTTCCTTGTTTGCATTATCAAATCTATTTTTCTTCCACACGCCCAATGTATCCTGTAGTGCTCTTCAGTTCAACCATATGGCACTCAGCATCTATTGAATCCCTTCTTACAGCGCATTGTGCTACGTAGTGCAAGCAATTGCACAAGTAATCTCCAGGTTTGTTTCCTCAGATAGTCTCTCTTTGCAGTCACTTATTAAATGAAAATTGATTTTTCCCATATTCATTCAAGAAATCAGTACCTTCAGACAATATCAATCTATCATGAAGCATATATGGCAGGAGCAGACAGCACTGTCTCAAATTATCTGATCTAGCAGATGAGGAATGAGATTTAGTTGCTTAACACAGACAACAAGTGAACCAGCACCTTCTGCCTGACTTCCAGCTGTCACCCCACAAGGGCACTGGTCTGTAGGTTCTATGTTACAGATCCTCACTCTGTGCAAGATGCCATCAATACCCTTAAGTACCTGAATCCACTAAAATGATAAGTTGAGGAAACTAAATCACATTTAGAACGTCTGTTTTGCTAAGAATTGTCAAAACACAAAAAAACACCCAATATTGCCATTACTAACAGGAATTTGGTTTATCTGATGCTTTTAGTCCATCTCAGTACTAATTCTTAACATGCTTATTTCTTAGACCAGTTACCATGCTATTTCAGTATTTGGAAATGCTTATTTAAATGCAAAATCTAGTGTCTGGATCTTCACATACACTCTTTGACGGGCTTACAAATTTTCCAGGCAGATACTTGAACCATCCAATATAGGTGTGAATTTTCTATGCCCTGAGCCTTGCATTTTTAAATTTAGGCTATTTTTTTGTTTTTGGGCAGATGAAAGAACATCCTAGCCCCATATAAAAAACATAATTTTTACTGGTATCCTGGAAAATTATGCAATTTAGAAAGAATTTCAAATGAAAATATTTTCAGTTTATCAGGACCAATTAAAAATTTAGACATTCCTTAAAATGCAGCTTTTAAAGTTTTTGAACACTCGAATATTCTTAGACATTCACAATTTATTGTGTGCATTCACACTATGATACAGTAGTCAATGAACTTGCCAAGTTACAGATGTGGTTTTATTTATATTTCAGACTTCTGGTTTCAAAATTCAGGAAAAAAAACAACAAAGGTTTTGCTTGGTGTTTTTACTGAAAACATAATTTATTCCTCAAACCCATGAAAGAGACAATTGAAAGTTATTATTATTA
>WBNO01003752.1:69434-95072 GCA_013400575.1 Peucedramus taeniatus | reverse complement strand
AAAAAAAAAAAAAAAAGGAGATATAGAGAGAAAATAGCTGAGGCTAGTAATCCAAAATACATTATTATGAATAACAAATATTTTTGGTGTCAGAAAGCAAAAGGTTAGTTTTTCTCTCTGTTAGAATATTTATTACAGAAATTAAATCAGTTTTCATCTCTAGTTTGGGGAATATACTTGCAGAAAAGATGAGTTCACTTATTTTGCCATCTACCAGCACAACATACTGTCCTATTTCATTTTCCCATTAGAATATTACTTCACTTGTTATTACAGCGGTGTCAAAGAGTACTGTCTTTTAGCACAAAGATGTAGCATAATATCTTTCTGTGAAATGAGAGAAATTCTGAAGTTGTTTCAATTGTGTGATCTATTATAATGTAAGATCTGGCCTATTGTAGTGGCATACTAGCTAGGTTTCTCCACAGTCTGAAATTCTTGTAAATACTTGTCCCTTACGCAGTTTCAGACCTTGTAACACACCAGAGAACTTATCGTCATTTAGATCTTAGTACTCAGAATTCTAAGGGAATATTTTATTTCCTATTTCTTCCATTTATTCTTTCCTATAGTATGACATTAAGAAAATGTTCCAGTGCATGAGTTTAAAAATAGTTAGAAATTTCACATCCTCCACCATGTATTCTAAGTGTTCCTGTGTGTATACTTACACAAAATTAAGAGTGACAGTATCAGAGCTTTTGAAGAGCAATTAAAGATAATGAGACAAAATTTTGGATATACACGCTTTAATGGCAAAACTCCCAGTGGAATTCCCAATGGTTCTCCCTACAGGACATTTACAGTCTCTGTGTTTTAATCTAGTCCATTTCAACACTTGCAAAAAAAATGAATAACTTAATGAACTTCTAGATTCAGGAGTGGATGATAGCAAATGAGTCAAACTTGTGCAGATGAGATATCACGGTACTGGACCGAGGGAAGAAACCAGACATAATGTAAAGATGATTTTTTAAAAATTGAAATCTTCAGACTAGGCACTGTATTAGACCCAAGCTCTTTCTCAGACGTGAAAAAGCCTTAGCAAACCCAAAGTCTTATCTGACGCACAGGTCTGATATTAGTGCTCCAACACAGACAGAACTGTTTCACTGTCAGGCAATTGCAGTGATAATGTGCAGTGTCTGGGAGTGGTTGCAAGGATTGACCAAAAACATGAAGCAGAATAAAATAACCACTGACCTTTGTTGGATTTCAGGCACTGATCTACATATGCTATAAAAAGCCTCCAAATTATATCAGAACATTCAAATATGTGTGGCTTCTACCAAAGTTATCCCTTAACATCTCACTCTGCCGATGGCAGCCTGTGGGTGCTAGTGGCTGAAATACTCCTTGATCAGATATAAAGACCTTTGTTTAAATAAAATTCTTTGCCATTAGTATGGTACTTTTTTCTCTGGAAATAAATTGCTTCAGCAATTTGAGGACTAGAAATATGACATATGTAATATTTAGATGTAATGGTTTATCTTCCAGCTGGAATACATGCAGCCTAGGTCTCAGAATTGAAACAAAAAAAATATTAGAAGACAAGTAAAATAAACACTGGGTAGTTTTAATTCTTCAACTGACTCTCACCAAGTAGATATCATTATACCCAGTTTATGATAGTAGATATTAACATTAAATAATATTTCATTATGAATCAAAGAAGGTCTAAAAACCAGATCACATTTAGGACTGCACATGTATGTAGTTTAATTCTAACTTTAACTGCCTCTTAGCCTTACGTTAATGTAAGAATCCAGGTTTTAAGTGACTTTACATTAAAAAAATAAAAAAAAAATCACTTTGCAAGCATGAAACTCACTCAAAAATGCAACTGTATGAGGTGAGCTAAAATAATTTTAACTAGAAGCAACAAACGTTTTTACAGAAAAGGAACTTAGTTTTTAGAAATAAATAAATTGAAAAAAGAAGTATTTTTCTGGTTGTTGATTAGTGGCATGCAGAAATTACAGCGAATGGTGAGTATCCTAGTCGTCCATTCTAATTAAAATTTAAATTGAAATCTGGGTTCTAATGAAGAGGAGCTTAGTGCTGGTCTTGAGGGATCTCCTGTCAGTGGGCAAATGAAAAAAGTGCACAAAGGCAAAAGAGATTTCACTCAGGCATTTACTTGGTGTATGCTGCATTCTAATAGAAAAAGGGGTGCCTGCTGCCTCTTTATTGAAAAAGAACCAATGCAGGCACCGTTGCTCTCTGTGGTACTGCGATCTAGGGAGAAAATCTCTCTGAGTCTAGCCGAGAAGCAAAACAGCAATAAGGAAGAAATGATCCTATAATTTTGTCCACTGTAGCAAAGTGGTTGTACTATTGGTTCCTTTTGGATTGTTTGACAGCTCCACTCCTCCAGCTCACCAGAATTGTTGATAATAAACATAGCTGCAGGTGAGTAGAGACATATCTTCCTACACCTACATGTGCTCAGACCTGGTGTCTGAAGGGTCAACGTTTGCTGAACAGATATCGAGATAATCGAAGTGAAGAGCAAAGCAAGACCTTTGACACAATTTTATTTTGAAAAAAACCTGGGTTTTTGGGTTTTTTTTAAGCTTCAAAATGATGTTTTAATGTGCTACTAAATGTAATAAAAACAGAAAGTTTTTATCCATTACACCTAATAAATTGTCCAGTGTATTGAAAAATTCCCTGTACATCAAATAGGGATAACCTGCTAAATGAATGAAAATGCTAAAGGTATAGCATCTTCCAGAAACAGCTATGTATCTCTAATGGTCTAAAACAAGATAATAGGAAATACAGAAAGCATATTATATTTTTAAAGCTGGTTTCTGTGCCACACCAGAAGCAGAAATTTAGAGTGGTTGTAAACGAATTCAATGTCTATAACTTCTACCTAGAGTTGCTTGTAGCTGTGACTCCAAAAGAAAAAGAATCAGAAAAATGTTGGATCTATAAAAGACCAATCAGATCAGCTTATACAAGAAAATAAGTTATGCAGTATCTCCCAATATGGACACTTAATTATGCTTTGTGTAAGTGCAATAAATTACTGTCTTAAAACCCAGAGCTCTCATTTGTTGTAGATCCCTCGTTGCAGGGCTGTTTTTTGTTTTTTTTGTTCCCCTCTCCCCAGCAAAGTAATAAATGTGGTATTAAAGCAGTCTCTCTCTGGCTGTGAGCTTTCTGAAGATGGAAGTTAACTCCTGTCTTTCAAAGTGCTATGAGTGGCAGTTGCACACCCGTGCAAAAGAGAAATCTCGCCACTAATCTATCATGAACAAAATACAATGTCTCCCCACAAACCTCTCTCTGTCACTCTGCTCAGAAGGTTGCAACAACAATATTTCTCTGCTATATTTTCAGTAAGAAATGAATAAACCATAAGAAAATCACAAGGAGAGATTTGCCATAGACAACCAGTTGTATTTGATAAAATTGTACTAAAATTGTATTTTTTTCATTTAACAGTAAAATTCAGTCAATGTTGTTTAATGTCAGTGCTGTTAATGAAGTTGTCAAGCCTGTCACTTTCATTGAATACCAACTTTGCTAAGAAACCGGTACTACAATTACCTCCAGCTCTATACGATTAAATTCATCAAAGCACACCAAGGCTCCAGATTGTGCCAGACCTTTGAAGAATTTCCCCATGGCTTTGTAGTCTCGTCCATCAGAGTAGTTCAACACAATGCAATGACAGAAGAAAAGACCTTAAAAAGATCATTTTTCTGGGTTATTTAAAATGTATAGGATTCAGCAACATTTACTGCCTGTAATTCAGCCTCCCCTGCTGTCACTCCCCAGCCCCAGAATTTCCCCTTATTTATCCAATCTGAGTCTTTAATATAAAGACAGCTCATGCAGTCTTTAACTAACTCAATCTTTCGCAGTAACATGGGAAATGCATTTACAAACAATTTAAAAAATAAATCTCCAACAGCAGGAAAATAAAGTTAAAAGAGGAACAACAGCAGTTTCATGTCCACCCAACTTCTCCACTTAAATATGGTTCTCAGAATTCCTCACAAAAAATCAATTAATTTAAATAAAATATATAACAGGAGAAAAGGTGTTCCTTTATTCCTCTCCTCTCTCTGCTGAAACAAGGAACACCACCAGGGTGAGGTGGCTGATATCAGCAAGAGGCACTTGGGTAAGACCCAGCTTCTTCCTCCATCCCCATGTCTTCCTCTCTCACCAAAATTTCTGGTATGCAGAGAAGGACCAATTCCAGCACAGCCTGGGGGCAGGTACCTCACTGGGCACATGCTGCATTGGACACTTCTCCTTGGCAGGCCCATGGCACACAAGCAGTATAGCAACGAGGGTGTTCCCCAAAGCAAGTCATTGTTTTTGCTCCATGCTCTTTATACCATCCTGGACGTGTATATGCATCATCTCCTGAAGAGCAAGCACAAGAAATCACTGCCCATAGAAGTGGTTTTGTGGAACCTAAAATACGTATGCAAACACAGAAAGTCTTAATACTTGAAAAATCTAAAAATAAGCATTTACATTTATATACATTGTGCTGGACACACACTTGCTCTCCTGCTGTAGCTGGGCTAAAGGATGCAGAGGATGAAGAGGCAAATGCTGCATCACTGATGGCAAAGCTAATTTGGCAACACACATTGTAGATTAAAAATAATAAAATTCTCAAATTATAAAAAAAATTGTGAGAAAGTGAAATTCTGAACCTACATAACAAGCTCAAGACTGCAATTTTCAGTTACTCACAAGCTCTTCCACTAGTAACCACTTGTTTTGGTTTGGTACATAGGTAACACAGATGGACACCTGATGCAGCTGCAAGTAAGTTGTTCCTCCTGGCTTTATGCTTGCTGAACTTTCCTCCCTGTACTGTGCTTATAAATAAAAGGCATCTAAAACTCTCAGTTTTATTATTCAAGATAAATGTGGTAGCAAGACTTGGACAGATGGCTCACCTGTGGAGCCATCAGGCTCCAGCTCATACAGAGGTGGAAAACAAAAAGTGGAGTCTCACCTGCCACTGTCAGGAGCCTCAGCTCCAAAGTGTACAGTGATGTAATGCAGATATGTAGGAGATGCAGGAACAACCCAAACTGGTCACACCAGTGGCCCCTCTAATCCACCAGAGGTCAATCTTTGCACATGAGCCACTAAAGCCTGTGTGAGCCATCCTGGGCACTGAAAGGGAGAGGTGACAAAGTAAGGAGTCGTCTAGTCAAGCCACAAACATTGGGAAGAGAATAATGTATCAAATTCAGTTATTACCTTTGACATCTACATACTATATATGTGGAATAAACGTACAGTGGAATAAACAAGAGGACTGGAGTCTTCAAACATGATCAGAATTACTGCTTACATGACACAGAGGCTCAATCCTACCACTTTCTCAGAACCAGCACAGGAGGTGGTATAAAACTTTCTCAAGAAGTGCAGGTAGAGGAGAAAAGAAGAATCTGGTATTTCAAATATTAAGGACATATTTATTTGCCCTGAGATCCTGGGAGAGGACTTTTGAGCGACTGAAGCATTCTTAAATAATGAGTAGAGGAAATACATGTAGTGGGGAATCTGTAAAACTTCAGCAAAACAGGATGATCTGGCAGAAGATAACTTCATGACCAGAACCCCCTAAATGAAAGGACTTAGTAGCACCCAAGCATTTCAGCTACATATGTAACTAATGGAAACTGGATATGCTGGGATACAGAATCCTGTTCTCCCTCAGATGCTTTGGCAACAGCCACTAAATGCAGATGGCAGAGAAACCTCCAGAAAAAGAAAAGTTTCTGTGTTTGATTCTAATGACATGAATAATTGGAAAACCTGAATATAGAAAACATCTCAAGTGAACATCATTACGGATGTTCATGAAGAACAGCAAAACAGAAACCAATGGACTGCAAGATATTGATAACCACAAAAAATTGACCGGTCAGCTCTTCAGGAACTAACTAGAAAGGGAAAAATATTGGAGGAGAAATAGAGGTTCCTCAATTTGACTGTGCTTAAGACATAAATGCAAACTATAATAAGGAGAGAATAAGAGAGACAGAGTTCACTAAACAATAATCTTTTCACATAGCAAAAATACCAGAAGACATACAGGAGGCAAACATTATATTTGCTTACAGACAGGCTTCCAGAAATAGCCAAAGATGACAGACTCACAAAAGCATGAAACGAGATACAACAATGAAGTGACATGGCAAGTAACTAGAAATCATTTGAGAGTATTAGTTATACTAGAAGACGAAAAAATCATGTCGGAACACAAATTAAAAAGGGAAAATCAGCAACAGGTAGTGATGAGAAGATCCAAGTTTACTGCTTTTTTACATCTCTTTACTAGAGAGACCTGCCACAATCTGGTAGCCAACAGCACCAATGGCAGCAGGATAATATCTCAGGTTAATGCAAATAAGAGGTTAAAACTAATTTTTTTAGTTATTGTATTCAAATACCTGGCTGAAGCAAAGTCAGAATCATTACCTACTATCTTTGAGGATTCCTGGGTGACTAGTGAGATATTGAAAAACTGACAAGGGCCAACAGAAAGCTGGTATTTATACAGGAGAAAATGAAGAATTACTAGACCAATCTCAAATCCCCTAAAAGGCACTGAAACAAGTAATTAAACAAAGGGCTGTCCATAAGCCCTGAAAAGAAAACAAGATGAACAACAGTTTGGGTTGACTTGTTAGGAAAAATCACATCAAAGCTGTTTGATTTCTTCCTGTGACAGGAGACTGGTGAGGAGATAGGTAAGTTATAGTAGATGTCATATACCATCTCTTTAATAAGGCCTTTGACACCATCTAGGAGAAAGCTAAGGAAAAGTTTTTTTGGGGAATTTTTTTTCATTGCAGTTTTGAAACTGCTTGAAAAAAGTAGTTTAAATGTGGTTGGTTATCAAGCAGAGAACTATATAAAATATGTCTCTGCAGTGCATTACACCTGAGTCTGCTGTTATCTGATGTTTTCATTAGCCACTTACATGACAGAACAGTGTAAAAATTAAAAAGCATAGACCTCACTAATGTGAATTAAGAAAGTGCTGTTTCAAAAATGGTGTGATGAGAGGTCAAAAAGCATAGAGATATGCTCAAAAATAATCATCCATCACTGGAAAATCTCCAGCTAAAATGGTGTGCTGAATTTTGAAGAAACTGAACAAGACCGTATGCCATTGTAGAACATCTTGAAAGAGAAATGGGAATGTTCTACAACAAACCATTTCATAAGACTGAAAAAGACAATCAGAATTTTAAAAAATGAAAAAAAAGCTGTTTTTAAAACCAAAGAGATCAGTGACAGTGGTGAATGGGCAGGCTGTGGAATGTCCATTCTCTGGCCTTAAAGACAGAAAAAAGTACATGAGGACACGTGGCTTTTTTTGATAAAGCTCTGTTGAGAAAAAACAGACTAGGATGATCTTGAACTTAGTCTATCTTTTCATGTGATTCTAAGATCAGAGAAGGGTGCAAGACATATGAGCTAATCTCTGACAAGAGAAGTTCCTAGCTTGCATTGTCTGTTTTAAAGTAGCAGTGCCGTGGAGACTTTCCCAAACTTTCTAATTAACACAGCAGTTTCTAGTGCCAAGACTCACAGAGAGTGTATCACCCCTTTCTCAGTTAATTCAATCACATCTGCACAGCACTCTTTTCTGCAATGGAGACATACACCTGGCAATTAGTTCATGTCTAGCAACTTCAACTTCAGTTTTTCTAATCATAAATAATAAGTGTGCAAAAAAGTATCCTATCTGAAGATAGCATGGAAGCTTTCATTGCCTTTGCAAATATTCGATTCTTGTTTCAGCTCTCAGGAACTGGAAATATCTTTATCAACTGGATAAACTGGCTACACTTTTTTATTTGATTTTTTTTGGAAGTTCATTGTTTTTCATCTTTGTCCTTTCACATATGTTGTTAAGCAAAAAAGGATGCAGGAATTAAGTACCTCTGCTGGGCAATGCCCTGTGCACATATAACTGTCCCAATACTTTTCAGCCTCTTCTCATTTCAAAATCATAGGCTCATAGAACAGCTCATACTGGAAGGGATCTTGTAAGATCATATGGTGGACCTGAAATCTCATCCTATCTTAAAATGTGCCATAAATCTGTCATCTGAAGGCCTTCCCTCCTGTAACTTCTTTCCAAGACAGAATTGCTTTGGCTGAAAAACAACATGGAGCTGAAGGGAGATGGGAGTCTTTCTGAGTCATGGCAAAGGTGATATTTTCAGTATTCTGCATCCGGTTCATTTAAAAAAAACAGTTTACCCATGCTACTTCTTAATTGACTGCTTCACATTTGCACATTAAGCAGAGGTTTAGAGTGACCTGTCCAAAATGACATCCTAGTCTTTTTTTAACAGATAATTTCGAAACACCAATGTGCATGAAAACTCAGATTATTCTCTCTGAAGTCCATTAGCCTGTATCCATCAGCAGAGTTTCACTTGCCACTGTGCTGCCTGCTGCTTTTATTTTGGTCTGCCTGAATTTCATGCTTTGCTCCACCCAAGCAAAAGGCTGGGGGCCAGTGGAGAATGGCAGAGGTACACAAATTTCCCAAGAGTGGGCTTCAAACAGTTGAAGGAAAGACCAGGACCTACTGTAGAAGTATACCTGGCTTTGTTCCCCCTGTGGGTCTGATACACATCTGATAAAGCCACTTCCAGACACCTACTAAATCAGTAGCTACACCAAGTGAAGGAGCTGGCCCAGCATATGTTCACAGCTGTTCTGAGCTTTTAATATCCCTAAACTATCATTCCTTTGCACTGCATTTTCCCTTTTTTTCATTTCCCTGCTTCCTTCTTTTACTGTGTGAGAACAGAGGTCTGGGTAATCCATTTTGTCATTTTTTCATTCTAGGTCTCAATTATTCTTTCTAACCTGCTTTTCTTCTCTGTCAGCATTCCCTCTTGCTCCTAACCTTTTGTTTTCTTCCATCTCCTATCTGCCCAAGACTGATTTAAATAAATCTACAGGTAAGAAATATGAATGGGACTTTTGCTTGCAAAATGAAAAGCAAGTGCTCTGCTGGCACTGCATTTCTATACCTTATGTGCTGCAGAAAGCTACATTCACATGGCCAAAAAGTGCACATATCTGGAGATGAGGAGAAAAGCTGGCTGGAGCTTTGTGTCCCTCACAGAAGCAGCAGCCAGAACCATACCCTTGAAAGGTGCTCAAATGACTCCTTGAAAATATCTCCATTAACTAGAGTATTTAATACTGAGCATCACATAACAAGTGAAATGGGAAACCCCATATTTCAGTCTCCTAAACTTTCTAATTAAGTATCTTTCTCTGCAATGTTCTTATGACTGCTTTTTCTGAACCTCCAATGTCTCTCTCAAACCTCTTTCATTGTATGTTTTATCTCTCTGTCTAAGGCTTTGCTTCCCATCTTGTGAACACTTCTCTGGCTTCTTAGCTTTTCCCTTTACCTAAAGTCTCTTTCAGCTTGGGAAGACTGAAGAGTTGCGCTATTGTGCATTGATCAACAACTGACATTCTCGGACGTGTTAACACTGTGTTGTTGTTGAACCAGGAGGAACCTTCTTCTGCTGGGCAGAAGAAGGATGTCTGCCCAAAACTGGAACAGCAAGGCACTGACCACAGGTCTTCATGTTCTTTGGTAATGTTTTTAACTTAATTTTCAACCATCGATCTGCGACTCTCCTTGCACTTCTCTGGGAAGTACAGTCTGAGGGCAAAAGGAGAGCAACACAGACAAGTGAGGAAGCTCCTTTCCCTGTGAACAAGGACCTATAACAGGGATTTCAGTAGGAAGCTTGGGACTCTGCTGTGGTAGTTAGCCCAATAGCATTTTGTTTAACCAATAGATAGAAACATGCACTTCAAGTTAAGCACACACTGATGAGTCAAAATTAGCTAGATATTAGAAACCAGCCATGGGATGTTCTGCTATTACATATATATCTATGCTGGAACCTGTTTCTTTTCATTTGCATATATTAATGTGTTTAAGAGATATTAATAAGCAAATCCTCTCTCTCCTACATGCTTATTTTCTTAATGAAAATGTGCTGTAACTTTTTGCTTGGAAGCACTGGACTTTTATCTGTCACATACAACAATTTTTGATCATTTTCTTATTTCCTTGTTTCTGTACTTCCTTCTGCTTTTATTTCATTATTTAAGAAGATCAAAAACCATAATCAAAAGATATCTAAGTGCAATCTGAATGGATTATTATACCAGGAAGCAAACTTACAAGTCACCTTACTATATGTTCCCAGCAAATACTAATAACTGTTTGTATGCATAATAAAATATGTATAAAACATTGTAGATAGAGCAATACAGCAATGAAAAATGTCCCTCTGGGACTTACACTGTTACTATCTCAAAGAAATTCAGATCCTCTTTTCACCACTAATTTAGCAGCACAAAAACCCAGTATCCATGCAGTCCCACACTGTGTCTCAGAAACGCCTGTGTACACAGACTGCGTTTCTTTAATCAGTGTAAATTCACCCAGCAATTTTCTCTCCCCACTGCTACCCCCTTGAGCAAGAGCTTAATAAATAAATAAATAAACAAATAAACAAATAAACAAATAAATAAAACTGGCTTAGCTACTCCCTGAGTCAAGTGCAACCAGACATCCTCTCCAGGTCTTTAGGTAGATGAGCAACCGTGCTGACTCCAGTGACTCACATACTTGTAATTATGTGCACACAGGGAATCTACATCCTTAATTTGTTTTTTGCCTCCTGTGGTGTTTAAATCATGAGTTGTGGGTTTGGGGTTTTTTTAACTTGCTTGTTGTTCTAGTCAGGTCTTGGCAAGTGTTCCTTTTCCCTGTTCTGGCTGGCTTTTCAGGTGCTCCAACAAAGCAAAGGTTCCCACCAGAGTTTTTAAAGAAGAAATATTTCCAGGGTGGGTATACTATATCAATAAATGATACCCAACCTTTTAAAAATTACACTGTCAGAAAAACCCATTAGGCTTTAAAAGAGTTGAAGTAAGCATTAGATTTTAATATCTACTGCTGCTTAGATTTTTCTGAACTGAAAATCCCCAGTGAGCACTTAAAACTTCATTACTACACTGAAAGGTTGTGAAAGGCTATTTAAAGGTTTTCAATTTTGCTGAAGTCTAGAGGTTATTACAGCTTGAAAGAATACAAACCCTAATATTACATGGAATGAAAGGAATCAAATTTATGTTCTCATCTCCCCTGTAGTTTAATCCAGTTCTATTAGATTCAATGGAGAAAATCAGGGCAGGTTGAAACTTTTTAGGGGGCTGATGAAAAATAATATTTGGTCATTGTAGAAAACATTTCTGCCTATTACTCACACTCTAAATGATATTCCTATCTCTCAATCCCACAATCACAACTTACAGTGTTATCAGCCACCTGCTCAGAAACCCATGGGCTATGACCTTTGTCAGCCACACCAAAATTTCCACAATTACAAAAGAAAATTGAGGACATCTGACTAAATCTCAGACTGAGGTTATCTATAACTTGATATGAAGTCTTGCATTATAAATATTTTAGACTCTTTTCCTCCTTTACTTAATTTGGGAGAAACTACTGGGAGACTCAAACATTATGGGCTATCATCATATTAGACAGCTATAATAGAAGCTGACCAAACAGTGCTCAAAATTAGAACAAAGAAGAACTTTTATTCTTATTTACTGAGTAGCCCATCAGATTCCAGGTTTGGTCAGTCCCAAAGTGTGAAATAAAGAAGCACATGTCCTGGTGTGCAGCTGTGGCTGTGTGAAAACCTGCTCATCTCCAGTCTGCTGGGACTGGGGAGATCAGCTGCCCATTTCTTTACATTTTGGCGTTTTATATATCCCAGGGTCTCACAACTGAAAGAGAGAGGTCCCCAGCTACAGAGATTTATGCCAATTGGTGTTATTTTAGCATAAAACAATAAAAAGAACATAGAGTTCTGCTTGGAACAACCCATATCTGAATGCCTTTATGCTGGCATTTCTACCTTGAACCTAAATATTTTCATTTATTTTAAAACTTATTGAGTGCTAATTGCTTAAATGTTTGTACATGACTATAGTTATATTGGCCTTTATGCTAGAAGGTAAAAAAAACCCAAATAAATAGCACTCTACATTTAAAGAATGCTCTTACTAGACACTTAGTCCCTATAATAGGAAATAAAATTACTTCACTGTCTTTAAATGGCTGAAGCATACCATTGTCTTTGACACTGAAGCCATGGCACAGTTGAGAAGGGGAGAAAAAAGAAATCTAGGTTATTTTTCTGCCTTTATTTGCCTTTTGCTTGGGGACACAGCAGGAAGATCAGCCCACAAGGTGCCTGTATGATAGGCTGGATATCTCCCTCCTGGAAAGACTGCTCTTGGGAATATATGGTATCTAATCAGACTCTGTACTGCTGCTCCTTCCCCCAGCTCTCAGTAACACAAGTCCAGAAGTTGAGTAGTCCCCACCAACAGCACTAACTTGAAGAGAGCTTCGTTAACAGCACTGTTCCTTAGTGAGATGCTCAGTTCAGGTACTAGAAGTTTTGACATCTGTAACCCAAGGCAATCTGTGCCTTTGGCTTCTTCTCCCAACCCTTTGCACCACCTATTAGCCCTTTAATTCCTTCAAAAATCACACAATTCACACAAGTCACGTGCATAGACCACCAAGGAAGCATAAAGTGGTTCAGGGACTCACAGAGCAAAGAAAATGGGAGGGATCTCCTGAGGTCTTCTGGTGCAGCTTCCTGCTCAAAGGGAGTCCATCAAAAGAAGGAGGCTCAAGATCTCTTCAGCTTGAGTTTTGGATCTCTGGCATGGAGATTGGACTGTCTCTGCAGACCTTTGGAAGGAAAATAAATATGTATTTTCGTACAGGAGGATCTCCATCTGTAAGGTCAGAGAAAGACACACATCTCCAGCAATTATTTCCTGTCTTGAAAACCAGAAGGTATAAGAAAAGGCAGAAAGATATTATCAACTGTGCCCAATGAGCAATAGTGGTATTAAGATGCAAAATACTCTTCAAATTCAAATCTTAATATAATTCTTTTGGGAGAATCACAGTTTATACTTAATATGTGGACAGAAACTTATGTTGCCACTGGCTGCTACAAAAGTCACTTATTCAACACAGCATTTCAAAATATTCATCAACATTTCAGAATTAATACATCTTCTACATTATTATAATATGTCTTTAAATTTTTATTAAGTAAGTGAGATTCCTACCCTTTGTTGGTAGGAGAGTTAATCTTCATATTTTTACCATATAATAAGTGCCAGATCACAGAATCTGTGCTTTCTGTTACATTTGTTTAGAGACAAGATATAAAAAGGCATTAATTTCTTAAATATTGGCATGTGTGCCGTTTTCCCCATTCCTGTAAAGGTCAGTGAATGTGCTGTCAGTGGAGTAGAAGAAAATAAGTGCTCCTTTGCCCAGGAAGGCAGGTGTTATTTGAATCATTCTTGTTAGGCAATATTCATCTTCCCTTGAATTTATTACTCGTGTCAGCATCAGCGACAATAAATCAAGCACAAGTTGCTTGTCCGCATGGGCAATTCTGTTGTCTCATGTGGTGGGAAGCTAATGAGGAGGAGGAAATGACACTGTGTGGGTGATGCAGGTACGCATGCTCCCGTGGGCAGGGTATGAGGACATTGTTTGTCCCAGCTCCCACCTACTCCAGGGCCAGAGGGACCAAATATGAGTTGCTTTAGTGCCATGGACTTCTCTGCCCAGAAACTTCTCAGCTGTGGAGTCTGGGTGAAGTTAGTATAGAGATTTAGAGATTTGGAGAGATTCTAACTCATAAGCAGCACCTTGGGCTCACAATGGAATACAAATTTTATTTTAGCATATATGGAATGCACGTCCTATAATACCACACAAGGATCACATTAACGTTCAGTCCTCAAAGGTACTCCGGTCTTTAGGGAAGCCACAGCTTTACACAGTCAGAGCTCAGTCTAACCCAGTGCCATGCTGCTGTCAGTGACTGCCTAACCAGGAGCAAGTGTTCTTTTAGCCTGACACTGTTTCAGGTCTTTGTTCTTTCCTTAGAGCCTCAAGTGAGCACATATCAAGTTATGAGGTCAATGACCTCTGAGATGATTTTTGGGGGGAGGTGTTTAGTTGGGTTTTGTTTGTTTATTTGGTTTTACTTTCATTTTAGGTTTGTTTTGCTTTATTTTTATGCCTACAGCAGGTTTATTTTCTTTTAAAAAAAGTAAAGCAAGCAATGTCTCTGCTGACACCCTATTATAATTTTTAAGTAAGAAACTTCGTGTTTTATGCTTATATCTCCTGATTAAGCTGAATTCACAGATACACAGTTTCAGGCTATTTTCCCTGACACTTATGGTATTTCCAGAATATGGTCCCAAAATACACAGTTCGGAATTAAAAGGGGCTGAATGGCTAATGAAGCAAAAATGTGTCCCAGCTTTAACCATGGACTGCAGCAGATACCTTGTAGCTTCCTCAGAGAAAAGTGGTACAACTTCTAACACTTTAAATATTTCTTCAACGAATTTTAAAATGGCATACTAATACACACACTCACACAGAGAAATGCAAATGCAGTCAGCATTACTGGGCTGACTTTATAACACAAAAATTCATCAACATGAACTACATAAATATAATTTTTACTGGAGAATCAGCAGTTTCTTAAACCCATCCAAATGCTTTAGAGCAGAAGATGTTTCTCCCATCAGTGCTCTAACAGTACTTTAAGTAAATGCAGAGAGAGGTCTGAGAATGCATCCAGGATGGGGCTTGGGCTCCACACTTGGTCTGGAGCACACATTCTGCTAACTCAGGATACAGATTCTCTGTGTTACGCTGCCACACAGGTTCCAGGGTGGGACTTACAGGGGCATGGCTTCAAGGGGTTAAACACATAATGATGACATACTGAAGTTTCTAATGCTAATGTTTACATGGAATTTAGTTATTAATGAGGTCTTTCATCTGCAGTCACTAGTTTTTTTTTTAATCTTACTTTCATAGTCTTGCAGTGCTTTCAAAGACACCGTCAGCTCATTATGAATAATCATAGAGTGTTCATGAAAGAAGAGTACACTGAAAATGACAAAATACCCAAGTTATTAATGTGCAAATTTTCAAAGTAAAGTGAAAATTATTTATAAAAAACACTCTGAAATGTTGTAATGTCATTTGTACAATTTCAGAGTAGAAAAAAATAGAGAGGATGCAATCTTACTTTTTATCTTTTTCTAATATTTGCTATACCGAGGATTCATTTCAAGGAAAATGCATATCTTCTTTTTAGACAGCTGCTACTTTGAGACTTAAAAAAATATTTAGAGAAGACAATTTGTTTAAAAGACTAAGAATATAAACATTGCATAATTAGCAGTTAATGATATTGTAAATCTATTTCTTAAGACACATATTTATCTGCTTATTTTAGAACTAATCATTAGATTTAAATTAAAATATAATCTACTCTCTCAATTTCTCTTCTAATGTTCAAAGGTGTCCTTTTTCTCTGTAAACATTGACCAGAATCATTGCAATAATGATTTTATTGTTTTATAAGTTTCTGTCTTTCAGGTATTAAAATAATAAAGACAGCATGTGAATGTGATAATATCAAATTTTACAAAATCAAGGGGCGTTCCCTTTCACATGATGAACATTTAAACTACAGAAGACTTGATAAATAAAAGGTACCTTGGAAGCAAAGGGTAGGTTTCAGCCTGCAGCTGTTGGAAGAAGGCAGGAGTGTTATTGAGGCACAGAGTTACACCAAGTGAAACAAGGATCTGGTCAGGGTTTGTCATGGCTGGAGTAAAGCAAGTTGCAGCCTTGAGAGAGGAAAAAAAAATACTTGAAGCCCACGAAAATAAAGAGTTTGTTGAATTATATTGTCATGAAGGTTTTTGCTGGCATTTGTTGGCTTATCTGGCAGTCAGATTTAGTGTTTGACAGTATCACTTGACATGCCCAGGCAAAGGGCTCAGATTTCTTGGTTTTTTGCTTCCCAAACACAGTAACTATGCACACCTTACCTTGACGCAGATCTCCACCTTTCCATCATGCTTCTAGGTGAGGCTAAAAGAAAAAAGAGAGATGAAGGGTTGTAATTCGGAAATAATTTTAGACACTATGGGGTTATGAAGACCTTTGAAATATGTTCTGAGTTTCATATAACACCGTTTCTTCAAAGCAATGAATAACTTAAATTAGTGTTTCTTGAGAACATTTCAAGACCTATTTTTCTGTAAATTAATTTCTTTTGCATTTTTAATTGGTTTTGGCTGGCAGTAATTTAATCAGAGTCTGTAATCTTCTATCAGTTATTGTGCCAACCTGTAATGTTCCTTCACCCTTGAATGGAGTCCCCACGTATGCTTCCAGCCTATTGAGAGAACAGATTCTAGGTGCTGCTGGTCCTAAACATCATGTTTCAGTATCTGAAAAGCAAAGAGATAATTGAAATAGGTCAATGTCAACTTCAAATATTCTATTTTTCTCATTATATGCGTTGAGGATAACATAGTCTCACAGAGCCATTAAGCTCTATATTCTATTGATAGTTTTTTCTTGTCTCAGCAGAGATTGTTTTGAAAATATGTAGATTCCCTAAATAGGAACATACCTGTCATCTGAAAGTATGAAACAATTTAGAAAAAAAATCCTGATTGTGCAGACCAGTTGCATAAAAATATTATTTCCAGCTGTAATTTTTATTTGTTGTTTATGGCAATTTAAAATGGGCTTTTGCCACAAATCCTAGGTGTAATCTATCAATCTTTCTGTCATAAAGTAAAACAATGCTTCACTCCTTTTGTGTGACCCTGGTGCTATAATATTTTTCTAATTAATATCACCATAAAATTCATATGTCTTCTACTTCCTCCTCCACATCCCACTCCTAATTATCTCTGAGAATAAGAAGGCTACTGTTTCTGTCTACTACCAACATAAATCAATTCCTAGTAAATAGCCTAGTGTGATACTTATTACTTGTCACCAGGGATAAAATTTATTTAAAAGTTAAGAAGTGTTTTGCAATATATAATTCTACCCAGTGCTGTAGTGAATAGCATATGCTTCCTTAATAAAGTACTTTTTCAGGTACCACTTCTAGAAATGTAATCTCTTGATCCTGGAATGCTGAATGAAATTCACAAACCATGAACATCTTTAGTGATTAGTGTCTCAAGAGTAACAGCCACTTTTCTGGACAGGTTGCCTTTCATTATATCAAACAGATTTTCCATTGTTTTACTCTCCCTTCCTTTTTTCATGTTTTCTCAAACAAGCAAGTAGATCACATCTTTTGGATAGGGCTCTGAAAAAAATAAAAAGCGTGTGAATAGGGCAAAGAATTTTCTGATAAAAATCACGGCATGAAACTTGCTAATTGCATTTTTCTTTTCTCTGGGCTTTACAGTAATTTGATTTTAGTTGTACAAATATGAATGCATTTGTTAATCAAGTCTGGCATGTCCAAAAATGTGTAAGAAATCTCATATTTTCTAGGCTGATTTGAAAAAAATTCTTTTTGGAGGAAATACTTCATAGGTGTATAGAATAAAATAGGGTAAGATATGCATTACATAATTTGTTTTTCAAGTCACAGCACTTGTATTTTTCTGTTTTTCTCACTTTATTAATATCTAATAAGAAAGAAAAAAGGAAAAGAGATGCAGAATTCAGAGGTAAAAGAAAAGAAATTACAATAAACCAGTATTTCAGCATATTACATGCAAAAACAGATGAAAAGAGTTCATCTCCATAGACGTATATGAATCTTTTCAAAGATAACAGGCATAAAGAAAATAGTTGGCATTTCATGTTAGAGTTCACTTTAAAATCCCAACCATTTGTAAAGGAGAAAATATCATTGTATTTTTCCAGTTCCATGAACCACCCTGTGTTAACTTCTCCTCAGAGATATATTGGATAGGTCATTTAGGAGTTTTGCATAAAATGGAATGTTTCAGATTTCCCTTATCTAAGTATGATTCATTTAGCCGCTAAAATTGCTATTGAAAACCATTTTGCATCGTTAGCCAGTATTACTAAATCGTTCAGCATGCTTGGAAAACACAACCCTGGGAAAACATATGTTCATGTGAAGCACTTTTGATAAGCTGTTACAAAGAGAGTTCCAGTACATAAACCCATAACTCCTGCCTGTACAATGAAATATGCAACAAGTAGGCCAAATCTTGATTATATCTTGGATATTAAAGCCACAATTTTGGTTGATTTTGCCATGTAGTAATTATACCATCTGTGATGAAACCCTTTAAACTCCTCTGCAGTCTTCTGTATAAAGTGAGAAAGAGCCCTTTTTTTTTTTTTTTTTTTTTTTTTTTTTTTTTTTTTTTTTTTTTTTTTTTTTTTTGCTTTCATTTAATATTTAGATTTTGGTTTAGATCGTCCCAGTTAACGATTTCTGGCCTGGCACAGCAATAAGGAGTTCTCAGGTTTTCCTCTCAGCCCCCAGACCTCTGGTCAGTAACTCTACTGCAGCTCTGGGATGAGCTCCCTAAGTCACTGTGGTGACCAGACCAGAAACCTCCCAGCAACTCCAAAGAATTTTCCAGTTAACAGAGCGGGATGAGTACTTATCTACCTTCCTTATAATAGTCAAGCAAGGCAAGAACTACAATAAAACAATTTTACAAGCAACGAGTTGCCAGTTTCTTTGAAAACCCATATTGATTCTTTGCTGGAAAAAGACACAGGAGATCCAAAGCTATGTGTACACGTTCCTTTGACTATATGACCAAAGCTCTTTAAAAAACAATAGGGGCTCCTCTCCAGAAATCCAGTTAATTAATTGGCATAACTTATGCCTTGTAGATTTTTTGCATATTAATCAAAAGACAGAACATTTCCATGATGTCACAAGGATTGAAGTACTTGCGCATTTAGAGGCAAGTCTGCTCCAACCAGCTCCTGCCCCATCCATCTGTCCTTTCCAATGGCTTGCTCCTGGCTGTGAATCAGTGTGTCCCTTCTGGTGAATCTGTATTAAAGTGGTCAGGTAGGCTGGAGGAACTTGACTCAGCTGAAGAATATCCTCTAGAAGAAAATAATCAAGAATATTGACTTTCCAGCTGATTCACATCTTTCCTGGAATAAAACAGCTGTACCAGCATGGTACTGTGGGATAAGGAGAGAGGCATGAAACAGAGGGCAAGAGTCAGCAGCAAGGGCAGCTGCTGCTTGTGCTGATGTGCCCACCAGAGAGTTGTTTAGCACACTGTGCCCACAGCACCCTGACTGTCACCTACTCAATTTTTATCCTCCTCTCTCTAAGTGAAGTTCTGTCCCCTTTTGTTTCTCAACAAGCAACTCCTCAATATGCGAAGCTCCACTTAGCACTAGCACCTCTACTGCTTTTTGCAGAGGGAGAAGCTCTAGCACGTGCTCAGGCAAGTCACCAGCAGTAAGCATCCTTCCATCTGCCCAGTGGCATCAATGAGGTCAGAGCTGCTGGCAAGCATTTCTTCACTGCCTTGATCCACCAGCCAAACAAATCTCTCAAAAAACCCACTTAAATATAGCAAGCCCACCATTCATCTTCCTCTCTGAAAGATATCACAAGGACATTTGGAAATTAACGTGAACAATCATTAAGCATCTTTCTGACACAGGGCAAAGATCAATCTCACCAGCAGGTAGCACATGCAGGTTGTCAATGAGGTGCCCTTGCAGAGGGAACAGAGGGGAGGTGTTGAAGCCTCCATGAAAGAAAACCCTTCCCAAAGCACTTTCCCTTTCATTTCATGGGTCCTCCATGGCAGAAGGGAGCTTGCATGACTTGGTCCCTTCAGCGTGGGCAGGGAGGATCCTGCCAGCAACACTTTGGAAGGCAAGTTGCATGTACTGAGCAGTGCTCTAGCAGGCAGCCACTAGTCACTTCAGAATTATTACCAGCACAGAGAGCTCATTTGAAATAGCCACAAGCAGTGAGATAATGCTCAGAAACATCAATTTCTCCACTACCTAACATTCGGACATGTTGTGGAGGTAAAGAAGGAGTGGGATACCTTAGGCCAAGAGCAAGATCTGCTAAAAATTTTTGAGGTCTAAAATGACCCTTTTGGTGGCTCATCGGTCCCCACAGCACCAAAGTGAGAAAGAGACAACCGACAGCTGATGAAAAGTACAACACTCTTTCACCTAAACCGTGAGTCATCAAAACATTTTTATGCCCTGACTTCTGGTGAGAATAACTCCTAGACAAAGCTGACAGTGATAGGCATACCATGTGTGCTGAAGACTATCACCTCTCAATACGGGCACAAAAAAAGATGAGGCTTTTTAAAACTCATGGAAATACCACCACTGTATGAACCTCCACAAAACAAACTGAAACATTTTCTCCTTTCTGACAGCACAGCAGGCTCACTCGCTGCAGCTGCTGAGGTGCTATTTTTGTATCACATCACTCAAACCCATTGCATCTCACTGCAGAGAGGGGTGTTGGGCAGTAGGATGAAAGGCTCGGATGCTGCATCTAAGGAGTCGTTTTTAAAGCACCATGGATTTTACGTAGCTGCAGAGAGCAAGGGAGGATTGCTGGCTGACGGGATGCTCTCTGCCATTAATTAAAGTCTGTTTACTTAGGGATCATATCCCAGTGCAAAAGAAGAGAATTATTTTTAGAGAGATTTCACCTTTATTGCCATTGAATGAAATTAACGTTAGCTGAATGGCTCACTTGGAAACATAAAAAGCAAAAGCATCTTAGAGTGCCAATTACAAGCATAAGGTCTGGAATGGCTCTCACCAGCAAGCAGTAGCTACTGGTCCTTGTGAAACAACTCCACAATGCCCTCTCTCTCTCCCTTCCTGCTGTTGAATTTGCTGCCTTGTGATTGTGCAAAATGGCTCATTTTACCGCAGACAGAAGCAAGGACAATTAGCTCACTGCCCGAGCTGACTAAAGCTGTCCATGTTCATGGCAGAATGGCTACAACCCCAAACCTGCCCCTTTGAGTGAAATCATTATACACTGTTTACTCTCAGATGTTTGCCTGGTTTTAGAGTGTATGTTTTGATGAGCTGAAGAAGCACCTTCCCCTGATGAAACCAGGCAGTTCAGGGAGAGCTTTGATCTTTGCATGCCTTCCGTGCAGCAAAAGGATTTTGCAAACAGTAACCTTGAAGGAAGTTGGCTTTCAGCCATGAGCAAGAAAAAGTAAATATTACATGTCAGTTGAGAATTTAATAGAGAATTTGGGGGTAAGACTTTTAATAGAAAGCAAATTTGTAAGAACTGAATTTTTCTGTCGTGTTTCAATTTCTGATGTGCAAAATGAAAATGAAACAGATTGGCTTAGGTCGGATTGATCCATGCAGGACTAATTTAGTTCCCTAAATACAATTAAAATATCTTGTCTCAGGATGGTTCAACATTAATCTTTCCTCAAGCTGCCACAGTGATTCACAGGAGCTGCAGTTCATTCTCTTTTGAGACAGATACCTGACAGACCTCATACCTCATGGTTCACACTGTTTTCATAACGAGATAAGGCAAAATAAAGCCATCACTTCACTGAATTTCATTTTGATGTATTATCTTTGGTTAAACCTGAAAATGTAGGGAAAGTTGGGGTAAGAATTTAGGAATCCACTTGCATGGTAAGATAAAAATCTCTTTTTAGCAGGGTCTGTAAAATACCGAAGTAGATTATATCTGGCCCTTCAGAGTGCAGAAGGAGATCATATCTGGCCCTCCAGGCAGGTGTTAAACCACCTGGCTCTTTGGAAATGAATGGCTTCTCTGGCTAAATTTGGAGAACCATGACAGTGATGCATAAACAACAGCCCAGATCCTTCAAGGTGGACCAGGTAAATAAGCTCAAGGTCCACTGCACATACTTTTAGATTGCAAGACTTCTGTGCAGAAATCATTCTCTGTGACTGGCAAAGGTGTGATTTTATTGCTCTAAAAGCTCTCTGAATTGCACCATTCAAGAATAAAGGCAGCAGCTCTCCCCTCCAAACAGCTTTGCACGGCTGGATACCTTACCATTGAATACTTTCCTCTCAGGATTTTTTTCTTTCCAGCACAGTTTCCAAATTGTTCCCTTTTCTTTCAATAAACTCAGGATTTGAAGGGTTCAGCTGTAGATGTAACAACTAGTTTTCAACACCGAAAATGTAAGGGTGGAACAGTATACGCTTGGAAGCAGAGTTTCAACATTTCATTTTCACAGAAAGGCTATTTCTTTCTAGGACACTAATGAGTAGAAGCTTGAATGGGGGAAAAAAATTAGATACACAGGTGGTAAAGAAACTGCAGAGAGTTTCACCCTTTAGTGAAGGCATATTAATGCCAGCCTGCTGTTACTCTGGCGGCTGGCTGAGCTGAGTTTCTCTGACCACTCCCACTGGAGCTCTGTCCTGGGAGGACAATTTGCGCAGGGCAGTCAGCTGAGAACTTCCCATTGATCTTTCAATTGATCTTCTATCATGGGTATATAAAAACATTTAGTGGTTTGGAGATATGTGTTACAGTTTTAGAAAAATCTCTGGTTAAATGGTAACTCCTCTGTTCTGGTGCTAGCTTTGAATCTTTTCATGCGCACTCACATGTCCTCCAACACATATTGAGCACAAGATAAGATAAACAATTGCCTTCTTTTCACTTCAACTATACCACAAGCAAAGACAAGTACATAATGCAAACAAATCCCTGAGCAGTGGAGTTCCTTGAGAACACTGATTGCACCAGCTGAAAACTTGGAGGGAAGCACTTGCTTTCTCTTTTCTTGAGGCAGAATAGTCCTTGTTGCTTCCCTAGGATATTTTTTATTTTAGGTTACATGGATCATTCAAAACAAGCCAGTTGTAAGAAGATTTTAAAGATATTTTATAAAAATAGTGATTACTTTTAGTGTAATCAATACCACCTGAGAGGCTATACACTACACTAGATGGAGTTATTAGGCATTATGCATGAATAAAGAAATTTCCCTTGACTAACATATCTATCTCCTACCTTCTCACTGCAGATAGCTTTTCTAACTTCCATAATGTAGTAACTTTCTAAATTTTCATCACAGAGTCACAGAACAGCCTAGGTTGAAAGGGATCTGAAAGATCATCTAGTTTTCCAACTCCCAGGCCATGGGCAGGGACAACTTTTATTTTTGAAGTTTTCCCTGGTCACAGCTTAATGTTGTGTGCAAGTTCAGCTTCATTTGCACCTATTGATTCAAAGTGTTACGTAAAAATAACTTATTAATAAATATGTTTTCCTGTCATTCTCACTTACTCATTGCAATCACAAAAAAGAGTCAATTTTATCAGCAATGAAAGTTTAAAAATATAGCAAAAAATAATGACAAATCTCAAAGAGATCCCTTTTAGAGATATAAGCTTCAAATCATGATTATACATTGATGAATGCAAAGGTATTCTGTGTTTTAAGTCTTACTATTTGTGGCCTTGTACTGTGCTTTAAATAGTGCCTTTCCAAAGGAGCATATTGGAACACATCACAGTGGGCATGATTCCGATTTCTCTTGTGTAAATACTGTGATTGACAGCTGTGTGCTGATACTCTCTAACTCCAAATGTATTTCACCATTTTCACTGCATTAGCCCTTGCTTCATGTCTGCTTTAATTTACCTTCTAATTATTTTAATAGTATGTAGGCTGGGGAAATGTGAACTCTTGCTCTTCCTGTATCCAGGATACAGCATATCCAGATTTTGCAGAAATCCCTTGAAATCACACAGGATCTAGAAAAAAAGTTACATTTGATAGCAAATTTGAAATGTCTTACCCAGCAGAGATACGGTGCTATGCTATGCTGCCTCTTGTCTCTGCTTCTGGGGAAAGCAAAAGAAAATCTGGCTGGTCCTTGACTTTCTGGGTTAAGAGGAAATGTTAGAATTTTGTTTCAGTTTCGCTGACACTGCAACTAAGAGAAGAAAAATATTGGAATAAAGGGACTCAGAGGAATGGGAAAACTGTGAAGAAGGTATCTGAAACCTGCACTGCCTCTGTTCTAGATCAGCCAGTGCATGGGAAGTTTTCTATCTTTCTTTTGATTATCCGATATTCCCTGATAAGATATAAGAATGCAATTACTTTTGTACATACATTTTGTACACCGCTTAAATAAAACAGCTGGAAATCAAATCTGTTAAGTGAGGTTACCATGTAAAACATTTACAATTCATCTCGCTAATTATAGACACAATGAGAAGTGAATGAGCTGCAGTGTGAAACATTTTACTTCTTTTTCATGCAAGAAATCAGTGTCAGGTGCTGAGAAGGATCGCAATGGGCTTGGAAAGAGAGAACAGCCTTCCACGACTCCATATCCAGAGAAAGACAAGAAGTGTGTACAGTCAGCACATTTTATCACTAAGCAGCATCTTCAAATGCCAAACTTATTTACTGAACATACAGTTCTATGTTATCTCTTACAAGCAATGCAAAAGAGTAATATGCTTTGTATAGATTAATCCTCATAATTCTACTCTGCTTATTCACAGAGATAACTCTCACTCACTTTGTCTTCTCATTATCTAAACAGGCATGCCTTTCCTTAAGTCATCAACAGAGGTCATCACACAAATGCCCCTGTGGAATATTCATTAATCAAACAACTAATTTGAAATGGATCTTCAAAGCATTATTCATTCCCCATCATTCTTCATACATCAATTTAAATGCTTTATGTGTATAATGATTAGGTTGATGTTTAATTAATTGTGAAAATGTGAATTAAAGCTAAATTACAAGACAAATTATTCCACAGCACACAAAAAAACCTTAATTCTCTACTGTTAGGTTTCAAAATCTCATCAAGTTTCCATAAACATCTTTTTCAGCTTTTTACTATGTGGTTATAGCAGATAGGTTGGCTACACTGTTTAAAAAAGGTTATAGTCTTACTGCCACTAATTTACTTCTGCAAATGGCAGAATAAGCAAAGGTTAATGCAAGTACACATCACCTATTTGCAATTAAGAATAAATAGGATATTCACAATTTGAGAGGCAACTTAGAAGGCCCAAGACAGCGGGATATACAATAGAGATAATTCTAATTCAGCTTCAGAATTTATTTAATTTCACGAAGCCACTAGATCTAGTAATTAATTTCTCAGAGATCACCAAAAATAAACTACCAACTATAGAGCATGAAGTAGGTGATACACTATGTGATATGTCTTAGACATGGCAAAAGTCAGATGGTTTTATGACAGAGTAGCGTCCAAATTGCAGCATGTGAGTTACATCTGTGCCATTTACAAACCAATGGCTCTACCTTTCAACTGGATAAACCATTATTTATGTTACTTCCTACAGGTTTTCACACGTTGTTGCTCTTGCAGAATGGATATTGCTTTTAAATGCCAGGAGGGCATTTAATAAATGGATGGCTGATCTCAGTACACTGCAGCCCAAAGTACATTGGTATGCCTTCTGCTGAAATATATAAAATGACAATACTGATTGTACTGTAACAGTAACAAGCTGATTTACAAAAAGAACTTCCCCAATTTACAGGTAAAAATAATCAAAAAAATTTTATGCAACAAGATTTAGAACAACTTAAAAATTTCTATTTCAGTATATATGAAATGCATATATATGAATATTAGTAGAGAGTATATATA
>WBNO01003752.1:7050-68655 GCA_013400575.1 Peucedramus taeniatus | reverse complement strand
CCCCCCCCCATCTCTTTTTTTTTTCCTTCCTCCTCCCCCCCATCTGGGATAACAGCTTTATGGTCTACAAGACACACATGTTAAGAAGAAGCAGTGTCCAAATCCTGCTTCAGCACATGACATCCCTTAGCAGGTGACAAAGCAACATTAATAAACCTGATCTCATCCTAGTCAAAGCAGATATCATTCAGAAGACATAAAATACAGCAAGAGGGATGGAATTATATGCCTAGTTTTCAGTGATTTATTTATGAAATTCCTAGGGGACATAGCCATACAAAGGTCTCAAAGCCATCGTCTGTGGTAAATAGTATGTCATAATATATTTAACAAATGATAATTCAAACCACAGAAAACTGTAAGGAGAAAGGTTTAGAAAATGTTTCTAGATGGGAAGTTACTGAACACTTGGTTTCAACAGTTTTATTATAGCTTAGGGGTACACTCACTGCTGACTGTACAAATAAATAATTTCCCCCCTCTGTAGTAGAGGAGATTTTTGCTCACAGTAAGATTGTTCAAATACTAGAAAATTTACGGTCAAGATGTAGAAGTTTCCATGAAAATGTCCCTGTGGATTGTCAGACACTAATGAAGGAACAGTTTCATATATGGCGGTAAGCTTTCAGAGGTTATTCAGAACCAGTAACTATAACAATAAAATATGAGCAACAGAAAATTGATTCAGCATCAGAGAAAACCTCAGGTGGTATATCATCCTAGCTCTCAGAGTTAATCACTGAAAAAATAAAGGAAAATACTGTACAGAATCCTGTACTCAATTCTATAGTGCAAAGTGTCTGTTTGTAACTAAGTGGCCCATAGAACAGCGATGCTGTGCTTCATATTAAAAGGTCATTCCCTCATGTGGTATTGCTGCTAGAATCAGCATTAAAAAGAATCAGCCAGAATTTTCAAGCTCCCTATTCCATAGCATTACCCCCCTTTATACTGCCACAAGCAATTGTTTTCTTCCCTTGATTCTCATATAGGTGAGGTACTATATGGGAAGTACATTATCCAACTTCATGGACACCTCTCATGGAACCTCTCTTTTGTACTGCTGCCTGTTGCATTTCCCAGGAGTTTAGCTACATCACCTTTCACTGTCCCATGCTACAATTTATAGGATATTTCCTTATAGTACATATGTTTTCAGTGCTGTCTGCTCTTCCTAAAAGAACTCCCCATGGTTTCCACTGGGTTTCCATTTTTACAAAATACTGAATAATGTTAATAAACTAGGAAAAATTTACAAGAATTTAGTTGAGTTCTGACATATCCTTCAGTACTAGCTAAAGTTTTAGTCTGGAATCTGTCATGCTATGCCTGTTTCCAGTGCAAATGCTCAGAAAGAAATGATGTGTGAGAAGAAACCATAAGCTCTGGATTTCCGTCAGAGGAAACCTCTGTGAATCTGCCTTTGCTTATTGCAAAAGCCCTGTCCATTATCAGGTTCTCTCTCTTAAATAGTTTGGTTCTGACTTTTTTTTTTCCTTCTTGCTCCTTTTTCCCTTCTATTATTGCCACCAGCTCTTTCTGTAAAAATACCCCAAAACACAAAAGCCATACAGTCTCATTAAGTCTGGATACAAAGTTCATCATTTGCAATGATGCGGACTGTGCAGAAATGTCATTCTTTACGTGCAAGCAAGACACTTCAAAATCCCAGCCATATCTCTGCCTGGCTCCCTGGAGATCATCCTATAACTTGTCATACTCACATTAATTAATTCAGGGCTTATTTGTTTTGTCCTAGACTTTTTCCCCCCTCTTTTTAAGGGAAGCTACTGGATGGTAACAATGAAAAGGGTAAAAGTCACATATACAGTATCTTCAGAAAGGTCAAGTCATTAAGAATTTGCTTATATCCTTCTTTGTGTCTGCACTTTTGGTACTGATATGGAAGTCCCAAAGCTGAGCAGGAGAGTCAACTCTTCCTCTCCAGGAGGACACTGCATCAGCCTCCATTCATCTGCTCTGTGTAACTTGGCTCCACTCAAGGTTCTCCCTGAAATTACCTCCAGTGTTTAACATCACAGCCCTTCCACTCTGTGTCACCTACTCAAAATACTAGAAGCTATTGGTGCCCCCTTTAAAACATTCCATCCTTTAAATCCTTGAGCGTGACAAAGTGAAGAAAAATGTAGATTTAACAATATATTATCAGAAATTTCACAGTGATTACAGTGAGGTAGGGATTTACTTGCTACCAATTCTCCAGCCATGTTGACTGTCTGCTTTAAGACTCTTCCTTATTCTTTTTATTGATTTAAGAGTATAGTGTTTGAGAACATCTATACTCCTGCTACACACAAATGATTGTCAAGAAAAGATAACCATCATCAAAGAAAAAGACTAATTTATTCTCATTTGCCCCTTGAAAAATACCTGCTCAATCAGGAGAAAAATCAGGAAGAACAGAGGATGAAATAAAACTCCTCTAGAAGCAAACACTTTTACCAACAAGAAAAATAGCCTATTGAGTTAGTTTTTACTGTTCAGTTCTGTTCAAAATGGTCTTGGCCACCAACTTCTATTTTCTCCTGGATCTCCAGAAAGATAATTCCAGCTGATGACTTGTGAAGCTTCCAATTTCCACGTTTTAGTCTTTATCAGGCAGTCAAGAGAAATGTCCTTAACAGCTTAAAGCTTTAGTTCCTTTACTAGCTTTATTACTTGCCTTCAAATATGTTTTCTATCACCCATCCAATATAATTTCCCAGTGTTGATGCAATACAATAGCAAAGACCAGGACATTTCAAATTCCTTGTATTAAAAATATTTGCTACAAAAACAACTCTGTCTCAAAAAAAAAAAAAAAAAGCCACAGAAAAGGTGTCATTAGTCAACAAAAGTAATTATTAGCAAGGACCTTTATTCTACAAAACAGTAAAAAATGTTTCATTTTCTTGTCATTTTTTAAAGGTAAAATTCAAAACAAAGAGCCATGTGAATCAGAATTCTGTATTTTACTTTTATCATTTGTCCTAAAGTTACTGGATTAAACTTGATTCACTCCATATTTTAATTTTTTATAAAAAATGTGATGGTGTTATTTAGTAGATTTTAGTAGCATCATGATAGTGACCTTGGGCACTTAAAATAATTTATCCAAGCTAGCATGAATGTTGCTTTGGTACCCTCCTAAAGCCCAATCCCTGCTGTTTTTTCTTTCACAATACCCTTTACTGATTTCACCTTTGATTTCTGCTACTCTGAAAACAGTGTCAGACATGAATGCTTTCCAGGCTAATCATGCAGCCTCCAAGATCTCTCATTTTGCTTTTGTGAGAAGAAATGTGTTTCTGGATCTTAAAGACATCTTAGACCAGTCCTGAGCGTGCTGACTTTCAGATCATTAAGCACAGTACCAAGCCTGCAGTGTCTCCAGGCTGTGAACTGCAAACCAGAGGTGATGCAGACACCAGCTACAGTGCAGCTGCTCTGTAGAAGGTTACAGAAGCTTTGAAAAATAAGGGTTCCTGGGGTTCTGTGATAAGTTGTGGGGAATGGCAGCAGTCTTTGATACAACAGCATCCCTCAGGATATTTATCTCAGTTGTATTTAAAACAGTTGAACTTCTAACATACTTGGACTGGTCATCTTTGCAGTATGGCATCAAATAACAATGTCACCTTTTTTACCAGTCACAGCTGACCTGTGTCTCAGCTTTAGTACTTGGCTCACCCTGAAAACAGCATCCCCAGCAGATATCACCCACCCCTTGTGCCAGTGCAAGGGACAGGCCTTTCCACCATGCATTGTTCAGTTAATGCATTGTTCCAGCAATGTGAGGCAGCCTGACAGTCATTTCCAGATAAAAGGATAAAGCCCTGACACATGCATGGTCTTAAATACCCTGGTGTCAAAACTGGACATGAACACAGATGCACCCACAGAAAATGCTTTTATCAGCACAAGTTATTTGCTTTTATTTCCCACAGGGTAATAAACTGTACTGGTAGAAGGTACTGTAGGGTTGGTCTAATGGTATCTGTGCTCAGGGTAACACTCTGGGAGAAAAAAGCTTATATCCCTCTCAAACAGAGTTACAGCAATTAAAATACTGCAGCCAAGTGGAAGCCTAAAAAGCCATAAGCAATATACATGCACAAAAGCTGATGATGTTTTGCTTTTGTGGACCTCAGGCCAGCTGGGAGTACACACGGGAGGATGACTGGTGCCAAGACCCTGGAACAGAGTCACATCTCTCCTGGCCACCTCCCAACCTAATCACACATGCACATTTCAGCATTATCAGCACAGCTGCCTCTGCACCACACAGCAAACCAGCTTGGGGGTTAATTGGTTGCAAAATTAACCCAGAAGGTAAAGAGAAAGATAAAGTTGGGGGGTCTTTTGTCTCAACTCACAGAGCTGTCACATGCAACCAGTGCTGCTGGATGGGAGGATGCTCCTTTTGAGAGAGTTATTCTGTTTGGTTAGCAAAGGTTTTGCACCATGGTGTCACAAGCTTGATACTGCCTTGCCCCCTTCACCATTTCACAGCATTATACAGATGCATTGCTAGTCTCTCCAGCCAGACATGGACCTTCTTCCATTTCCACACCAAGTGCACCACCCCCATCAAAACAGAGCATATATTTCAAGTTCTTTAGCACTGTAGAAACAGGTTTTCATCACCACATCTCATTTCACTGCTCTCTATGTGCTTTGGAATTGGGACAGAACTTGTAAAACCCTTTTTACACATAAATGCCTTAGTTGACTAGGTAGAGCCTCAGGTACCTGGATGTATATCAGAAAGCTCTTAAAATACCAGCCAGCAAAACCCATGTATAATTTCAGATGATATCTCTCCTTCTTTTCTTGCAGCCTAACCACAGTTTCTCTTATCAAAATCACTTCTGCTACAGGAACACAAGACACCAGTAATATCCTTGATTTCTCCTGCTCTCTTCTTATGGGCTGCATAGGTAAAAAAAAAGGGCTTTATTATCTTGTCGGGGTGCTTTCCATCATTTTCAGCGCACTTCTCCCTTGGAGCAGGGTTTGTCTCAAAAGCTCTCTCTTTACAGGCATCATCTTACAGACATCATCTGCAGATTGCTAACCATGGGAACATGGATATCTAGCATCAGAATTGACCTGGGTGGGATTTAGAAACCATTCAAACAGTGACAAGCTGCAATGAAAAAACAATAAGGCTTCCAGAGCAGAAAAACAGGCTGCTCTTAGCTGCACTGGGAGCTCTTTCAGAGTCTCTGTTAAGAAAAAACACTGAATCTGAATCTCAGTCTCGGTCACCGCATCCATCAAGCCAATGTTGTATCCTCCCGCTGTGGACAACAGCTCAAATATTTACTAACAATTCAGTCAGAATCCTTTTCAAATTCCTTTGTACATCACGCTGTTGTTCTAGTTCTGATATAACTTACTTGATTGGGAATTGAACCAATAAACCTCTGAAACTCAGTGAAATATGAGACAATACTTCAAAAATAGGGGCAAAATTCCACTTAAACAGTGTTCCCTACCTGCTGTGAGGAAGCCTCTAAATTCTACAGTTCAATTCTGGAGACAAAGAGTAAAAAAGTGATAGGACTATCTGTTCTGCATCCCTTCAGCAGACAGCAAACTCTTGTCTGTATAAGCTGAGTGGTCATGGTTATGTGGCCAGCTCATACTTAGGACTAAGCCATAATTTTTATCTGTAAATTAAAATATTAAAGTCCTAAATAAACCAAAGGACAGCAGGCTACCCAAGCATATTAGCTGACATTAATAGAAAAATAACATAAGCTTCTCTACCCCTTGGGTACCAGAAATTTTGTAGCTTAGAGTGCAGTTTTCTCATACCTTCTCATTAACTTCAGTGAGAATTGTGGGGTCTTAAAACTTCCTGATTTAGAGACTTGAGTTAGAAGCTTTCTCAAGCTGTAGTGCTGAAAATATCACCTCATACATGAAAAGCACAGGCAAAATGTTACAATCTCCCTTTCCTCCCAGCACAGCCTTATGCTGAGGTCTTGGGCTTTAGCTGGCTCCAGAGCAACTGCTGGAGGCATGCTTGGAGCATCCGGCCAAGGCAGTGCCACACAGCCACAACAGTAGTGCTATCAGTAATGAGATAACGTTGGACCATATTACCCTTAAATGAAAAGGGATGCTGCCCCTACTGTTGACAGCAGAGGACCTGAACAGCCACAATTTTAATTGTGCTCCCTGTGCTGCTATTTCAAGACATAAAGAGACAAATTTCCAATCTGTCTTTGCTGACCCAAAGACCCTTCCTGTTGCGGGTTCATTTTGGTGCCTCTGCCTTAGGTCAGATGAGTACAGACGCCTCTACCTCTCTGTGACCTGACTGCTCACACAATTTAATTTGTGGATTTGTACTAGCAGAATAAGAGGTCAGCTCCTGAAAACCCAGCCTTAATGTGTCCTGTTGACAGCTTCTCAGATATTGCCTATCTGCTACCTATAAGACAGTGTCTGTATTCTCTCCTCATAACAGTAACAAACCTCCCTTCATTCTCCAACCTGTCATCTTTTTGCCCTCTGAATTTCCAATAACATCCTGAAAAAAACAGCAGAGGCTGAATGAAAGCACTGAGAAAATACTACAACCAATGCTCCTGCATAATCCTCTAAACCATGGCATATATTAATATAAATCTATAATGAGAGCAAATCCCTGGAACAAAATGGCACAGGTTTTCCCTTGTCTATTTGTTTGGGTTTCTCTTTGTCACTCCATGTATGTTAATATAAAGACTGTAAGCAGAGGTACACGTCCAATGCATTACTCTCAGCTAATGCATGCCCATGAGGCATTCCAGCTGCTCCTTCAACCTGAGCTGTTTTGTAATGCCTGTGAACCTTGTTTGAGCTGCATGATATAGTATCTGGAAGAGCAATTTAATGCAATCTCTCATCTATTTCACTGATTGCAACCATTTAGTGCAATCTTAAAGAAAGATGATTAGAACTCTGGTTCTTAATGCTTAATTTATTTACATTCATGTCAGTTAGAGAGCCATTTCATTCATCTCCTAAATGATAGCATAAAATCATTGAAAAATGATGTGCAATAAACATTATTATTATAGTGCTGTCCTCACTAGCAGATAACAACTGCTGTCACTCGTAACACTGATTGACCTATATGGCACTGGTCTTTAAATTCTAGCCATAATAAAACACATTACATGCATAACCATTCTGTATTGATGCCTGGCACAATAACAGGTTTTTAGTTAAAATAAAATTCAAGCACGACTGGCATTTCTGTGCAAGTAGGTTGAAACACAGCCACGCTGTGAAAGAAAAAAAAAAAAAGATGAGACACATAAATGTCATATTAGCTGAAAAGAAAGGGTGAATTTTTGGAACCAGGACTGCATCCTAATTGGCACTTCTGGTGTTGTTGCCTGGTGCAGAGGCATTCATATTAGGCTGAACAAATGCCACATTTGCATTTCCGGTAAGTGATAACATTTTTCACATTTCTCATGCAACTCTCAGTTAAAAAAGCATACCTGAAAAGTTGTCTAAATTAGTCTGCCAGGAGAAATTACTATCTCATTCTCATTGGCAGAATTGTGAATTTTTTGTAATAATAGCCTTGATTCAAGGTAAAGAACTCTGCCAACAACATTCAGGGGTTTAAAATTAAAGCAATATCAAAAGTTGAAGTGCCTGCAGAATATACCTTCTAACAAAGCAGCAAACAGCCTGTGCCAGCAAACGCTAAGTATTTAACTAAGTTTCCAGTAAATGAAGTTATTAATGAGTATAAATTTTATTTTTAAATAACATAATACAGCTATTTTGTGATTGCAATGCTATCAAGTGCTATTTCTTTCATTTGATGAAAATCAATATTTTTCATATTATTACTTCTTTCAAATGTACAGGACCATTAGGAAAGAAGGTCCATTCTCCTTGGTGAAATCAAGGTACTAAATAATTGAAAGTCACTCTTCATTTCAGCTGTGCTGTATGACTTCTAAGTTTCCAGTAAAAAAAATTGGAAGTAAAAATGTTTCTCCTGTATAATGCATGAATATGTGTAATAAATAAATAAAGAAATAAATAAAACATGAATCAATTGATTATAGTTTTTTAATTATACTTCCTCCCAGACATAACACTGATTAGACCTATCAGGTTCCTCTAGCAAAGAATCTGGCATCAAAAAGCATCTCCCCTTCAGGAAAAGACTGTGAGAAATAGGAACTTTTCACTTACACCAACTAAAAAGCTTCTTACTTTTCAAATTTGCAACGTTGAAAGAGACAGACATCAGATGGAGGGAGTGATGGATGGAGGGAGCAATGGATGGATGGACACACTGCTTTCTCCACATTACACTACCTTGCCATCTGAATTCTAGCTGAATTCCAGCCTGTCACACATAAGCAAACTCTGGATGGTTGGTGAGGTTGCCCAGGTGCCACTGAAATTATCTCGTGAAACTGGTATTTCTCAGAAAAACTGAGCCTAATTCTGACTATAGGCTGCACTTCCACAGGTGAAAAGCAAAAGAGTAACCTATTTCCTTGATGGAGGCTGAAAATACTGCACACAAAATTAGTCAAGTATAATTAAAAAAAACCCAACAAAATAACCAAAACCATAACCTACTTTACGTTCTTTATCAGAGAGCAAGCTAATACTAGAATAATACGGATACTTGAAAATTCACAAAGAACTAACTAAATAAGCATTAGTAAGTAGTTCCCACCATTATTTTTCACTATTTCTATATTTCTTTATTTTATCTTTATGCTTGATGAAATTGTCTGTATACTTACACACATACACAGACTTTTGTGGCAGAAGGGGGTAAGAGCAGAGTTCTGAGAGAAGGCTGATGAGCTTGCAGATCGAGATGGTGGTGACAGCATCAGTCTCAGCTCTGTGGAGTGATGGCTTTCTGGCATTCAGGCTCAGTGAGTGCCTGAATGTTCACTCCCATGCAGGAAGGGGAATGACCTTACAAAGCTGTACTCTGCTCTTCAGTAACCAGAATCCCATACTCTGTGTATAATGCCATTTCTGTGACATAACTCTTGAACAATCAGGATCAATAAATAGCTATAGCTTCTTATACAATCATAAAAAAATAGCTCAAAACCACAAACAACCTACTCCAGACAAGGGAGTTTCAATACAGACTCAAAGTTGTAGAAATGGTATTGACTCTTCCCTTATAAATTTTATGATGTCTCTTACCAAATTTAATAGGTTCCTCTTAAAATACTAGGTCTGCTTCTTCTAGGAAGCCCTTCTTGGGACTACTGGGATAGGAGGTTCAGAGCAAAGGTGGTTCAGGACTCGGTGCACCCACTTCTCTTTGCAAAGCACTGAAGGAAACCTCATCTGGTACCAACAGGGGGCTCTGGCACCTCTCAATATTTATGCCTAACTTATATTGCATCAGCTGAAAAAGAACAAACTAAGAAATGTTTCTCTGATGTTCTCTCAGCATACCTAACTTAAAACAGTACCCTGAGTGTCTGAGGGCACCAGCTCTGGCAGTATCTTTGGGTCTTAGTTCTCTGGCTTATCTTCAGGTTTTAAGTCTCTCAGAATTCCTTAAAACCCAGCAAAGCTTGCTCAAAATATCCAGGCCTTCAATGACCCTCTTTGTTGAGTAGACCCAGCCTGTTACCACACAAGGACAACTTGCTTTCTATTGAAAGTAAAGGTTCATCTGTTTCAAGTGAATTTAGAACAACTTTCATTGCCTTGGCATTAGATTTAGAGTGGGTTCCCTACTTTCCTCCATTTTGCCAGCAGAAAGGAGAGAGAACATTTACTCCAGCTGTGCTGTCTCTCCAGCATGGTGTACACATCATCACCAAGAACAGCTTTCAACAGCTGAATAACAGTCCTAAACTGGAGAAATGAAATTAGGACTAAAAGATATTTGATGTAAAAGAAAATCAATTTCCCTGGTTTCCAACGACCACTGCTGCCTTCATCCAGCTAAACTGAAGCAGCCTAACAACTCCAGTTGTGTTTGTTCCTACTTCATCATGCTTGCAAGAGTGGATTCAAAAGACTGAGACCAGCACTGTGCAGATCAACAAGACTCTAGTAATTCTTTCTGATCACTACTATCCTGAGTACTAACTACCCTGATTGCTACAATTCTGAATTGGGCTTTCTGATAAAAGCAGGTTTTGGTGCCAGGTTAATAAATTCAAATTATGTATCAGAGGTGAGGGAGCAGTGGAGGGAGTCATTAGTCAATCAAGTTACTTGAACTTTCAAAGTGCAAACCAGGGATGTACAACTGTGCCAGCCAAGGATGGAGTCTCCTGCCTCCAGTCTCCTACAAGTGGCATTCATTCATTCATCTCTTTAATTCCTACCCCACCCTTCCTGACTACTTAGGCTATGGGCACATGAATAAACATATTTTGCAAGCTATCTCGATTTTAACAAGCTGTAAATGACAACACAACTCTTAAAAGCATTGCAGGCTTACCTGAAGAGCAGCAAAAACACAGTGGATGACTCGGGGCAAATCACGTCACACTTCCTATCACTTGCACAGTGTAATTTGCTGCAGGTTTATGACTTCAATGTCAGCTCCTTGCTCAGGGGTGCCTAGTCTTAAAACGTCTGAGCTAGTCACACAGCAAGATTTAATGCCAATAACTCTACCTCCCAAATCCTTGTTATGTGTGTGCTGTGGATAGAAAAGGATGGAGCAGGGAAAAGGCAGCAACTACTCTCTTAAGCTCCTTTTGAAGCTTCTGGTATTTCATGGCTATCCGAGTGCCAATTAGGACTCTGATTTAAAGTTTCAGCAGTCCCCAAGGACAATAGCAGCCACAGCAGAAAGCAAATACTTGAGCTTTCCTTTGCCTTACACTGATCAAGGGAACATTGATGCCAATACATTTTCTCATTTCTCTGTGACTGTTATTCTCAACCAAAAAATAACTTCCATAGAGAATCAGGCAGAGTGGTGAATTAGGCCTGGTATGTTTCATTCTTAGGAAACAAACAGAATTATATTGTGCCAACCAGAACAAGGCTGCAAGAGCCAACCCACACAGATAATTCCTTTTTTCTGTATAATAATTCCTCTTACACTCTACACATAAGCATAGCAGCCCCTCTTCTTATCAAATTGGCCCTTCTTTTCTCCATGCTTTATAAATTATTGAGAAAAGTAGGCAAATTATGGGCCTGGAAGTGTACATGGTTCTGTTTTGTACAAAGCGTTGTGACCTTTTTCTGCTCTCCAATAACCAAAAAGTGTCTTGCTTTTAAAAGTTCAAACTTGTCATGTTGTTAATCCTGGAAGTGACAAACGCACACCATATATTTGAAAGATAATGGTTGGAAAATAAGAATGATATTAACATTCAAATTGATTAACCTTTGCAGGGATGTTGTATTATACTGGCAGAAGATAGGCTGAATATAAACAATAGTATTTCAGGTATCTAGTTGAAGCTGTCTGATTCACCACAGATCCATTTCTTCCCTCTGGCTCAGGGGTAAAGTTGACCCCCTTGTGGCAACTGCTGCCTCCTCCACTGTTTCCTTTGCCATGCTTTAAGGCATGACACACCTTCAAACCACTACTATCCAAGCAATGCTGCTAAGGATGGAAGACTATAGGGAAGTGAAAATCTTTTGACAATCTGTTTAGGTGCTTTACAGTTTTCATTCCTGGCTGGCATTCGTTGGAGCATCCTGCAGGTATGGTGCCACCTCAGGTGGGGGTGCCACAGCTCAGCTCAGAAACATTCCCAGTCCACCTCCACTGGGCACAACTGCCAGGTGATGCTACTGGTGACTGCTTCCCTTGGAACACCTGAATTCAGCTTTTTGAGTGCTCCTGTGGTCCTTTGGTGCAAAATCATCAAGCTCAGCCTCAAGGCAATTGTGTCAGTCTCATTTCTCTATCAAGCAAGGACCTGCTTGAAGCTATTCCCCAGTCAGGCACAGAGTCCAGCTGGAAGTAGCCAAGCCTTCTTAATGCTTGTAGTAAAGCCAAGCCTTTACTAGAGGATAAAAATGGTCAAAATTGCTCATGAGGATATTTGAAAAGGTTCTGATATTTTTGGAATTCAATAAAAAAAAAAAAATACTGCCATATCTGCCATTCAGTTTTCGGCACCAGAATTTGGATTGTTATGAATTTAAATTATTTTTTTTTCTTTCAGAAAAATCTCTTATTTTAGAGAGAAGAAGATTATTTTAGAATCAGCAAGGAGTGCAAAGTGAATAATGAAAAACCTTAGGTGCCTGAGAAAGACAATGAAGGCATCTACACATAGCAGCTCTTCCTCATTTCCTATTCTGAGTCCATGTTTGAGTGGGCTCACTCTGTAGTAAGCAGCATTGTGAAACAAAGGAGCAAATGGCAACAGTGAACATACCTTGGAAAGAGAAATAAGAATTAGGGAATGGGAGCTGTCCTGGAGAAAAAGTAAAAACTGCACCAGCTTTACTGATCTTTTTATGTCCTGAAAAGGGGACAATCCAGAATAGTTAGGTGGGCAATGACAGAGTACTTCATTTCATTGGAAATGAAACAATCTGCTTCTCACAGACTTCACAAAAAGGCAATCTCTACTTAAATCCAAAAATGTTTTGCATCTAGGCTTGTGCTGCTTACACTATCGTTGGAAAACAGAAAAATGATACCACTCTTCCACTCTTTTAATTACCTAGAAAGAAACAGTCAGGGAAACAAAACCCTGGCTAATAGGAATGCCTTAAAAAAAAATTAGAGAGAGAAGAAGAAAAAATAATATGCAAAAGAAACCTAGCTAAACTTAAAAGGTATTCAGCTTCTTCTCCAACCTACAGACCAATTGCCTTCTCAGGCCATAAATTGTGAGAATGGGAACAACTAGAATCTGAGAGTGCTTTTACAATTACTACTCACTATTTGTGGAGCAGGTACATTTTCAAAGGCATTACTCTGATTACAAGTCAAACTCTGATTAAAAAGATGAAACATCAGACTTCTATTTATAAGTAGTATTAAATAATCTCTGGCTATTTTTTAATGTACAGAAAAGCTATATTGGAATTTAGAAGCTGTATTGTTAAAGCTGCTGTTATTACCCAAACAGAAATACTTAAAAAACATTATTGAAACCATGCATAAGGCACTAAAAGTGCATAGAGTTCAGATCCTGTTTCTACTTAAATGAATAATAGTGGGGTTTTTTTGCCCCCAATTTCTAGAGACATAGTTGAATCTGGGAACTCTGTAGGCAGAGACTCATCTTTATTGTCTGTATGTTGTTCACTGCCAATCTCCACCCCATCATCCTGGTTTCAGGCCTCCAATGGGCCCCAACAATTTAACAGAAAGGTTAGAGAACAAAGACTACTTCACTTCCTCACTGTGCTAAACACCAGGGTGAGAAAGGGCAAGCCTAAGCAACACTATCCCCAGTCCACAGCATTATCAGATCATAGAATCATAGAACATGCAGAGCTGGAAGGACCATTAATTCAAACTCCTGATCCTGCACAGAACACCCCAAGAGTAACACCCTGTGCCTGAGAGCATTGAATAATTTCTTCTTCAACTCTGTCAGGCTTGCTGCTGTGACCACTTCCCTGGGGAGCCTCTTCCAGTGCTTTGGGTGAAAATTTTTTTCCAGATGTCTAACCTAAACCTCCTCTGATTCAGCTTCATGGCACATCCACTAGAATTGTTAAAAGAGTCAAGGGATGGGTACTTTCCTCTCCTACCAGACAACAAAAATCAGCTACTGAACCACAGCCAGCACTACATACTAGCTGCTAAACATATAATCTTATTTTCCTTTGATAGCTCTCAGGGTACTTCCATATTTTAATTCTTCTCAAAGTGCAATCATGGTAACTTTCTTCCATTGTATTAGTATGCCAGTGTATTTGCAATTCTTTAATAATTTAGGCACCATCTGACCGACCATCTTCTATGAAGGTCATGAATGCTTTTTTCATTTTATGAATATACAAAAGATTTACCCTTGGGCTACTCTTTATTTTCTTGTACTTTTCTCTTTGTTCTAAATTCCTACTCTATTTTTCACCCCTGCCCACTTCCAAATGATCACATGCAATGTCCCCTTATAAATATAAGAATTATACCTGTATATCCCAGGACAGTGCCCTTTCATCTAATGACAACTTAAAGGGACTAAGGGCTTGTGTACAAAAAGGAAACTGCACAATGCTGCACCTTAACGTCCTGAAACCTGGTGGTCTCTTTCCCCTAAAGAAAGGGAGAATAAGAAAAAAATAGCGCATTCACATCACTGTATTTCAATGCCTCCAAAGACCCTCCTATCTTTCATCAGGCAGTGAAAATTAAATGATTGCTGATCTAAAACAAGTGGTGGAAGTTACCACACACTTCCCATTAATCAGTATCATCAAGAACTGAAACTTTGTTACTGCAGTTGTTTCTCTTGCTATTTCTCTTCCGCCTTCCTATTCTTCCTCATGCTTTCAACAGGACATCAAATTTCTTCTCCCTTTCTGTACCAAGACTGCAAAATCCCATCCAAATCCCTAGCTGAAACATTGCCTGTCCACACTGAGGCCACTGTTTCTGTGTGTGTTGTTGAAATAACTACCAGGCAATTGGTAACCAAAGTATCTTTCTGCAGTGTGTACTGCTTAATAAACAGCCCCAAAGAGTAGAAAAATGAGATCCACAATATACTCCTGACACCTCAGCTTGTAACCTTCAGTGTGGGAACGGGTGGAATTCAGGATTATTTCCTGCACCTGACTGCAAATTTGTCACTGAGCACTCATCCGGAAGGGCTGTGGAGGACAGCAGTAGCTCTGCACTAGAGACAAGGATGGGCATAAACTACTTGCTGCTCTCTCCCCCTGGTCCAGCTTACAAATAGTTGTCAACACACACAAATAGCTGTCTTCTAGTACAAAATCATCCACTGTTCTTCTGAAAGCAGCATGGACAGCAAAATACTGGGACTGAATTCCTGCCTTCTGTGCATTATGTAAAAATGCAGCATATTGTAAGTATTCCCCTGCAGATGGCTTGTTACAGAAAAATGTGGAACATGAAAGGGGTGTGTAAGGCCTCCCTTTCACACCTCTAAGGCCACAGACTTTACAGCAGCTTCTTGAAACAGTCAAAGGAGCAGTCACAGCACGTTCCCTGCCATGAAGGACAAGCCTAGTGCTCCCCAGAATGACGATATCTATGTGATTCCCAAGGTATGAGGATCTATCTTCCTTCCTTTGTACCAGGATGGAAGGAAACAGCTTTTGTTTTCAGTGGGTAGGAAACTAAACCTCATTCTTAGACCTGTTTTAATACTACATATAAAAATGGTCCTTTGGTTGCCAGACCTTCTTCTATCAGCAAGGTTTGCAAAAATATTTTTAACTTCTCTGACAAACTTCTTTCTAGAATGAGAGCTACATAGAAGTTATTTTATTACTGTAAGTGATTTCCTGGATATTTTTTATTTATATAGTAATATATATGAAATTACTGATATTTCTGTGTAGCAACAGACACAGCTCACATATTTCTAACAAATGAGACTGTGTTACTAGGTGTATGCTGTGAATTGCCTGGAGATACTACCACAGGACTGTGTGTTTTATCATGCAAGTTGAAAACTAAATTGTTTTGCTCCCTTATTGACTGCAATACACAAGAAACTCTGTAAACTCCCAATTACAGCTGCCGCACTTTTGCACATTCCCTAGTCAATTCAAAGAAATAAAATGTATTTTTTAAATCATTATAATCTGAAGCAACTGGAAGATATGTGTGTGCAACTGGTGTAAAGGTGAAGGAAGAAAAATGCACCAGGATGTAATATAACAAAAACAAAACTTCCTTGAAGTTTACTGCTTACATGCCTTTTGATGGAGAGGGATGCAGCAGCTGAGATGAATGATACAGTGTAAATCTGAAACCAGTTCTGCTTGGTGTGCTGTGTAATGCCAAGGTTTCAAATCTCCGTTAACGCCTCCTGTACATCAGTTTTGACACCAGCTGTTCAAAAGCTATGGAATCACTAGTGCCCCAAATGTCAAAACACAGAGGGTCAAAATCACAAATGACAATTGCAAGGCTGTCTTAAGAAATAAGAATAAAGGGCTGAGGAGCTCAGCAAAGTAGCCAGATTATGCAGCCAACAAGCCTTTTCCCAGTCAAAAGAGTCTCCAGTTTCTGTGTCTGTGAAAGAGAAGGTATTCCACCCCCTTTTGCAACAGCTGACCAAAAGCAATACAGAATGAGCCCAGTATGGGAAATTTAAGGGTCAGTATTTGCAGTTATCATATTTTTTTACGTTCATTATGAAGGGCAAATTCTTTTTTCAGACAGCTGAATATATGAAGGAAACTTTTAAAGAAACTATGGACGTATCAGCTCCATGCATTCTAAAAACACATACAAATGCATGACCTTCAGGAGTCATAAATTCACCTGAAACATCTGAGATAAAGACATATTCTCAGAAAAGTAGATGGCAGATTTGATTTCAATGGAGTATGGATTCCACTCTGTCAGATTTCCTAAAAAGCTTCAGGTTGATTTTATTTGCAGGTCAGGTTTCTAAGCCTGCAAGGTGCATTCAAGTTGCATTTTCATTTTTTTTCCCTGTAGAAGATCTAAGAAAAAATTACTTAGATTTTTGAAGAACTGAAATTCTCATTTAAAAAAAATATAAAACAAAGAGACACAGATCTGGAACTTTAACATATGCCCCATTTGAAATACAAAATGAGGCAACACTTGCGTAGTTCAGGGTAATAGTTAAAATCTACCTAGCTAATAAACTTAAGCAGGAAAGAAAGCATTAGTATTGTCAACTCTGCTGAAACGTGGGTTGGGTTTGTTTGGGCTTTTGTTTTTTAATTATGGGTTCTAAAGTAACCTGGTAAAATAAAAAGCTGAAGTTTAATTTTAAAGCATCATTTTGGGATATGGTAAATGAGCCTTGCTCCTGACCTGGTATGCACCAAAGTCTGGAGTTTTAAAAAGTCAGCAACACAATCTACTATTCATCTTGCCAAGACAGGATTTCCCATGGGGATAAACTCTCATCCACACAGACAGGTAATTTTTTTTGCCAGCAACCACCAAGAATAAAAGTTGTCCAGTCTTAAAAATAATAAAGACACATCTATTATCAGAAATGGTAACCATTGGTATAGAATTTTTGAGTTTAGAGAACACAGGCTCTAACATATTTTTGTTAGGAATGTAAATTCTATTCAGAAACACACAAGTTAAAGTCATTACAACTGACCAAAATGGAGATTTTGTGGGCTATTAAGAACTAAAAAAACAGCTTGTCTTCAGAAAGCTTTGGAAACTAAAATAAAAAAAAAAGGAAAAAAGGAAGACAATTTAATTTGCCCACCCAAAACATTACTTGTCTCAACAATTTAAAATGACCCACAGGACTACATGAGGGTAAACAAGGCCCCCAAAATGTGCTCACATTGGCTGTGAGATGCACTAGTAACTTGTAACCATGCTGAATTGCTTCTCTTATCTGTTTCTCAATTTCTGCTTTCCTATCTCTCAATAAATCTGATTAAATTGTGCTTGCTTAGTCAAGGGCAAAGGAAAGAGGAGATGGAACTGGCTAGGACTGAAAAACAAGGAAATGAAAAAGGCAAGAAATTTAGTTAGGTTATTTTTTAAACCTTCTGAACGCTATGACACTTAACACCATGCAACTGAAAACAAAAAAGGTTTTGGAAAAGCTCAAAACAAATTCTATAAAACAAAGGAAAAAAATCCGCTTCACATAAAATATTTTTCTAAGCCCTGTGACCAGATTACATTGTAATAACATAAGTAGAGGCAGGGGTTGATTTTTAAATTACCTGTTAGACTCCAGTCTAACCAGCTGTATAACTAGCTTAAAAACTTGGAAGTGTTTTTTCACTTTGAAGAGTTACAGAGTTAGACACCAGTCCTTCACACTGTTGTATAAGCCTTTATGTCATGACAGCTGAAAAGAACTCTTCTGAATACACTTTAGACACAGGCATGGAAACAAAATACAGAAAGCAGGGGTTTTTTGTTTGTTTGTTTTAATCCCTTGAAGACAAAATCACAGCCTGAGAGGAGAGGTCAAACTCACTTTTCAAGCCCTATATTCACTCAGGGTGCAGCATTACTGTAGATTGTTTTCATGGCTGCCCTGCAATGGAATTTATGAAAGAGTTTCTAAGTTTTATATTAAAAAAAGACAACCAAAAAAAAAAAAAAAAAAGAAAAAAAACACCACAAAGCAAACCCCAAAACATTAATAAAGAAAAATCCACGCCACTTGATCAGGTTCACCACCACACTTTTTAGATGACTACTCCATATGATCTTTTGTCTGTCTCCACTCCTCCCCGTCTGCTCAAATGGAACAGTGCCCACCCACAAATTGGACAGTCCTTGTTGCAGAGATGGCAGATGCAGAATGAATACTTGAAAACAGGGGGGAAAAGTAGCTTGCAGACTAATGCTGTGTGCCAGCGAGACACAGCTGCATTGCAGAAAGCACATTAAAAGAAAAAGCAACCTACACAAAACCCTCCAAGAAACAACTGTGGCTAACTTATAAAACGATGTAGCTGAATTACAGCTGCAAAGCAGACAATTGCCTCCTCAGTCATGCGTGTGAGTGCATTGACAGGCCAGCATGTACTGGCAGCACAAAGTTATTAAGACTTAAGATTTGCTAGATGCATTAATCAAAGAATAAAAAGTTTTTAGCAGGTCAGATTTTCAGTGTGCATCTTAGTGCCTGAGGAAGTCCTGGCCAAGACTGCTTTATCTCTGCTAACATTCCTCCTGCCTCTGCTCATCTGGTACTTAGGTGGTAGGCTGCAAACACGGCTGGATCTGAGAAGCAATATTTCCTACATTTTTTATTGCACCAAAGCGGCTGGAAATGTCATTTGCCTGCACATTTGCTCCCTCAAATATTGAGATCAATATTTTATTCAAGTCTATCCCATTTGCTTGTCAATAATTACAGAGTAGTATATTCTATCGTACTATAGGAAAATGAGGGGAAATAAAAGGGACATGAGGGGAAAATTAAGGCACTGTAAAGTGCACCCAATAAAACATCAGACATAGTGATGCTCCCCACTAACCCCATCCAAGAGTGTGCACCTGTAAAAAAGTATTTTTTCAGATTTCTTCCAGATGCTGTGAAAATGGACTCAGGGCAATACAAAGAGGAGCCATTCAGACATATAACCAGGGTCAAGTCTTGACAGAAGTTCAGGGAAAGATGTCTAGAAGAAGAGAGCAACTTTTACTGATGGCTGAGGAGGTGGCAATGACCTATAGAACTGCTGCTCTGCCAGGATGGGAGGTGAACCCAGAGGCAGCATTTGACTGTTTTATGACCACACTGTAACTTCATGTAAGTAGTTTAGACAGATACTGCTTAAATTTTAGGCTAGGTGACAAAACTTTTAGGCTCAATTTATTGCCTGCACAGTCCCAACCAATTTCTGTGGCCTACTGGAAAACCCAGCAGCTGTCACTGCTTTTCTTCCACTGCAGCTTCACCTCTATGCCCTTTTGCCTTAACCTGCCCTAAAACCAACTGGATAGAGAATACAGTTTTAAACAGGGAAGAGTTACTAAATGCTAAATCTCCACCAGTATGAGTCATTTAGTATTAATAACTTCACTTCATAATTTACTTTGCATGACAATAGTAGCCAGATATCCTCATGCTGTGATAAGCAACAGGCTTCTCTGCCCTGGAGATTATAAAATCAAAACAGAAATAAAGATAAAAAAAAGAATAATATATGGAGAGATTTAGTGAATGTCCAAGGTCACAGAAACCATGTGCCAAAGAGGATGGAGCTGAACCTAAAGATGTGGAGCCACACTGCAGCTGTGATTATTTTAGTATTCCTGAAGCAGACAGCCCTAAGGCAGCACACTGAAAAGAAGGTGTATTATGGATTTAACTTCCATCTGAGGATAAGCCAAATCAACCATCAGAGCAGGGCCTGATTCATCTGCAGTCTAGAAGGTGGTCCATCATCCATCACAGCTCCACAATGAAGGGCAAAAGTGGTAACTGACATCTTTGGTGGCATCATTTAATTTGATCTTTTAAACTGACTCTGCCATGAATGCTACTGAGACAACAGAAAAGTAGATGAATGTCACAGCCATATTAACCTGGAGTAATGTTAATGTTTTTTAACCTAAAAAGGTTTGAGGAGCATTAAGAAATAAAAACAGCTGTGTGTCTTGCAAAGTATTTTTTTTTCCTGCCAAAGCCTTGTCTCACTTGATTGTTTGCCACCATGATTGTCACTTAAATAATTGTTTCTCTTTTTGTCACTGAATGTCTAAGCATTTTAAATATCTAGTGAAATGAGGACACCTCTTTGCTTTTCTTAATGACAAAGGAAAGACAAGAACAGGTGGTGCTGTTTATCTGCTTTTTTATTGTTGGAGAATTAGCAGGTTATCAGTATCTCTAAAACCTATAGCAATTTGATTTTGAAATTGGTTTCATTGATGCCCTTTTCACCTCATTTCTCAGATTTGGAGTCCCATTCTCCTTTGATTCTCTCCCTCTGACCCTAGGGAGACTGAAGAGATACTTGTGTTCAGATGTAACGCTCACTAAAAACTCAAGAAAATCTCCAACACTTTCTCTGTCACGGCTTTGTTTTTATCAGTCTCCTGGCTTGTTTATCATCTACTCAACAAGCCACATACCTAAATGAGATAGTGGTCTTTATTTACAGAACCATCCAAGAGCTGATTATTAAATTATGTGCTGCAATCATCTGCTACTGAAATTCAATCACAAATGTAAATAGAAGTTGTAGACAACAAATTCAACCACGTTCTTTCTCACATACTGTGGGAAATTGTACATTGTTTTTCTCTTTTATTGACTAAATCTTTAATACATAGATACATCCAACTTTGAGCAGTGTCCTTTAGATCAGAATAATACTAATGATTTTCTGTATTGCCTTTCACATTTGATCAGGCAGAACTGAAGACCACATCAGATCATCCAGACTTGAAAAAATTGTCTTAGAACACAAAGATACTAAAGTGCATACTGTGTCCTCCTTCTGCAAGAGACAAGGGCTGAGCTCAACCCTGCAGTACTCCAGGTATCTGTGCCTGCACAAAAAAGCTTAAAATTGATCCACTGTTGGTAAATCAGTCAAAAATATTGGCTGATAAATCTGGGTTACCTACAGTACAAATGGCAATAAAAACATGCCCTTCATTTAAAGCACAGTTTCTGGTCATGTCCCTGGTTTTGGACAGGACTTTCAACAGTTTTATTTGCTTGTGGAAGAGGTAATGGCTTGTAGAAAATGAGTCACTTTTCTGCATCCACAGGAAATCATTAATTCTGCTGAGCTCCATGTCCTTATATTGAAGCAGTTTGTCTATTTATTTTTCCCCAGAAACCCATATGCAAAGAAATCTCTGTATTAATGCAGAGAAACATCTGTAGAATGCATCTATTTTATTTCATCTTCATAACTTCACCACTTATTCACATCATCTCTCACTGTATTTCCACTATTGAAACAAATGTTGATTCAAGAGGGGTAGAAAAAGATTTTTCACCCAGAGCGTGTTTGGGTACTGGAACAGGCTCCCCAGGGAAGTGGTCACAGCACCAACCTGACAGAGCTCAAGAAGAGTTTGGGCAATCTCTGAGGCATGGGGTGTGACTCTTGGGGTGTCCTGTGCAGGGCCAGGAGTTGGACACGATGAGCTTTGTGGCCTCCTTCCAACTCAGGATATTCTATGATTCTGTGATCCCAAGAAAGCTTCTGCCATCAGCATCTTCTGAAACCTACCTTCAGATAGATTCCTACAAGCTACAGCCAATCCTATACTGATTTTATATCACATAATTATGAATCATCTTAGAAAAAAAAAAAACCCAAAACAGCAAAACTAAAAAAAAACATTCTTTTTCAGCCCAGACAGGCATTAATGACAGAAAACATATTGACAGTAAGTTCATTGCACTGACATATTCTTTTTTCTTGATAAAAGATTACATTTTAATCTAAATCACTCAAATAAATTAGGGAAGAGTCTGGTATTTTGCAAATGAAAATCCCTGCCACTGTTGTCACCAGGTCAGTCAGGAGTGAGGCTTTTCAACTTGAATTGCCTGAGCTGAGGTGAGTTTCCCTTTTTCATGATACTTTTACCAAAATTCTGAATTTATAGAGAAAAGTTAATTTACTTCTTGGGAGATCAGTCATGTTATCACCTCAATCTAATTAGAGAAAATTGTCCTTAAAACAATATTGATTTTGTACTAAAGCTTTCTGTTGTATTACCATAAGCAGTGTTTCCCTTATTTAACCTTGGTGACGGATAATGTCAAATTCAACAAAAAAAACTATTAAAGAGCATAGGCAAAGCAATTCTGACTCTTAAAAGAGAAAACTAATTAAACTAATTACTAATTGCTCTAACAAATAAATACAACACATTCTCTTATAAAGGGGAAAGTTGTGTAAACTTTTATTTTCATTCATAATGTTTCAGAGCCATAAGAAAATATTTCTGCTGCATAGTCAAGATATATTCCATCTTTACTGTACCTTCAGATTATGGTTTGGATCTCATGCTCTTTTTCCCTGTAAAATGATTGTTCTCAAAGGTAGGTAAAAACTAGTATTTACTCATCTGGTGTTATGTCCAGTTAAGAAACTATTTTCTTTTTTCCTGAAGTGTACTTTTGCCAAACGAAATGAGTTCTTCTGAAAGAGAGAGGTTAAACCAGATTCCCTTCCAGAAAAGAAACAGTCAGCCAGGGAACATGAGTCAACAGGAAATTTGGAAAATTAAAATTTGGAACATTTATAAACAGAAGCTCAAGTGCCTCTCCTGCAGTAGTTGGAGGCAATGACAGAAGTTGCTTCAGAGCAACAGCAGAAGGGCCATGGGGCTATTCCTCCTTCCATCTTCAAAAGTGCAGCAGACACTTGTCAGTGGGAAAGGGAAGGCTGGCACTAAGCTGAGAGCAGTTATTAACTCCAGATTTCAGCCAAAACATTCCAGGTGGTCAGCACAGATACTTGTCCACAATCGTAAATAAACCTGGATTTGAAGCCATAGAGGGGAAAAAAAGTCTACTGGCCCACTAGCAGAGTCAGTATCCAATGGCCCAGGCTGTGAATGCATTTTAAAAGATGATGACATTTTTACCAAATGGTGTGCCATCTATCACTAGCCCTGAGACAAGCATGAGGAAGCCACAAAAACACCCCCCACAAGTTTCCAAAAGATATTTGGAAAAAGAGATAGTAGTAAAGAGGCAATAATATTTGGCTTGACTCAAACTGTATATTTAAGCATTAGTACAGAAACTAAGACAGAAGCAGTTTTCAGAAATATTGTTTGCAAGATGTCCAATTTTGAGGCTGTTTTGTACATTCAAAACATGTCTACACTTTCAACTACACTCATAATAGTAGACTGTTATAGCTGCACTTTGGCTGGTAATGGGAAAATTCCAGTTATTTTGGTAATGTTTTCAGTTCATCATGGTTACAATCCATATCCATATTTTCTTGCCAAAGACTGTATGAATGATGGGGAAAGTTGACAATTTTGCATTTGCTATCATTGTGGTTGTTCTTTTCTTGGTAATATAGAAACTTGCTGTAATAAAAGTAGCTAATGTGTATTGGATGTTTTTGTTCAGTAGAGTTTAGTGGAGTCCTGGCTCCTCGGAGAGGATCTGGAAAGCTACACCTGGGCTGAACAAGTATATATTACCTCTCCTTGCTGATATTCTATGTTTTTCATGTATTAAAAAGAATGTTATGAAGAGAATTGCTTTATATTTTTCCATCCCTGTTCACTGCTAGAAGTGACACAAAAAACATCTCACCTGACCAGAGCACACAGATAGGCGCCTGACCACAGCCACATTGCTGGAATCAATGCTCAGAACTAAAAGAATGGCACTGCCAGCTCAGTGATGCTGCACCTGGGGACAGGGAAAAGATTATCATTTTCAAAGACCCTCCAGTAAACCAGTGGCTGAGTATAGTTAGTACTCATCCTCAGTGGTCTCATTTCCTCCTCCTTACACACGTTAGGACTTGGCTGAGACAAGACAATTTTGAACACCGTTTATCCTCTGAACTTTGTTTTCTCATCCATTAAAAAAACATTTAAAATCCAGAGGTGCATTCCCATGAATGAGATTCTTGTCTGAAAAGAGCACCAGATTTTGGCCCTGCTATTTAATTAGGATGGTTCATCATTGATTTATACTTAAAGTAAAAAATCCTGTCAAGTCCAAACACACTGATTCATGTCATTAACATCATATTATGCAGCAAATGGAAAGTAGAAGAACCTCTGAAGGCAGATCCTGCTGCCTGGACCTCCATTTTTGTGTTTACCATCAATAGCACTTATGCCCTGAATGCCTGGCTGAGCCACCACTCTTGCAATACTAAGTAACAACTGAAATTTTAAAAGCAAGCCCTTAAACGCTAAATCTGTCTTAGGCAGTAACTTCTCCCATACCCAGTATATTTTGCAGAGTTTACATAACTTGTTGTCAGCCATTGATTATGAGCAACAGGCCTAATTAAATCCTATGAGTTTTTGCTAAATGGTAGCTGAGTCATAACAAAAAAAAATCCAGAAAAACACAATAAATGGTCTGGATCCTCAGTGAGCTCTATTTCTGCTTATCATTTCCAAAGACAGCCAGGCAGGTTTAAGCAGGCAATCCTTTCTTGAGGACAGGACTCCTCAAGTTTTCCTCCACTGTAGGAGGAAAACACCATCTGCAACATGTTTATACCAACTGCTGTTCTTTGCCAAGGGTGCCCACTGGGATCACTGACCACTGCAGCCTCTAAGTCAAATTATCTCACTCTTCCACTTACCACTGTGCAGGCTGGGGGAGTAGGGATCTCTGCAGCACAGATCAGGCTGTGGCAGGGCTGATGGCTGCTCCTGCCTATTACTTATTCTGGTGAAGATAAAGGCATTTAGCTTTGGGCTGGGTCCCCATCCACACAAGAAGAAGATCTGCCAGCTCCCCATGTGAGGAACCACCCATCGGTCCTAAAAATAAAATGCATGTATGTGGGAAATAAACTGGCCACTGAACTTGGATTGGAATATCCATGAAAAGTGATATGAAGAAGCATAAATTTCAAAATACTATGAAATGCATCAGCTTGCAAACAATTAAAACTATTTTTAAAGGACCTTCAAAAGACCTCAGTGCAAACAAGTGAAGAGTCGCCAGTGTCTCACTAAACAACGTGTGAGTGATGTAACATAGATTTCTAGATGCTATTTTATCACAGCATTTAAAGTTTGAATATAGTGTTCCGCTTAACAAGAATAACAGTCTTGTAGAGCCAATAATCTTCCCTGCTGATGGACAGCAGATAAGACATAACAGGATTCCATTAATTCTTTCAGGAGTTCCTCTATCCAATCAGTCCTCACTCCAATTTCTCCACTAGAAATAATTGCAAATATTCTAGTGCCAATACAGGTGCCACAAAATTGCCAAAAGAAAAAAAAATGCATTGAAGTTCATTTTTTAAAATATATTTTAAAGTTCTGTGAAGTCATTCCTTTAGTATTTCACTTCTTTATTTCTTGCCAAATCTTCTAAAATATTTTGCAACAAAAATGAGAAGAATACCATAGATTCTAATATTAAATATTATTTTCATACATGTCTGTATTTCTAAAAAGGTTGTTGACTGATTAAAAGTGAAAAAATAAGAAACTTTTATTTCAGTTTTAGCATCAATCTTTTCCATTTCAGTGGCTGCTGCTGTCCTTTCTACCTTAAATATACTCCTGGGTGAACTTCTGGACCAGTGGTTCCTGGATACTGTTTCCAAAATGACTGAAGTACACTAAATCTCACTGACTTTCAGTTTTGCCCAACATGGCATGCCCTCTGAGCAGTAAGTGACAGATGTGTCTATTGTCCACAGTAGGACTTAAAAGACATCAGTGCTTTTTTGATAGGATTCATTTTCCCACCTAAAATGTTCTGTCAGACAGAAGTTGCCTGAATTGCTATAAAAATCCCTTCTTCTTGGATCATAACCATTAAAACAGAACTTTTAGAAAGGTATCTGTAGGGCTTCTGGACCTGGTATGCTCGCCCACATTCAAGAAAGCTGATGCATCTTGCTTGATGATGGATTCAGGAAGAATTCAAAACTTTGAACTCCTTCTTGTGAAAAAGAGAATTAACCTACTGTCAATTGTACTGTATTTTGGACATACAAGTTCTCTCTGCTTTTGAGGTTTTTCACAAGAAAATATTAAAATTTATTCTGAAATAATGGCTGATTCTAGAAAAACTCCCATACCTATTGCTGACATAGCAAAGACTTTGGCCTTTTTCAGCAAGAGCAAAACAGAAGTGATTTTTAAAATTTTCTTCAGCTGAAAAATGAGTGGCACCATTGCACAGGCACAGCAAAAGGAAGCAGCCAGGTGTGGTAGCTCCCCAAAATGTCCCAGGCAGAGGGCTACAGAGGGGCTGCTCCTGTTTGTGATGCTGACAGCAGAGCAAAGCGTACTCCATCAAAATTCCTGGTGCTCCCTGGTACAAGCAGTCATTTGGCCATCATTGCCAGTTTTATGTTTCTCTTGAGATCACCTATAAGGATGGAAATCTGCTCAGGAAGTATCTGGCCAGTTTAATGCTCCTTAGTACATAGTAATCAACCCTAAAGAGTGAAGTTAATGAGTTAACTCTTCCTAAAGAGTGAATTTAGGTTGGAAACATAAATTTGTGCAACCACGTAATTTTACACTGCAAGTAGCCCACTTCTCTTGCAACCCTCTAATCTTATGCACTAGCCTCTGTATGTAAAAGAGCCAGATCTCCAAGGAAAAAAGTCCATCCTGTGCAAAGATTTTAACAGCTGAGGCAAAAAGAAAATAATGGTACCCAGCAACTGCTCTCTCTGTAAACGTCTTCTTTGAAGTTGAATCTGCTAGTAAAGCTCCCTTTTAAGTTTGATGAGCAAATGCTGATTGCACCATGGAGACAGTTTCTACAAGTAACCACAAAGTAGTGAGAAAGTAGACAAAAGTCTGTAATATTCAGGGAACGCCTCCCTCTGCTAATCAGAGAAAGCTGAAAGATCAAATGCTTGCTCAGTGGGCAGCTGTTACTGGGTTTGCTTTTTAGTTCAGTTCAATAAATTGACTTGCTCACTTGTTACTAAAGCAGATTATTGTTAATGGGCTTCTTGGTCAACAGCACCTCTTGATAACATTTTAATTAAAATGAATATGTGTCTCATTTAGTTTTTGGGGTCTAATATGTGACACTTCAGAACACTGACATTGTCAGATGTCATTTTCTTCAATTAATTGCTGTGTAATTATTCTCAAATGGCTGGAAAGCATACAACTTTTTACTTTTGCCACATTTACCACTTCGATACTTAGTCCACGAATAGTGCCCATTAAAAAAATAGTGCCTTCCTTCTGAAAGGAGACACCAACCTGAATTTGCAGATCAGATTCCTGTTGCTTACAATCATTCTTAACTCAGCAACACCTTTTCAGCTGGCTCTGCCAGATAGTCCTGTGTGGTCCTGGCTCAAGAAGGTGAAGGGATAACACCAGGAACCAAAAAACCCATCTCTACTCCTGGCTTACCCCTGGAGGAGACTCATAGCACTGGCAGAGGTACTTCTGGCCAAGGTTATGCTGGCAGGTTGGAAATACCATTGCCTCGCTGCTCAGGATCAACATGAACTTGTGAGAAAGAAAATGAATAAAAATATGGTGCAAAGCAAATGCAGCCAGATTCACTAATCTTTTCTATCCTACAAGGTCTAACAGGAGCTCTGTCTGCCTAGCTGGAGCTCCTGCCAGGGCCAGCTCTGTGAGGCACTCATACACAAACCCTAATATACTTAACTCACCTGCTGCATATAGGAACAGGAGTGATATCCTTTTTCTTCTTCTACATTTAGGAAAATAACGTGCAGGGATTGGTTCAAACACACACAAAAAGGCTCTCAAAGCAAAAGCAGGAAAAGGTCAATGGAACTCTTATGTTTCCAGCTACCACATGAACCTCTGCACCAAGCTTCCCCAGCATTAATGATAAGTAATCAGAATTACAGGTTTAGACCTTGTACCATGTATCTTTCTGGTAAATATAGATCTAATTCCAACCAATTATAGATTTTCCCTTCTGTTTTCATCTTCAGAAAGGGGACTATTTTTTTCCCTTTTGCACCATTTCTATGCTAAGAAATAATGATTAAAAAACATGGATATAATCCAGCTTTAGTTCTGGCATCCCTATCATTATAAATGTTTTCCTACACTGCTACCATTACACGAGTTCTATAATGAACTATTTGTTCATCAGGGAGCTAACTTGTAAGCTGTAAAGATCAGAGCTTTATTTCAAAGGGAGGGAAAACATTATAGCATTTCATTTTATGTGCATTTGTCGTGGTTTAACTCCAGACAGCAACTAAGCACCACACAGTCGCTCACTTGCTCCCCACTCCCTCCATAGAATAGGGAAAAGAATCCCTTTAGTTAGAGTTTAGTAGGTAAAGGAAAAGCTGTGCATGCAGGCAAAGCAAAACAAGGAAGTCATTCACCACCTCTCATGGACAGGCGTCAGCCATCTTCAGGACAGCAGGGCTCTATCATGCACAAGGATTACTTGAGGACAGTCAACAAATATCACCATTCCAAGCATCCCCCCTGTTCTTTCTTCTTTCCCAGCTATATATGCTGAGCATGACACCATACATTATAGGATATCTTTGGTCACTGGGGTCAGCTGTCCCAGCTGTGTACAGCCCCAGCCTCCTCACTGGCAGGCTGGTGAGAGAAGCAGGAAAGGCCTTGGCACTGTGAGCACTGCTCAGAAGTATTTATAGAATTGTTTAGGTTGGAAAAGACTTTTAAGATCATTGTCCAACCAGATGATGCAATGTAACACTGCAGGCAATGCACCAGAAGCTTTTGGCCAATACCACAGCTGTGACCAGCCACAAGCAGTAACTATCTCCCAAAACTTCATATTCAGCTAAGTCTTGTCACCATGCAGTCAAGCCCTTAAAATCAGCTGCACTTGCCTGTCCAAGTCTCCAATTGCTTTGGAGTAGACATGAATGTGGCTAGGTAAGAGAATCCAAGAGTAAAAACACCTACTAACACTGTTTTCAGCACAAATAAAAAACATCCTCCCATACTACTACTACTAAGAAGAAAATTAACTCTATTCCAGCCAAAACCAGGACAACATTTAGACAAATTTACAACATAGAGTAGAATCATAGAATAGAAATACACAATCACTAAGGTTAGAAAATAGCTCTGAGATAATTGAGTCCAATTGTTAATCCAGCAGTGCTGTCTTCAACCCTAAATGATTTCTCTAAGTGCCACATCCAACTTTTTTTAAACACTTCCAGGGGTGGTGTCCTTCCCTGGAGGGCTTGTTCAAATGCCTCACCAGCCCCTTCAGTGAAGAAATATCTCCTATATCCAATCTAAACCTCCCCTGGCACAACCTGGGGCCATTTCCTCTTGTCCTGTCATTTTTTATTTGGGAGAAGAGGCCAACCCTCACCTGGCTACAGCCTTTCTATAAGTAGTTGTAGAGAGCAATTGAGAATTGTTTGTTCCAAGTCAAATAACTCCAGCTCCCTCAGCCTCTCCTCATCAGACTTGGGTTCCAGACCCTTCACCAGCTTCCTTGCTGTTCTCTAGGCTTGTTCGCTCACCTCAATATCCTTCTTGTAGTGAGGTGCCCAGAAGTGAACGAAGGAATCGAGGTAGGGCTGTACCAGTTTCAAGTACAGGGGGACAATCACTGGCCTGGTCCTGCTGGCCGCACTGTTGCTGATCCAGGCCAGGATGCCATTGGCCTTCTCAGCCACCTGGGCACAGCTGGCTCATGTTCAGCTGCTGTTGACCAGCACTTCATGAAAGAATAAGAGGAGCTTACTCACAGATATAGGGGCACCAAAGGGGTACAGTGCAGTAATCCGTGGTTCTCTGGGCTTTGTATGGGTCTGGTCTGGTCCAGCTAGAGCCCCAGCCCACACGGACCTGCATGGACTGAAGACAAAAGACGAGAAGCGCTCTTCCCCACGTGGGAGTGAGTATCCTGTTTATTGGCTTGGGATGGGACACTGCTGGCCACAGCCACCACCCAGGCAGAGAAAGAGACTGAACCCTTACCTGGAGTGGGGTTTTGTACCCCAGGGGATGGGGGCAGGGAGAGAGGACCACGGCCAATGGGATAACATTGGGGTGGGGCGTGGAGAGGGGTGTCCCTGGGGGCAGGGCACCAGGTGTGTGGAAAGGAGTGCATGGGGAGACACCATGTGATGAGGAAGGGGAATAATCTACATGACCTACCATACTCAGTAACATTTTTCCCAACACCCAATACAAAAACCACAACTAAATAAACTATTTAGTGCAATCCAACAGTACAGCAGGATTTAGACATTTTAGGTATTTCCAGAAAGAGCTGTGGATTCCATTTTGCAACACATTTCATCTAATTATCAAAGAAGTTAGTCTGTTTCCAGTGCCCATAAACTCTCTTCTGCTGCAACCCTCTCTTTGTGCAAGTGGTTTTTTTTTCTGTGGTCCACCTGTCCATTTGGAAACAACTAAGCCACAAAACAGTTGTTAGACATTAGCAAGTTTTGGTTACTCAGAACCCAGGCTGAGTTTAACCCAACAGTGACTGAGAAGTGAGAGATTTTGTAGCATCTTATCAATTTTCTGAGCCATCTGGTTCAAATTTGTGAAATTTAACAGTGAAACCTAACCACAAATAATCTACTGGCATTTATGAAATATAAGACTAGAATTAACCTCTGAAAGGATAATCCTATCAACTTCAGCATATTACATGTTTAAAATATTCCAACCATTCACAGTGAAGTGAAGATACCTATATACCATTAAATCTAATGGAACAAAAAATGATGCTCCTACAGAAGTATCTCACTAAAGTGTTTGATCTATGTCAAAGTAACACGTTAATCAAGACAAAGATAGCAACACAAGATAAAGAATTTAGTATGAAAAACTGCACAGATCTCCATCAGAGTACTTCTTTTTTCACACACAAGGTAGAAAACAGCTTCTCATGTCCTGCACTATCTGCATGCAGTGCCGTGAACCGTGGCAGTGCGTGACAGTCTTCAAAAACTGAAGCAACTAATTTAATAGCTTGCTTCCATCAAACCCACTGCTCCAACTTCTGAGTGTCCCAAGAATTTCAGTTTAGACAGAACAATACCTGATAAGATATACTCTTCAGCCTTCCCTCCTCCACTTCTCCTTATGCCCATTTTCCAGGTGGAAGCATGAAGCCCGGGCACCTACCAAGACCTGTTGAAGATCACATAAAAAGTCTCTAGCAGAGGACTAAGCTACAGACTTTCCTCCAGCTTTGTATCCTTTGCTTCCTCCAGGTTTGCATCCTTCCTGGATGACTGCATGACTTTTTATTCTCCTCTTCTAATGTACATGTCATTTTTATGATGCCTACTTCCTAATGAGTTTGGAAACGTGGATGTCAGCCTGGGTGGACAGTCCTTGCAGCCATTTGGAAGCCTTATTAAAGTTAATACACATCTAGGAAAAGGAGGGTTATGATCCCTACTACTGAACTAGTTCTTCAATATTATTTAAGATTTTATTTGAACTTTTAGTAAAATATTAATTCCTATCCTGATCCTAATATAAAATTCTTTATTATGTACTGGTACCTATTTTCAGAATCTTGCAGTTTTAAAGTAGGCCAAATGTTAGGTTTAAATATCCTGGAAATGTATTTCTAGAAGATAATAATCAGTCAAATGCAAAACTGAGTTTGAAAGGTAAAGTCTATATGGACTGTTGCAATTTTGAAGACTAAATCATGTCTAATTAACTAAGCTGAGATAGTAGCTTTTTTCCCCATCTCAAATTTAATTTAATTGTTAAAAGCCACAATCTGTACATTAACCAACTCTCCACCTGAAATGTGGGGGAGTGCTGCTTGCAGAAGTTTCTAAAACCTGAGCTAAGGTATCAGGCTGTGCAGTTCCTTGCAGCTAAGAAGTATATCAAATACTGCTCTCTGTGTATCACATCCCTGACATTGGCTTTCAAGGAAGGATTCAGCCTGAAAACCGCTTTAAAGGGGAGCAGAAACTTTGAAGGCATTATCAGAACAAAATCATGTTACACTCTTCACATCAGTCTGTGTACTTGGCAGATGCCACACACCAATAATTTAAATTTTCGTTTTCATTTTTCATTTTCAGGCATTGTGATAATTCCAGGGCATTTCCTCCATCATATTTGTAACCTATTCATTATACCATTTTACTGCATAATGAAGACAAATGCCAACACTTTAGCAACAGATTTGGGTAATGACAAGATGTACAATAACACAGAGTAATGTGACCAGGCCTTCAAGTTCTAATTGAATATTTTTCTGATCCTGCTTCCATTAATCTTTCCTCCTGTTTCATTTTTCTGGCCATTTTACATGCTGCCTGTCGCTTTTCCCCTTTCCCCCTCAAACCACTCTCTGAAAGCTTTTTTGAGAAATAGATTCTGCCTCCATTGTGGGTTCAGGCTTTCTCCTTATCAATATACACAGCTCACTTGCTGATGAACCATTGAGCTTCTGACAGAGGCAGCAGCGTGCATCCCAGGCATGGTGCTTAATTGGTATGCCGGCCCATGCAAAGCTATCTGATTTCATTCAGTAACTGGCAGGGACAGAAAGCATTTCCAAGGGAAATAATATCTGGCTGTGAATGTGGAATATGTGTGTAAGAACTGAACAGTAAACACCAGCCTTAATTTTAATATCTCACATTATGCAAAACTAAAAAAAGATGAGTGCTTCAATATTCAAGCAGACCCCTGCGGGATAGGAATGTTATCACAAGAATATTATAGAAACCAATGCAAAATATCCAGCTGCTGTGAGAGTTTAAGGGGCATCAAATGATTTTGAATCACCATTTTCCTTCCACAAATGAAAGTATTTACCTATTAACAGCAGCAAAAATATTATTATGCTGGGCAGTACAACCGCAAGCAACACTGCCTTTCAGTTTAAGCTCTGATATGTTAGCACTTAATGTCCCAAACAGCCCTTAAAAGCTCCAAGGTAAAAATGTAAAACCATAATCCAGTCCTAAATGGTCATTTAAAAAATGATCATCCCAAAGCTCAAGAGTGCCTTTATCTGTTTATGAGGCATTCCCGTTAAAATAGTTACACTAGGAATGCAGGGAGGGTGATACCTATTTAATTTTATGGTGTTTTTCTCTCTCTCCAATGATAAAAGGTGGCTGGAACTGCAGCAAAAGCCAAATCCTGTTTGCTTTCTTCACACAACTAGTCACACTGACTGCATCGGGGCTGTGGAAGAGATTTGGCCTCACCTCTTATTGTCTAAATTATCTTTCTTTATAAGCCACTTTCTGTTTGTGTCCTACTCTCTAGTGAAAGTGCTGCTCATATGCTTCCAAAAGGAATGTAAGACAGATAAGAGCTAAGATGTGAAAGCAGAAAAAAGAAACATGTATTCAGATCAGTGGGTTCAGATTAAAAACAAAATCTTGACAAAACTAACCATCTTGATGATACAATTTTTAGGGAGTTGGTCAAGGAAGCTTTGCACAGAACTGTTTAGACAATACCTGTATTGTCCCTTAGGACTTATATCACCTTTCCCAGAAATGAGAGGGCAGGAAAGAATTTGTGATATTCAGAGAAAATATGTGTGCAATTTATGTATCATAAAGATGCACAAATGTTCTCAAGCTAATTCTACTTTTTTTTTTTTTCCAAAGAAGTGTGTGACATAAAGAGAATTTAGTGTCGATCTTGCTGGGCAGTCATTTGAGCCAGGGTGATGGGTGAACAACCTGGCAGCACCACACAGCTCTGTGTTTGAATCCTGCCCTCCGAGCAGCCCAATGAGCTCATGCTGATCCCTTTTCACAGCTCAAAGCTAGATCTCAGCAGTCTGGGTCAGTTCCTGGGTCAGACACATCCAGAAGCACCTCATCAACGCGGTGCTGAGAGACAGTGGCTGCCCTGGTGTTGCTAGAACTGCTTGCTGCTGTCCAGAAGGACCTTTGTCACTTCAGTCCTGTGTGCCCCTTAGCCTGGTTCCAGTTCTGCTTGCCAACTCTCTCCAGGGTTACTCCTGAAAATAAAAAAAGTCTGTTCTCTGATGATGTCCCCTCTGGGTGAGGAGAAAGAATAGGAATTTTGTGGCCAACTTTCTAGGCTCCCCTTGAAATTTCTGCTCTTGAGGGATAGGGAGAGAGTTGCTCTGTTCTGTAAACCTTTTTATGTTCTGCAGGTGGCAGAAGAAACGTCAGCAAATTGGGCAGACTAGCTCCTTGTAGAGGTCCAGCCCTGTGAGAGGAGGGGATCTTAGCATCACTGTTCTCTGGGGTATGCCTCAGGAAGGAGGAAGAAATTTCTCTGCAAGAGCCCAGACATTCATCCTGAGAGACTGAAAAGCATGGCATGGTACTGGGTCCTTTCTGCAAGCCTGGAAGAAGCTCAAAAAAGCCTTGGGAAACTAGCATACCTACTGAACAGAAAAACTTGCTCTGCTTAAAATCAGGAATTTTAGTAATGCAAACACATCCTAATGAAAAAACTCCAGGGAAAACAGCACTGTTATTTCCAGAGCATAAATGCAATATTTTAAACGCCTGCCATTACTTTTTGTTCCAGAAAAGATGTGGATAATGCATTTATTTGAGATCAAGTCCAAATCATCCTCAGTCCTTGCAGATTCCTTCCTTCTTGTAAAATAATAACAGGGAAAGGTGAGAACTTCAAAAAAATATTTTAGCACTGGAGATAATAGCAACAAATCGCCACAATGGCATAAACCTTCAATTTCCCATATTTAGGCGTTTTGGTTCTTTCAATTAATGAACATCAGGGACAAAGATTTGATCAACCGTTCTGTCCATGTTGTGCCCTATTCTGGGTGTGTGTCCTATCCTGCAGCAAATGGGGATGTCAAGTCTAGCTGTCAAGGCAAAAAAGAACAGAGATAAATGGTCACCCTGCCTCACAGCTGTACTTACTGCAAACTAAGCACAAACACCGTGTTTAGAGTGTGTTTAACATTTGAATAGGTTACAGTGCACCTCCAAATGAAAGTTTTCATAATTAAAAAAAAAAAAGTGTCAGAATTTCTTCGCCTACTCGTATAACACTTTTCCAAAAGACAGAATTTGAGGGAGATTGTACTCACCTCAGCAAGGCATGCTGCACAGTGAATTGTCTGATGCTTCCTCAGTATATTTTGCCAATTTGATCACCAGTAGTAAATGGGGTGAACTTTTGGATTTCAATGCATGATACTCCTCATGCCTCAGGATAAGACAATTCTGTGACTTGGATAATTACTTCTAAAGGCAAAAGGCCAAAGTTTTTTTCTTGAACTTTACATATGAATTGATCAGCTCAATGCCTTTACATAGTCTTAGGTACCTCCCAGCTTTCCCTAGCCACATCAAGGGAATACAGTAGTAAAAAGCCATTTTCTTTCTACTTGCAGAACACATTAGCATTTGAGAGGGAAAAATCTGTAAAAGACTCCATAAAAATTCAGAAAATGCATTAATCCCAGATATTTTGTCCATAGTTCCTTGCAGAGCTATCAGAGTGTCTAGGTTGTTGACCTATAATCTATTAATAGGATTTTTAAGAGTTCTGCTATGGTTACTCTTCAGGAGATGAGTGAGCAGATGGATAGGATGGTCACCCCCTTGCTGTAACCTTTGCCTAACAAAGCTGATTAATTCAGTTGTTCTAGTTGATAAGGCATCAACTGTGTCTTTGTCTACAGATAATTAACTAAGATCCAAGCCAGAGAAGTCAGAGGAGGTGAACAGCAATGTGAACTGTCTAGGCTAAATCCAAGAGATTGGGGTCTAGAAGCAAGGGTGAGGTAAATGATGCTGTAAAGTATATGTCAGTAACCACCACTGTGTCAGCCCAAGCTTTTGTGAGCAGAGGCAAGATGGAACCCAGTAGATGAGCAGGTGATGAGTGATGTCAGGCACCGTGAGTGCTTGCTGGAGCTTTGACAGGGTACCACACCTGCAGGCCAGCACCTCATTCACTGCTTATTACACTTACCTGCCCAAAACCTTTAAGCCTGAAGATAGTCCACCTGCATTAGGCAGCACTGGAGGTGGCAGAGAGCAACACCTCTGCCCTGCACAGGGGCATTCCCAGAGCAGGCAGAGAAGCAGAGGGAACAGTGCTATAGCTGCAGATCCCTGCAAACCCGTGGCTACATGGTTCTCTCCCTTCCTGTTTGCTTTTGTTTGGCTCTTTGGAGCATTTCCACAGGCCTGTGCTGGACCAGAGGCTAGCAGGTCTCTGCCTTGCCTCATTAGACATGAGCAGTAGGGGTTGCAGCCATCTACCACACTTAAGAATTCAAAAGCACCCAGACACATAATTGACTCCAGCTCCTTTCAACCCCAAAGCAAGCTAGCTACAGTCAACAATGACGAATAAAGAAAGAATTCAGGCCTGGTAAATAACCTGAAGTAGAGCAGCTGCAATGGGAAGGAAAGCAGCCAAGTGAATTAAGCCTCCCATATTCCTTTCTTAGCCTTTCTTTTCTCTCTGACCTATAGCTGAGTACAGCCTTTTACCACTGCTCCTCGTGGCTTGCAGCTGCAGCACTCTGAGGCTGTCAGGAGCCTTGTAACACTCTGGTCAGTAGAAGGGAATTTGGAATGCTAAGGCAGGTACACCGTGGTGCTGCCCCTTTCACTTGCTCCTCTAAAGGCACATCTGCCTTCCTTGGCATCTTCCCAGCTCACCCCCGAGACCACTCCAGCACACACCACTGACTTCATGCCTGCAAAGCAGGTGTCCTAATAAAGCACCTTAGGAGTCAGCCTCAGCCATCAATTTGCAGCAAGGGGGTTGGCATAGATATAGGTTAGCTGGTCCACTGCCTCACTTTGCAGTGTGGAGCAGAAGGAGCACACAATCCATACCTTGTTGGGAAAGTGGTGGACAAGCTGGTTTTCACATCTGCAGTTTAGAACTAACACTTTCAAATGTTGCATCTTACGAGAAGCTGTGCAGAGGTTTTAATTCTATTTCTGAATGGAAAAAAAATTAATTTCGTTTTGCCAGAGCCCCGTTTTTTTTTTTCCAAGAACACAGGCTGAAATATTATCAACACTAAAATAGGAGGTTGTGCAAAAGCTTTGGGAGATTTTCACACTTAGACACCAAATTCTGATTTACTAACTGTTGGTCCAGCTGTGGAATAGTACCATAGCTTCCCAAATATCTGCTTTGGAATTGCAGAATTTTGCATTGTGCAACTCCCAGAAATATCTGAGTGTTGCTAAGACAATCCAGTTCTAACCCCACCTCATGCTCATGCCTCATCAGAGGGCACAAATAGGCAGCCCTCTTCTTACAGTCTAATTGCCAAATTGAAGGCTCCTCTGGGGTGGTGTCATGTTGAGGCTGGCTCACTGGAAACAATGAATTTTGGTTCAGTTTCTGTCCCAAGATCTATTTAATGTATTTTATTCTCTTCCTATTTAAGGTAAACTACATATGTAGCCCATATCAGAGAACAGAAGCCAACATCAGATTTGCTTTGAGCCATAGTCAAACTGACACATTACTCCATAAGAAGCTATGATTTGCCCTCTTTATTAGCTTGCTTTTTAGATCATTTCCTTAGAAGCTGGAAGACTTAACTTTAGTGCCATGCAGGCAGAGAAGAAACTGAGCTCAGGTTTATCTTGTCCTAGATGAGCACTTTGAGCACCTAAACAATGTATTATAAGGTGACAGTGACACTGGTACACACACAATGCTTTACAGTAAGGTACAGATAGGAATGGAATCCTGTCTTAGACAAATTTTAAAATTCTATGCATCTACATTCAAACTTACACTCAGGACTATATATATACCAAATTTCAATTGATAGAATTGGAAGGAACATGCACAGTTAAGCATTTTAACCAGTCATTTATGAATGTTTAATGCATTTTTATCTAGCATGGGTGTTTTTGCTCTCTTTACTCAAATGAGCAGCGCCACCAAAGAGGCTATTCATGTGAGCACAACAACATGATTTATCTCTGTCTGATTTTTAAAACTCATAGTAATCAGCATACAAGTTTCAAAATCAGGGCTGACTCAGATATTTATTAGCACAATTACGTCTGCAACCCCTCCTAGACTGAACACAATTCTAGTAGTAATTTTCAAATCATTAGCACACTCTTTTAGTAACATCTTATCTCAGCTATTAGACAGGCTGTACTTAAATTGAACTCATTAGCAAACACTCCATTACTGTATTGTTTTGCAGTATGCATTTAGTATATTGGATTATTTTGTTAAGTAAATATCCTCTGCATATGAAACAAATCAACATATGTCCGTAAAACATAATTATAAGGCTACTTAATTCTGCAATGTATAAAAAGTATTTTCAACTTTTATATGAAGTAGCTTCTAAATAATAGAATTCATGGTACATGATTAATTATAGCAATCATCTATCTGTGCTAAAATATGACAGTTTAATCTTCTAAATCGCATTGGGAATGAAACAATTCTGAATCCAAGATATCCCTTTATAGGTTCTAAGTACAGCTCATAAATTATTGTGGCTTTTAAATCTCATCTATATTTCTGCAGCGGAGAGGCAAGACAATACTATGTTCAAGTCTGCAGCGTTCTTCAAGTAAAATTCTTGTTCATTAAAATATTTTAGAGGTGTCTTCATAACAACAGTGCCATATAGCTATCTTCCTCTGGAAGAACAACTCAAATTAAGTGTTTGAAAGGGTAGGTAATTTTTACCTTTGGAGGTTTTTGAGAAAGAATCCCTTGGGTGGCAGCTTTGCTGCATGGCACAGGTGAAATCTCTGTTGAGAAACCCCTGTGAGAAAAACCTCAGCTTTTTAGTTCCTTCCTTTTTTTAGTAGCACTAAAAGCTTATATAAGAATCAAGAGTCTCTTACCTTGTAAATGGCCTGAACTGTGACTTTCTCTGTGGTTCACAGTTGCTTACGGGCACCCTGATCCAAACTGGGGGAGCCCACACTGTGACTGAGGTAGCTCTGCAGCTAAGTTTGGGGGCCCCCTGTCCCTGTACATGGGACACTTTGTCAGAACGTGCTCCACAAATTACCTGCAGGCCACTTTGGTCATCAGTGGGAATTGGGGAAGGTTGCAGAGAAGAGTATCGCTCAGCCAGCGCAAGACAATAGAAACAAGCATAGAGATTTGAGACTTTCATTTGGGAAGAATAGTTAGATCAAACCTACCCCACTAACATTTAGATCTAGCTTTAACAAAATAGTGCTGAATAATATCCAGATTACTTTAATCCAATGGCACAAGGCAGAGCAGCATCATAATGTATCTGAGGCGCATGGAACCAATGACAGTTCAATGGTAATAAAGACCTGCGGTTTCTCAGTAACTCAGACAAAAGAAGAAGAGAAGAGACAAGAAGCTGTATCATTAGGTGTGCAACTCTTGGGATTTTCTGTTCTACAAGGCTGGTGGCAGGGGAGCAAATTCAGCACAGGTGGTATACCTGGGTGTCTATGCTGCCATCTTTGTGAATCTTTGCCAGTGCTAACTGTTCCTGAGAAAAACTCGTTTATAGGCAAGGCAGGGAAAGGTCAAGCTATGGCAAATCTACTTTCCTTTTATTAACCTTTTCCTAGGACTTGTCTGCAATAATAACCAAAACAGCCCCATTATTCCATGGTGGTGGGAGCAGGGGGAAAGGTCTGACAAAAAAGGGCAAGTGGAGTTTCAAAACAAAGAGTAAAAATTAGGGACAAGTTCTGACAACACTTACAGAAGGTGTTTAACCAAGTGAGCCGCTCGACCCTTACTATAAATATATAACACCAGAGTGAAAAAAAATCTTCACTGCACAAGTGTTTGGTTATAAAAGTGATCAAAAAATATGTTGCTGTAGCAAGAATTCCTATCAGGATGATGGAAAGGAAGTGCTCAATCAAACCTTGGTTTGTATCTCCTGGAGCCCTAAGAGCACTACTGTGCCTCATGCAATGAGACAAGCAGTGACTCTGCTGCATTTCAGAACATCTTTCTACCATCACACTGATCCTTTTCCAAAATATTTTAATGCACATGTCAGGCTCAGCAAGACACTTGGCTGAAAGTTGTGATAGGATGTAAATTTTCACAATACAAATAAAATTAAGTTTCCTTTCAGCTTTCTACACTGAAGTGGTGCTTAGATGTCATACATGTATTTCCAGTTCTCTTCTCCAAGGTCAGAAGAATTAATAGCTTAGTGGGTAAATTGGCCAACAAGCAAATCCTCTCCTGGGTTTTCAGTAAAATAATTCCTCTTCTGTTTATCAGACTGCCTGAAGGTAATTTGCCAAACACAAGAGAAAAAAGGAATTTTTATTTTATTCAAAAATGTTTTTAAAGAAATCTGATTTTGCTTCCTGAGAGGCTTTCAATGAGAATAACATATTCAAAAACAATACTCACTTTAGGGTTTACATTTGCCTGTGTACTTTTACTTCTTTCAGCAATCTCCTCCAAGTTGTCCCTGATTTAAAAGCAAATGCAGGGGAAGAGGAGACTGTAAAATGTGGGAGAGACAAAGTGAGACCTTGAGATGAAAAATAGCTGCAAAAAGCTTTTATTTTCTTTTTTTTTTCAATCCAACTGCATTGTTATTGCCGAAGAACTTCATGAGAAAATAGCATAGTTCAGTAATGCAATACACGATAATGCCCAAACACATAATCCAACATTGCTGCACATATGGATGTCCTCTGAGAAGGTGTTGGGTATTATGCATTCCAAGTTACTTTTAAGACTTTTTCTCTGTAGTCCTGTACATCAGCTCTTCAATTAGTTTCACCTTTCCTGTTACCTGATTTAATGTAATTTCATGGCAATCTTTATTTATTCCTCATTTCAATGCTCTATATCCATTTGCCCCTGTTGAGGGCACCTTCATGAACTCTCAACAGCAGCAGGGGAAAAACAACTAGTGAACCACAGGGAAACATAATCTAGGAGCAAGTCATCCTCTGGACAGCCTCTGCTTCCTGCTCCCATGTTGGCAGCTCCCAACATGTTCCCACAAGCAAGACTTTGTACTGAAACGCATTAAAAATTCCATTTTACTTCTTCACTCAGTTTTAGGAATAGGGTTGATTCAGGAATTGATTCAGAAATTCGAACTCTGTGAATTAATACCAATACATTTCTGCCCATTTTTAGCAGCTCTAGGCAATGGATTTGGGAAATCTCTGCAAGTAAGATCTGGAAACCTGTCACAACTTCCATCCCTTTGGGTATTTCCTGATTTTTCATTGCTGCTCCCACCTGCCATGATTTTGAGAGATCAATATTGTTCTGTGGGTTATAATGTCTGAACATTTATGCGTGGCTAGATAGGTTCCCTTTATATATTGCCCTAAAGAAAAAATATCAGCTATCAGAGTTTTTCCTAGTTTAATCAGATATACATCTCTTTAGTGTATTAGATACAATAACAGCATGATAAATATCCGCAATTTATATGGATATATATGGATAAACCATATGACGGATTTAATCATTAATGAGCCATCACGTAAAAACTTACTAAGGTTTTTAATAACATTAGTACATTCTCAGTTTAGCACATTTTGAATACCAATGAATGGTGATCTATATATTTACTAAATTACATACTCTATTTTCCTCATGCTGCTACTTCATGGGACTTCATTTTTCTTGCTGCACTTTTTGAAATATCTTCTAATGTCACTATTTCCTCTGCTATATCTGGAATCCCCTCATCTTTTCTACAGGATGCTAAATATTGCTTTAAATTGTGTAAAAATTCACAATTAAACATTTTAGAAATTATACAATATACATTCCTTTTAAGAACTGCATATTTTTTTATCCAGAGGATCTGATATTTCCACCAAAGTGAAACCTGGGACCAGACAATCCTGTATTATGACCAGGGAAAAAGCATGTTTTCTCAAGAGGTTTGGATGCCTCTGCACATTGGTGTCTTTTGCATGATAGGTCTAAACATAGTGAATGCAAAGAAAAATTTCTGTGTGATGGAAAGTCGACGCCTCCCCAAATGCACCTATTTTTCTATCAATTTTAAGGTAAGGTGATATTTCAGAGTAATCTAAACCATTTAAACAACAAATTTTTACCTATAACTTGGTCTGAAAAGAGATGACTGGGATCTGCACATATGACAGGACTGAGGTGGCAAACTCACCAGCAGGATTTCTGGTGTGCATGACTGCAGTTTCAATACCTATTACTAATAAATCATTCAATTTTCCCTCCCTCTGCCTCCATTCAAACTTGCACAGTTCACATGGGTGGAATATGACATGGCAGAACATACTACTGTTGACAAATGACTCCCCAGGAGAATTGTCTGAAGCACAGGTCGCACAGATGATCAATAGCAACTGTCAGTGTTTTGGTGTTGTTCAGTTTCCCATTTACATGCAGTAGAATCCCAACCGAGAACCTTGATTTGCACACGCTTCAGGGCTTATCCCTGCTCAGTAACAGCTCACCAAAAGCTCACAGTGATGCCTCTGTCACATCTGTGACAGCCAAGCCTGGGCAGCTCCCCTCCCTGCTGCACAGAAAAGATCTGGGAGGTCTGATATCCTGGATCACCCCAGGATGACAAGGGACTCGAGCTGCCTGGTGTGAAGCTGGTACGCAAACCACCACATCAAAACAAGGATCATAACAGCTCCAGCACACCCAAACTGTCCAGAGATGACAAATCTTCCAGCTGTGCCACCTCTTACCAGCCATTAGGAATGAGTCAGGTTTTCATGAAGTTCTGCCTTGCAGCAGAGATTTTTCAAAACGCAACCAAAACAAACCCAAGAAAAAAACCAAAGAAACCATGAAAAAAATCACCAAAACAAAACCCTAAAAGAAACCAAAAATTAAAAAAACACCAAACCTATTAATTTACAAAAATGGAGGTTTTTGTCAGACGGCAATAGTTCAAATGACACAGAGGTTGATGTTTCCACACCTGAGGATCAGATGCATGGTATTACTAACAGAGAACAAGTGCTTGCAAGACTTTTGTGTTCTGCATTTGCAAAAGACATAATTGAGGTGTCAGTGGAAAAGATGCTATCACAGACTGAAGCAGAGGTACATATTAGCATTATTGACTAGCAACACTGACTGATCTTTTTTATTTAATACCAGATTTATTTCCCTGGTGTCTACAACTGCAACAGCTGTAAGATTAGCAATTTACAGGAATTGTCATATGGAAAGACGGGATGAAATTATGTGGTGTGTTTTCATACAAAAATCAAATTCAAATTCAAAATCAAACAACCAAAAAAAAACAAAAACCCAAACCCACCTCACAGTGGAGAAAGGGTTTTTTTGTTTTTTTTTTTTTTTTTTTTTTTTTTTTTTTTTTTTTTTTTTTTTTTTTTTTTTTTTTTTTTGTTTTTTTGTTTGTTGTTTTTTTTTTGGGGGTGTTTTTTTTTTGTTTTTGTTTTTTTTTTTTTGGGCTTTTTAATCTTTAATTGCCATTGTTGCATATTGGCTGGAGGTTTGAACTGTTCTGTAGGTGCTATTCCAAAAAAGCAGTGTCCCTGGAGAATTAATAGCATAGGATCACTAGAATAACTCTTCACAAGTCCCTTGAGTCTCTGTAATTAACATGTTAAACTGCACTTAGAGGAAATAAAGTATCATTATACACAGAATAAATCATTTCAAATTACTGAATTATTTGTCTGTACAATTACCCAGATAATTATCTAAACTTTATTAATAAAAGGTTTCATTAACTACCACTTACTCTGGGTAGAACTAAACCATCGAGCTTTTACTCTCAAATACATGCACAATGCAAAATACAACATAAGTGCTATAGATATTTTTTAAAAACAGAAATAAATTATATGATGAGCTCATTTTGAGACCATATTTTTGTTACATAGGGTGCTCTCCTGAGCTGAGCTAACTAGAGGCAGATACTGCAACATCAACCATAAGAAAGGAACTGAACATTTACTAAAGCATAATCAGCCAAGGTGAATCTCAGGCTTAAGATACAGGGCTGAAATTGAGGAAAATTGACCTGTGATACATTCAAGCAAAATTTAATGCTCCATCTTGCCTATATTTAAACACAGAACCATCTTTCAGCAAATTTAGAGCTTATCTAAGCTATTTGCATGGTTTTAGACAGTTTGAGTCTAATACAGGGGTAAGATAACAAAGAGAGAGCTAAAATTGACAACAAGGTGGCATTACTGAAAAGACTAAGACCAGTGCTTAAGCAAGGTCTTCCTAAGCAGTATGGCTGATCATACACATGCCACTGCTCTGAGGGCAATGAAACCTGAAGGTCTTGCTCTTTCTAGAGCTGAGGCACAACAGATGCAGATATGTGACCCAAAGGGGATGACTTTATCTCTAGAGCCATGGCTTAAGCAATCTTACACTAAATAAAACTGCCATATGATCTCATTATCAGTAAGATGTAAAACCTTTGGGAATTTTGCTTTCCTTCATTTTAAATCAAGTCAGTAATGACTTTGTCACTGTTATAACCTGCTGCACATGCAGGATTCATGCATGCACTTGATATCCTGCTGTGGCCCCAGGTTCAGCTCCATAATCCAGCTGCCACATCAGAATCCAGCCACCACATCAGCTGAACTCCAGTAACTGCTGCCAGCCCTCAGCAAATGCAAATTGAAATGACTGAGGTACAAAGTCATATTTCCTTTAATTTGCAGCAGACTAAAAGCATGTACATCGACAGCTATAACGCTATAAACACTCATTCTGCAGCTACCTCAGCCATAATTCAAGCACGTCTAAAACCTTAACCATTACGGTACATGAAGAGACATGTAATGTTTTATACACAGACTCCCTTGCCATTTATAAGTTGCACAATCCCATTTTTCCTCCCACAAATCTCACTTCTGATCACATGGCTTTCCAGGAATCAGGCACAGAAATACCTTTGTTTTCTGGCTCTGGGAACCTACCAATATTAACTGTTTCCTTCTGATACATCCCAACCTCAGCTGCATAACTCGTAAATGTACTCTAGAGCTGTACTCTAAACCCTTTGACTTTGAAAAACACCCAGTTCCAGATGTGATATTAGTGGTGTTCATACTTATTCAGCTGATGACTTATTAGGATGCTTAAGGCTTTACCTGAAATCTCTTGAACTCGTATTGGGTCTGTGAGTTGGGATATCTGGAGCGGAAATTCCTCACCCTTTCCAACTAAAGTTGTTCCACTTCAGGTGAAACCCTACCTGTCTTTGTAACCATAAAGAAAGTTAGGTCTCGAGTGCCCTTTCCACTGGGTTTGCTATGCAGTGTGGGATGTACTATTAATATGTAACTGAAGACTTTGCCAAAATGCATGTAAAAGATTGCTTCTCGCTTCTTTTGAGATTCGTATGTGCCTACACTTCTAAACAGAGAACTGGGCATCTTTTTGTTCTTTGATTTTGTGTATGTTGCTTCATAAGTTTTTATTTTGTTTCCTAATTCTATCATACGGACATAGATACTATTGAGGAACTAATGCAGTAACATAGCTCATTAATAGTGTTGGAAAGATTATATTCAGTGGATAGACCCTCACCTCAAATTATTACAGCAATGTTGATACTTTTTTCCTAAGTAGCTTGTGGTTCTGGGGTTTTGGTTTGAATATTTTTGGTAATCTGCTGAAGAAACAACAGGCATAGAAAATTTCAGCCTGATCAAGGTATTGACAATTGAAAGCAACATACTATAACAAAGTGCTGTGAAGCTTTGCCTTTAAGAATCACTACTTCAGATAAATAAAGTTATATATAGACTTACACAGTATCTTACAGCCTTAGATTTGAAACTGCCTTATAGTAGAGAAATACCATAAACACTGGTTTTCCCTCAGCTAGAAAAATTATCAAAGTCAGGATAGACTTGGCTACCCTACAAATTTCAAATTCAAGATATAACCTCAGAAAAAGATTGCTAATTACTGGGATACTGCTCCCACGCTCGGGAAGGGAATTATGGCAGGTATGAGCATCCCCTCTGAAGCAGCTGTAATGACTGGAAACAAATGTGAGTTCTTAGACACATAAGCAGAACTTCATACCTTGCAGACACATCTGTATGTGCCTGGTGACTCAACAGGAGACTAGCATTTCTTCTTCCCATGGTATGGGAAAAGGAAAGAATCACACCTTAACTTTTGTGAGTTTGTAACCCAACTTTTCCATAATCAAAGGTATTTCTCTGTCTTGAAAAGGACAAGAGATAGAGATGGATTATAGAAATTCGTGCTCAGCAAGAAGATTTGTGAATAGCAAGCAGTGTGTACAATCATAACTGTTCGTGAACCCATCACAGCTCAAAGGGCGTGTCTGGAGGTCATAGAAGAACACGTCAATGTTTTGCTGTATGTTAGAAACTCCATTACTGATGAAGGCTCATGAAAGGAATCTTTGTAACCTTTAGAAATTTTAGAAATTTTACTATGGCAGTGGAATTCTTACAGTTATGTCCTCAGGATTGTGTAGCCCCAGACTGCTGTCCACAGCTGTGAGGGAGGACACACAGACCCCTCTGAGGGCAACTATCAAAGCGATTTGACTCAACTGTATCCACAGTATTAGAAAAGACACAGGCTTAAAACCAGGAGTCCCTCACTCGGCATGCCCAAGAATTTCAGCCATTAAAATGCTTGAGTAGAAGACACTGAAGATCTCACTTCACCTATGTTCTTGCTATCTAGCTCCACCAAACTTGTGGTTGAGAATCAGCAGGGTGCAGAACTGCCTATAAGCCCATAGGTACCCTCATGAACTGCTTTTCAGTGGAGAGAACTGTGCAGTTATGTTGAAAGTAAGCTGGTTTTGTCTGACTGTTGCCCGTTACTGACATGAAGTACAATTAGGCAGTGCATTTGCTCATTGGTATCAAGGTGACAATGTCAATTGGCCTCCAACCTACCTGGCTGTCTCTGAACTGTCCCCCAAAGTTGCTGCATGATGTTGTCTTCTTGCCCCTAGGTCAGTAGAAAGCTGAACATCATCACAGCCTGAACAAAAACACCACCACTTTGCCCAGCTTCCTGCACTCCAGAAAATGCTGGTAGTGGAAGGGTTAAGAGCCTCTCTGATAGCAGATAGGTCATGTTGAATTCTTCAGTACCACCATTGTGAGATATATAAAAGTGTATTTCAAGATTACATGTCTCCATAGGTTATACTGTCATTATAAGGAACTGCATTTACACAGTAGGGAATTTAAGTTGGAAATGTGACACTCCTAGCAAAAAATGTGAACTGGAACAAAAATTACCCAGAGAAGAAGCACCTTAAACCTTTCATTTCAAAGAATCTGCGCTAAGCCTGAAGAGAGCAAATAATGAGCGATGAAAGGCGTCTTTGTTATGCCGTGATTTCAAAGCTCTGCCAAAATGTCAAACAATCCATTTAATCAATCAGAAAATTAAAGAATGTGGTAGATTCCCAAGGTAGCTTGACGTTTTCGCTCTGCCAAGTAATTCAGCTACTGCATAAAGCTTATGTCACAATAGCAATTATTTAATAAGGCATTTTTGTCTAACCATGTTGAGGTAAAAATACAGTTTAGTTTTCAAATTATTTGCAGCTGTGCTCCTACTTGGATCAAGCACGCAATGCCTCCGATGTTTACATTTGATGCTTCGAGCACTGATTTAATTCAATTTTTATCACAATATAGCCTTCAAAAGTTTCCTATTATCTCAAAACAGAAAGAAATTTCTTTCTTAAAATAGGCGTTCGTGAGGTCACGTAAGAAAAAGGAGATACTGTCTCTTGTTTCACATACAAGACTCATTACACACTTCAGACACCACTGGCAGAATCCTATGATTTTAAATACATATTCTTTATCCTGTTTACATTTCAAATTTGATTATTTATTTCAGGACAAAGTAAAACAATTTTGGGAATCCTGGATTAATATAAATTAAATTTTGGGAATGTGAAACAGTCTACACTGAGTATTTTTTATATTATAGGTAATTTATTTTCTATTTCTCTCAAAGGAAAAATTTGATAGACTTGTTACAAATGTACATTATTTTTCTTCTAACAAGCCAAATAAAATTAAAGATCCATTTTGTTAATGTGAAATTAAATGCAAAATTTTTAAGGTAAAAAGTTCAATGAGCACTTAAATACATTGTTACATTTGAAAACTTGACTATGCTAATATTGTCTGCCAAAATAATAATCCTCAATAAAAATTAAATAAAATTTCATTTTATCTATGAAAATAAAAATACATTAAATTTATTGTCTCAGTTTTAAATCAAATTGCTTGAGATATGGTTTTATTATCTACACTTTTGCACATTCCAGAAATTTCTTATGAGCTGTGCCTTGTGTCAGTGGCAAGAAATACATCCAATGTCTACCTGCAACTTTATGGACAGCACCTGTTTTTATGTTTTATCTTTTAAAATTCAAAATGCTGACATGAAAGAATCATAAACTCTGCCAAATATATACCTACACTGCAGTTTTTAAAGAAAAAAAGCATTCAGCACAGCAAACAAATCCTGACCTGCTCTCCTGACAGCAGGTGGTGAGTGTCTTTGTGATCCTGGAGCCTATTAGAATGATCTCCTTCAGTGGCCGAATGAATAGGGACCTTCCTTTCAGAAGACACAGTGAGTTTCACAAAAGCTTCTCTGCAGAGGAGGGCTGGAATGAATCCAATCGTGCAACTTTCACTGACCCCCTGATCCTTTCTTTGGCTCCCCATCTCCACTGCCTACCTACCTCTCCCTGTCCCCCTACATTTTGTTTCCTGGTCTGGTATTATTGCCAATGGAAAAAGACTACAATGAAGACAGCAAAAATATCCTGCAGAAATGTATTGAAATGGACCATAAGTGGGGAGCTCCTCAGCATGACCAGACCTGCACTCACAGAAAATTCTGCAGAAAATGCAAGAACTTTGGTCAGAGATGAAGCACCAAGTTTGTATCACCTCTGAGTACTGTCAGTCTCCAGATTTTATTAGACCAGGACATTCTCACATAGCTCCTCTAACAATTTTCAGATGCACAAGTGCTTCCAGGGCTGAAGTACCAAGGAGACACCCTCCCCATAGTATTTTCTTGTGGAGGTAGGAAAAATTACCATAAACACTGGGAAGAATAAGTGAAATAATAAAAAACCTAATTGTCCCAAATAGGGATCAAACATTTTTTCTATAATGATTCCTTGGAATTTCCCTACCTGCTGATGTTCTAAAAGTAGCCAAGTCAACTCATTCAAAACAACACATAGGATTGACCAAATCTATTGAAAACTTAGGTCAAACCAAGGTGTTAAATATCAAAGTTGAAAAAAAAATCCTCTCAAAACATTTAGCTGCCCAAGTGGATAATTAGGAACAGGTGACACTCAAGCTGTTTGCATTATCCAAGAAAGACTTAGGAAATCCTGCTTGGCTCTGAGATTACCAACATGCTGCTTCTCCTGAGAGCTGGTATGTCCACTACCTCAGACAGAATTTTGGAGGTATAAGTAGAACATTGTCTTGCTCTTGACAAAGGCTGTTAATTTATTAAGAACACAGGTAATATGGACATTTACAATATATTTAACAAAGAGGCAACTTTAACATTTCATCTTTGTGACAAGACCTTGCTTTTTTCTGACAACTGACTATATTTTAAACACATACACTTTTTACTCAATTCGACACTGACAAGAAAAATACTCTCTTTGCCATCATGGCAAGGTGTCACTTAAAACCTGATTGTCAAGGTCTTACAATGCATAATTCAAAGAAGTATATCTGAATATTTCAGGATATATAAGAAAGCTTTCTTCTTGCTCAGAATAAAAATAAAATAGCTCAGCTCCACCCTGGAGGCAGAGGGAAAGGAAAATAATCAGGATATAAATACTAAAATTTTTTCAGCAAAGAATAGACTAAACAAGGTTATCTGCAACATCTACAGATGAACTACAACTAGAAAGAAAATATAATCCCAAAGTAACACTGTCTCCTCCACTAACACCTTAAGGCTCCAGGACACGTCATTGCTCATTAACTCCAGGGTTGAACACTCATGGGTACTTGGAGTTGCTTCTGAAATAGTCAGTGGGGTTAGATCTGCAAACATGTCATGGAGAGAGTTATTGAAGCACGTTGAGGCCACTCTAGTGTCTAGTTTCCAAGGATGAACTCACCTCTGGTGATATTTCAGAGTGCTGTGACTTTTGACTCTTGAAATAATTTGGAAAAAAATATGGTACTGTAAATATACTCTACAAGTGGGATTATAGACTACTTTTCAAAGTACAATTTGCAGTAAAGATGAATTAAATTTATCAACAGAATAGTTTAATTGCAATTCATCATTAAATCGGTAGAAATGGACAAAAATAGTACAGGAGCTCATGTTTAAAGGACTTTGTCTCAGGTCTCTGAAAAGTTACAACCAAAGTAGGTATTGAAAAGATGAAGACAATTTTTATCTTAGCCAAATAAAAAGTTGAAAAATAAAGACAGTCTATTCTCTTGGCTCTACACTCTGGATACTATTGGAAAAATATTGGTTAACACATGACAAAAAAAAATCGTTTTTCTTTTAATGGCAGTCTGAAGATAATGTGTTTTATATGTTTTTATACTTTTCTTTCACATGGCATCATTGAAACAAACCTGTGTCTACCCTTTTTAAGCCCAAGTAAGACTGAAACAATTGCCACACAACATCTAGGAATCTAATTTGGTTAATTTCTCCATGTGCTGTTTGATTTAAAAAAGAAATTTAAATTTATAATAAAATGGGAAATACACATTCTGCCTAATCATTGCTGGGGCTTTTCACCACAAGATGACCTTAGTTAAAATATAGTCAGTATTTTTAGCAGAGAGGAAAAAAATCATACCTATGAGAAATAATAAAGGAGTCAAAGTACCAAAAAATCAATAATGTTTTATTAACATATGCTTTAGAGAAATATTACAACAGAAAAATTGGAAATAGTTGCATCAGAATAAATAACATTCCCCAAAACATTCCCAAAGGAAATTGGTACACAAAGGAAAGGAGACAGAGCAGTAAGGCAATATGTGGAATAGCAGCACTGCAAGGAATTTGTCAGTAATTTTTTTCTGAGCCCAACACTGTCAGCCTTCATCCCAGTTCCAGAGAGGAAAACAAGTACTTTCAGAAAGACATGCAAGCAGAGAAAAGAATCCTTTTTTAATCCCTGGTTACATCTCAGATTTGCTTTTAAACATGGAAATAAAGAATCTGGACCAGTTGCTAACAGGGTAGACCTTGCTTTGTTTCCTTCCTTATTTCCAAGCATTTAGAAATTCATTGGCATTTCTTTGTATTCATTTTGGCATGTGTTTATTAGCTATATTAAAATCTTAGTTAAGGGTTTCATATACAGTGTTATCTTTGGCAGAAAATGAAAGATGTATGAACAATTTAAATACTGAACACTGATGTAAAGATGGAGCATCTCGTTACAAACTGATTTCCTCTCATCAAACTACATGGGTGAAGAATGAAGAAACAAAATGCAAAAACATGGTAGTCAAAGTGATGAGACACTAAACCATCTTCCAATCATTCTCCATAACTCTACAGCTACAGCATGCTATCCTGATGGCCCCATCTGAGTTGATGATTTTTCACAATGTATTTCATGGCTTCCATCCCTACATGAGACTTTATTACTATCACATAGGAATAAAAAGCCATAAAACACTAGAGTGAATTTATCTTGATCAGATGCAATACTTATTTTCTTCACATGATTTCATCACCATTCCAAAACTAACCAATGATTTCGTGCTACATTACTGAACATTTTAAACTACATTTCAATGACAAGAAAGACACTGAAATGGTTACATCACAAATTAACAGAGCTTTAGCCTTTAAACACATTCCTACCTACAAGAATCAAGAAACAATCACAAGACAACCATTTAATTCACTGATAAAAGACAGGACACCACAGAAAAATATCACTTCCACATACATCTTTCAAGACATAAGGAAAGACAAGAGACACAAAAGAAACTGGTATAGATAAACGCTATGAAAGCACCACTACCAGCATCTTTTTCCTAATTTCCCTTAGTAACTTCCTGGCATGCATTATAAAAAAATCAGACTCCAACACTAAGACATCTTGAAGACACCTGAGCTTAATTGCAGAAGCAGAACAAGATTCCCTACTTATGACACTGAAACAGCTACTGTCACAGAGCTCCTGTCAAATATGACCCTTTCATCCCTAGGACTTTTACCATCTTGGCTATAACAAATTTACTATAGCTCCAAAGTCCATATTTCTCCTGATGAAAGACCAAATGAGACAAATTATAAAATATCCTTATTTTCTAACCCAGACTATAATACTGATGTCCTGGTCTGAACACAGTTATTTATTAGTGTAATTACTATTCATCTTCTTATTACTACTAATTGGCCAAGTAGAAATACAAGTCTCTAGGGTCATTGAAAAGTCAATACAATAATTTAACTGCCATTTGAAAATAATTTTGCTTGTGCACTTGCAAGCAAACTAGGCTACATCAGAAATGTCTCAAGCTAAAATCTATGCTTTACCAAAAATATTTTACATCTTCCCAGCCATGTAAACCCACTGGCATGGGACCAATATTAATTCTGATCTAGTGTTGACACTAGAACTTAAAATTAACTCGGGTTTGATTTATATGCTGCTATCCTTTCTTGCCTACCAAATCCTACTTCTTGCATAATATAATGTTGATAGCATAGAAAAGAGTGAGAAATCATTAAATGAAAGGAAGTGCATAAATAAATTCAATTATCATGCATAAAACATGCAAATGGCTTAAAGACTGCATATGAAACTCTGGTTTATATTCATTAATCTCAGGTTGCACTTTTGAGGGAGAAAGAGACACTAATCTGATCCAGATTAATGCACTCCCAAACCTTCCCATTTGTTTTTAGGTGAGGGTTAAAATAGAAGTATTAAAATAAACCCAGCTGCTCACCTCCCTCAACCCTGTTTCATTTGTGGAAGAAAGTGAAAACTAAAAATTGTATCATAGACTTGAGAATCTGGGTTTTTCCTGAATTCCTCAGGACGGCCACTTTCCCACTGTCTCTTTTTTTTTTTTTTTTTTTTTTTTTTTTTTTTTTAAGGGAAGATAAGTTTTTCTGCAAACTAGTCCAAAACCAAGCTAGTGGCTTGACAGAGAGAGCAAGGTAGGAAGTGTTTGGGCTTGCCTAAATCATCCCCTTCTCTTCTCCCTTCCCTATGCTGAATAATGATGCAGATGGCTCATTTTAAACCATGTGCAGTCACTCCCTAAAGGGGCTCCATCCAAAGCTGGCACATTGCTGCTTCATTGTGTGGGAAAAGGGGATTCACAAGCAGGCTTGTGCAGCCCAACTTTGCTCACCCAGCCAGGAGGAACACAACACAGAACAGGGCCAAACACCTTTAACCTGCCACCTGCTCCAGGTTTCACTGCCCAGGGACTCCCCCCCAGTCTCTGCCCAATCACCTGGCTATTCAAATGGCAAACCCCCAGCCTCCCCTCACTTCTCCTGCTGGAGCTGGGTGCTGGTCCTTGTCACTTTGCCTTGACTAGGGAGCACCCAGGGACAAGCCACTGGGGATGAGACCAGTACCCGCAACAGCGAACAAAGGAGAAGTGGAATTCCTGGGCTGATCCTGCCCCAGGAGAAAGGTAAACACATGGAAGAAAAGTGGCCAAAAAGAAAAGAGAATGGAAGGTCCCATTCCCATCCACTGGGAGAGGAAGGTTAAATAAAGCAAACAAAAAAGGTCGCCAAACTAATTTCATACTGAAACCAATGAATTTAGATTAGAGGCCCAAAGGGGAAAGGTTAGGATGTTATCAGTGACATAATTTCTCTTCCCTTTTGTTAAAATGATTGGATATTAAACCCCTCCAACACAATGGGACACACTTTCTGCAGGGTGGAGGGAAGCATTCGAAATCTTACATTTATTTGATTATTTTTTACATATTATCCTCCTGAACTACAGACATTACACCATGAAAGCACAAAAACACATACATGTAGACTCAAACATATATTCACACAAATGGTTTGAGACACAGACCGACTTCTGCTGGACAGCCTGATTCAAGAGAGCTTTTTATTAGAATTCATTTCTGCATGTTTGCAGATGCTAAATTAGTTGCAATAAATAGCAACAATAAGGCTGAAATCTGTCAACACCATGACAAATATTCAGAGAGCTATTTGGTATACACTTATGATATTCATTGCTCCTAAAAGAGAAAATGATCATACAGTAACCAAGCCCTAAGTAAGAGCTAAAGATATTCACCTCATGAAGCCATTTCTCAACTAGCCCCTTGGCACTTGCTGGAATTATTCGCAGCACGAGCTCTACTTTTTCATTTTCTGCTGATTCCATGTGGGTAATTTCTCTCTTGTGATTAAAAGTGAGCTTGTCAATTCCTTCAAAGCATTTCCTTAGGTTGGAGGTGGAGTGGATCCTTTGTCTCAAAAAGGATTCCTAATAGATCACTGCTGCATCTAGGAAAAAAAAAACCTGAAAAAAATGATAAAAAATGAACTTTAGAGGTATTTATATAAACATATTTTACACCAACACCAACAGCAGACAGATGAAATGGACTGTTTACCTTGAAAAGAATAGTCTTTTCTTCACCAGATAATCATTCAAGGCCTTCCTGAATGTCATCCAAAAGCGATTCTGCCTCCTTCAACTTATCCAGCATCTGGGGCTGCGAGATAACCCTTGTGGCATTGGTCTCCTTCACTGACTCCTTCGTTATTAGCCTCCTGGTGGGTGAGATAGAATACAGTGAATGTAATAACCATACTTCACACAACAGGCTCTCTCTCTCTTTTAAATTGAAAATCCCCTTATTACAAAACAAGGGGTGTTCTTTTTCTTCTACCTTTAAGTAGGACTGCCACATTCATTGCTTTTTACAAAAACGCAGCTGCTTTTTAAGCTACAGATAAATAGAATCTGCTAGGCAGTAATTCTGCTCAGTCTGAATGTATTATTTTCTAAGTCACTTTGGTGAGGCACTTTTTATTATGAACTGGAATGAACAGGGAAAGTCCTTTTCTCGACTAATTATGACTATGCTTTGTTCTATACTATTAACTTACAATGCCAGATTGGTCAGCTTTTTTTTTCTTTTCTTCCTTCAACCAGTTCAACAAATTACCATGCTTTTTCTGGGAAATTAGAGAGTTAATTATTAAGACTTTATGGACTAATGATGAAAATATAAATAACACTGAAGAACAGTGTATCAATAACATTCACACAATCCCTTTGATATGCACTATACAATCTCCTATTTTAACTCTACTGATGCACGGACAGGAGGTACTTTGATGCAATCTACAGTATTTTCTTCTCAAAAAGATTTGTTAAACTAGGTATTTTCTAACTGAGGAAAAAGCAAAGCTGAAACACCATTTTTCATATACCTATCTCTAGCATACTATTATTGTACTCCCTATTTATGAAAATCAGGAAAGAAAGAATAGAAAGGAAAGTTATAAAGACATTACATCAGGAAAACATCAGGACATCTGTTGTTTCCCACTACAAGACATAATGTAGTATGTTTGATTTGAAAGACACTTATGGTTCATTTGTTTCTTTTTAATTAGCTACTTTAAGGAATGGATTAGTTTGCAAAGAAGATTTCACTATTCCCCAGTAATAATAAAAACTAGAATATTGTTCTGAGGTGTTGAGGCCTTCAGTAATCCATAATGCCTGGCTTTGACAAAGTAAAACATAGCTACATTGCAAGTGGAAAACAACACATTTAGCTTAATGGTTGTCCACACAGACACTCCAAGAAATGAAATGTGAACATTTGGATATCAAAACATAGATCCTTTTATGTAATATATACTGTGCGGAATGGAATTCAAATAAATAAATAAGAAAAATCCTTTGTCCTTAAAATTAATTTTTAATACTTTTGAGCTGAAAACCATCAGTATGGTAGATAAACCTGTCAGCAGAACTGCTGCTACCAAGTATTCAGGTTTGCAAATTAAAAAGAATTCTGGAAATAAGAACTTGTTCAGTGAAAGAAAACTCACATCGCCATCACCTTAATATCCCACTTGCATGCAAAATTATCCCATTCCTATGTATTTCTGCCTGAAATATTATGGGGGATATTTATTGTGTATTTTATAAACACCTACTGTAAAAAGATAGGTAGATAGATAGATAGATAGATAGATAGATAGATAGATAGATAGACAGACAGACATGTAGCCAACAACAGTGATATTGCTTTGAGAAGCTAAAACTTGCTTCTTCCATGAGGTATTTCTCAGACCTCTGATACTTGGTAAACTATGGACCCTTTTGGGATGCTTGTCTCCATACCTAGAGACCAACCTGAATGCTGGAGTATCAGGAGAAGCCTAATTCATGTAGACTGAAAAACAGTTGGTTCTACTAAAAAATAACTCTACATCAGTGGAGCAAGATGTGAAAGTAAATTAACACATCCACACAAACAGTTATTTAACTTTATTTTAATACCAAGCTGAGTGTTCATGTACACTCTAATACGTCCCTCTATATTATCTCTGAAACAAGGACAGAACCAAGCATATTGCAAATTTAGGTATGTTATCTTTTGCACTAAACCAATAAAAGAATTTTAAAATGCTTATTCCTGCTTGATTAAAAATATAACTGGATCTGTCAATTTAGCAACATTTCTTTTTGGGAAGCAACAGTAAGGACACTAAAAAAAATACCTGTGAATGTGAGAAGCCTTACCAATGTGAGGTACTGTTTTTCCTAAATTAATTTCAGAATTAAAGATATCCTCAGTAATTTTGTTGAGAATGCCATTCTTTCAGGCATGAAAGGCCTTCAGATTACTGATTATCCCACTTTCAACATGGCTAGTATCAATGGAACACAATATATTTTGATTAAAAATAACCTATTTCATTTTTGCTGAATCAATTCAACACAGTGAAATAGTCAGATTCCACCCTGTGCTCATCCTCTGCTGAGCACTCCCTGAGAGCTTTTCACAATAGCCAGGGTTATGATACAAATTGATTGACTGACTTGACAAACATTACAGCCCTAGCAGAGGCCCATTTACATACGGGGCAAGATCTAGAAACTCCCAATTTTGTACTTTACCCATCTGACCATGTTTCCCTTCACTTCAGAAGAGAGAATCAAAATGAAGAAGAATTCAGAAAAAAAGAACAAAACCCAAACCTCCTATCTTTACCAAACCATTTTGTAGCTACTCCTTTCCCTTGCAACTGCACTAAGATAGCTAATATGGAAGACACATGTCTTCCAATGTATTCTTTCCATGATTAAAAGCAAGTGTTTTACAGGTGCTTTTAGATATGCATGCATTTTGAATATTCCACAGATCATTCATTAGCAGATCACATATAGATCTAAACACTGACTCAATATTTCAGGGAAGAGACAGCAGTAAAGCCCAGTTTTTTATAAATTTAAAAATAATTTAAGAAATATTTTGCTAAAAATGTCTTTGCCTGTTTCTAGTTTTACTTAATGGAGTAAAATGAGGAACAAGACATGCATAAATGGTTGTCTTTTTCACTTGAATCCTAACTTACTGAGAGGCTGTGTCTCTATTGTTTCTGAGCTCATATCATAAAAACTAATTAGAAATCAATTTAAGACAATGAACTTTAAACTTTACTTTCCCCTCATTATTCTAAAGTGGCACAGCTAAGTTGGAAAAGTTTTAAATAATGGAAGTCAGTGAAGCCTAAATCACACACAATGGTGAAAGCTGAGATGTGAGATGGAGATGAAATCTAAAAGCTAATTAAATTCAACAAGAGCCTCTCAAAGGCAACATACCAGCTTAGCCTCCCATGCTAACATTTCGTTTTGAAGGGTGCAGTAAATGGAGGGCCTTTCATGGCTGCAGTTTTCACAATATGATCCACCAGCTAAACCTGAGAGGGGAGAGAAAAAAAAGATTAGATGCATGGATTACTGTACTGAATAGATGCCAAGGCCAAGATAAAAAGAATAGATAAGTTAGGGCTTCTGAGGAGCTAAATTTGAAGCCGACCGGCAAAACGGATTGAACTTTATTACCTCTAGTCACTGAGAAATTCCCTAGACAGTTGGATGTAATTTGAAAAGGTCAGAAAAAAAAATTTCCTTCACAGTATTATTGCTTCATGCTTTAAGGGTGTACGATTGTGAGATGCCAGCTCTAATCATTTTTATTGACTTGCTCTAGAGAGACAGACAGATGCACAGGGAGTCACAACAGACAGATAAGACATATCCTACCTTTGTTTCCAGTTTTAAAACATATCACACAGTATTAGGTATGTTTTAATGTTAATAATTTCATTTTATCCTTTGCCATATCTGAGAAGAATTTCCTTGTTTCTCTAAGACAGCACAAAAAGGGGGAGGGAGGGAAACCCTGTGCATAACATTGGAAACTTGCTACAAATGTTCATATATGATCTGAGCACTCATTGAATTCCATGTGAATCTGAAATACATAACTGAAATTCAGTAACTGTAATAGGATTTTCTAGACATTTTGAAGTATGCTCAGTTGGTTTTTTTTTTACCTAAAGGGGACCAGATCTTACTGAATAGATTATAGGAATGACCTTCAGCATACTGACAGTACAAGCTTTATTACCAGTGTGGCTGGCTTTGGGGAAAAAACACCAACAATATACAAAAAACCTCATGAAGAAACAGAAAACAAACCCATCCCAATTAAAGTAATTCAATTCTTTGACTTAGCATTCACAGATGCTTGTAATCAAATATGAACATTTGCTAACATTACACTTACAGTCAATTTTTTGTCATGCAATTAAAATCAAAAGAGATTTAAGAATACAAAAGAAGAATTATCCAATCCAACCCCTGGAAAATTTTAATTAACATTAGGTTTTCATTTGCTCAGAAGATGTTTTTCCCTCCATTCATAATACAAGCATATGTATTCCATGTATCCTGACCCTGAATGCACCGCAGACACAAATAATGGCCACTAAAATACAGCTCTGTGAGTTCCTCTACTGTATTATTTAAGAAATATTTTGAGAGGTTTATGACCCCTCCTGCAAGCTGACTAAACCTGTTTCCACGTGGATAAGAAAGCCATTTCCATATGGTTATGTTCCCTCCCTTCAAGCCCTGTACATCAGAGGGTAACATGAAACTGCAGCAGAAGAGTTGCATATATATACTCACTTCTCCAGAACTTTATGCCCCTGAAAGGAAGTTAGGAACAAACTGCTTAGCTACAGCAAAGAACAAAAAGCATCAGGAATTGTTCCATTAATGGCAGCAGATACTTTCAATTGAAATGAACTTTCCCACAGAAAAGATGCACAGATGATTTAAATGCAACACTTTCTTCCACAATTTAGGAAGCTCTTGAAAGAAGACAAGTGCATCTGTGTATATGGAAAAGGGGCTGGGGAGAAATAATCACTAGATTTACAACAATTGATTTAAACTCTACTACTCTTAGTTTCTTTTAAACCAGATCTCCACTTTCAGCTTCAGGATGATGCTGAAACTGAAATAAGAATTTAGTTTTTTAAGATCACAGATGTGTAACTGCAGAGGAACCCTCTAGCTTCTGTGGCAACACAACAACATTGTGATTTTCATTCTTGTTTTTTCCCAACAGAAGGAGTGACAGAGAAATTAAGTTCTGTTGTCCTTCTGACCTAAGCTCAAAGACAAACTCATGTACCCTATGAATCTTTTTGCCAAAGAAAAACTTATTCATCATGAAAAAATATTTGTTCAAGACACAAACATTTAATGTCCAAACTCAGTTTTCCAAAAATATTCCTCCATCAACGTATTTGGATGCCATTTGCAACACAGAAACATGATGCCACATCATTCCATGTGTACAAGACACTCACTACCTTTGTTGCTATTCCTTTTTTCCCCCATCTCCTCAAGGGCAGCATATGTTAACAGACAACTTTAATTCATTGTACCAAATATGGAAGGTGTAGATCTTTAAAATATTCTGTATGACATCTCTCTAAGACAAAAAACACGTGAGAAGTTGATCCTATTTAACCCTCACACACAGGTGACAGCCTTCTCCACCATTTTATAACAATTTTAATGATACTGTTTGCCTCCCATATGATTATTAGCCATGCTGATGGTAAAATGGCACAAAATTCAAAATATCGCTAACTTGCACTGTAACAATAGGTTTAATTAACCACCAAAACAGTTTGCTCAGAAAGGGGAGAAATGTTTGATTACTTCTAATCAGGATTTCATTTTAAACAATATTCTCACAGTTAAACAACAAGTTGTTTGATTAGGTGCAGGAATCACACTTCTTTCCAGCCTTTAAGTCTAAAGTGTTGTGATCCAGTGGAACAGGATCCCACAGCAGGATGTGTTACTTTCTGTTTTTCTGTGTGTGTGACCAGGAGACTGTGGCATTTATATATACTCAATTTGAAAATTAAGACTTTGCAATTCTGTATCCTAACAATGAAAGAACTGTAGGCGCCTTTGTCTGGTGAACACTAGATCACTGAAACCCATGCAGCATGTGATTTTAGCCAATTGAAAAAACATGAATCCACACAATATTCTTTTTCTGTTGGAAGCACATAACCATGAGAGCCACAGGACAGGTACTCCCTGTAAGGTCTTTCACTTGAATGAATCCTGCCCTTCATTTCTGATACAAAGCCCCCCTCCCCAAACAGCTGATAACAAAGGAAGATGCCATTTCTCTGTCCTGACCAACAGCCAGAGTCCTCACAGGACTTGAGGGAAGGCTGCATTCTCCTATTTGTTTTACCAAGATTAGGTGTTGCCCATGTATTCTTCAGTTTTGTTCTGACCAGCTGACATGCCTAACCTGTATCCCTCTTCTTAAGAGGAAAAAGTCCAATCAAATAAAAATCCCAGAAAAGCTAGAACAACAAAAAGCTGGCTTCAGAGCATGCTCCAGGCACAACCTTAGTTTTTGATGAGCTCCAGTATCACTTCAACCTGCAGCAGGCCATGTTGCTCATGTACATAGCTCATGCAAAAGAATTAGATAACTATTTTACAGGTGAGGAAGAAATACTTGAGAGATGGATATGAGTATAATTACAAAGATTGACTCCAGCAAGCAGTGTTAAGTGGTGGCTACCAGTTTTACAGCATCCAAGTATTCCAACAAGTCTTTTTTATGAATGGGCTAGCTACTGGAAAAGGCTGGTGAGCTTGTTTGTTTGTTTGTTTGTGTACTTTTGGTTTTGCCTTTTTTGTTATGCTCAATATAAAAAGTTTCTCAATGAAGACAAAGGAAACATTTCAGCATCTTACATCATACTGGGGTAGCTAAACCTGTTTTGTATCCTTCAGAATAGGT
>WBNO01003751.1:0-28016 GCA_013400575.1 Peucedramus taeniatus | reverse complement strand
TAAAGATACTATAATGCATTGTAAAGATAATATTCAGCATGAATTTACATTAATAAAGATAAGGGTAGTACTGGTAAAGACACAGACTCTAGTAAGGTATTTGATGGAGTCTCGTTTACTTGGCTGAATAAAACAAAGTAAATTCAACTGCAAAATGACAGTGCAAGTAGATAATCCATTCAATGTGAGTTCCCTGACATTTAAATGAAGAAAGAAATAGTGTGAGCTTTGGATGTAACAGAGACTAACTGTATCAACTAATAGTGATACCTTCATTAAAGAAGCACAGTAAATTTCTAATTTAGAAAAAAAAAAAACAACCTGTTTCATCTCTCTTCAGTACCCTGAAAAATCAGAACGTGTCTTTTACTTTCAATAGCAGAAGTACTTGTAAACTGTGTAGTCAACTCTTCCTCCTTATTTAGCTTTATATAAATTATTATTAATTCATATTTGTCCTAACCTTAGTCTAATCAACATTGTTTTGGTCCTCTTTGCAGCTTCCTGCATAATCAAGAGGTTTAATACAAGTCTGTGATTACAGTTTTACATATATGAAGAGAATGTAAGGTTAAAGGATGGCATTAAAGTAGCTGAGGTTCATTTCTAGTGAAAGCATTTAAATCTCTTTGCTGAATTTGGGCATAATCTGAGATGATGTGTTAAACTTAAAAAGAGTTTCAAAGAGGAAGAAATTTTAAATAATGTCCTTGAAAGGAGGAAATAAAAACAGGAAATTATTTAATGTTTGGGATTTGAAGCTACACTGTGTGTGAATACATAAGTATGCACAAACTGACAGTAAAAGCATTTGTGAATTTTCCATAGACTGACATTTCTTAATGCAATCAATTAAATATTTTTCTTAGCCTAAATTCTCTTTTTTAGACAAGAACTGATACAGGGAATTTATATAGTCTGTGTTATATCAGACATTGAACTAGATGATCACAGTTTTCCCTTCTGGTCTTTTATCTGTGGATCTTACAGTTAAAAAAAAACCCCAAAGTACAAAATATACTGTTCGGCAACATAAGTTCTTTATTTTCTCTGCCTTAACACTCACTGTCCTAGCTGACAGAATGAAGATGCAACCCTCAGAGATATCACAAGGAATTGAACAAATGATGAACAGATTTCAGTTTTGAGTAGGAACTGGAAGAGTGCTACAAATTGCAATTGCACGATTGTTTTGAGAAGGCTAATTTATACGTCTTATTATTATTGTCCCATTTTTGTTTTACAGTTTCAAGTTAGTAAGACTAGTTCATATATGTCAAAAACATATGCCATTTTTTTTCAATAAAAATAACTTCATGTATAATTTATAAGAAGAGGATCTTCCTTCTTTTTACTCATAGGAAGATTGCAGTCTTACTGCTTGTATAAAATGCTAAATAATATTGATTTCCTAACCAAATGGTCTTTGGCAGTTTCAGAAACCTAAATGGGAGACTGTGAGCCAGATGCCATAAAGTGAAGAAATTATTTTCCTACCCTGATTTACAACTATATAAGATACTTTGTAATATACTTTTCTTAAGCCTATATTTAAGATGCTTTATTCATGGAGTATCTTTACATTTACAAATTACACAGTTCTCAGAGCCATGAAAAAGAACAGTTAGACAAGAAAAAGCACTAAATTAAGAGAAAAAAAATAAAATTTCCTATCCCTGCCCTCCCATACGGACTTCATTTTGATTTACAAATATCATTCACATGCTTCATTGACGCCAATTGTATGATTACTTCACTGGACTGTTACTGCCCCTATTGCCACTCCTGTAATTGCTGGCAATGTTGTACCAATTTAGTATAAATTACAGTATTAATCTTCCTATTGTGTTTGAATTACTGGTAACAGCCAGCCCATTATTTTTAAATAGCTGTGATACACAGCCGTTAGTCACAACAGTTGTGAAGTTTGCTCAGTGGGAGCCATGACCTGAAACAGTGGAGGAACAGGGGCTTAAACTTGATGCTAATATGTAAGGCTGCTGCTTTTGTCTGGTGGCACTATTTACAGATGGGTAACTTCAAGAAGCCCATAAGGCAGCACAGGAGAGCGAGGTGCAAAGCTATGTGTTCCTCTCCCAGCCCCAGCCATCTGTTCACAGCTGCCTTATCATGTAAATGTTGTCCTGATGGCTGCTTTAACTTGTGATAGCTGGCCTTACTCCTGAGTGTCAGAAGTCACAGTGAGAAATTGCCAGAACATGTGTGAAAATCCTGCCATGCTGCTTTTCTAGGGTTTTCTAGATTTGGGTTCCAAAACCTTCCAAAAATGGTAAAAACTCTGCTGGAATGAGGGAATGGACTTTATTTTTATTTCACTGGCTGTGAACTAGGCCTCCATATACACTGTATTGTAGGGTTTGATTTTGCTGCGAAGAGAGAAATTTTAATTTTTTTTTCTTCCCCTTCTCATCCTAAAAGCAGAGCATGACTGGAGCAAAAATTAGGGTTTTGCATAACTGTTAGACTAAAATCACAATATTATCAGGAGAATATTCAATGGGCTTGATCAATTAGATAAGAAAGTATTGAATGTCTCATTTGGTTTAGAAAGCAATATAGCCTAATAAAGAAATACTGACATATCTGTAAGGATTCAGCAATATTAACAAGGTACTTCTAGATGAATACCATAAATGAAGATTATGTCCTTATTAGAAGAGAGTGATATTAGAGATTTTACTTCAGCGTTTTAATAATCAATAACAAAACCTTGCAAATTAGGATTGAATGTTAGTTTAGAAATAAAAAAAAAACATGGAAAATACCTATGCTAATTTACTACATTTTGCAATTTATTTATTTGATTTATTTTGCAGTAATTGTAAGGATATTTGTCCTGCATTCTTTGAGATATCTGAGAAACTTCATTGGACTACAAAGATAACAAGTCTCTTTTCCTTGTTATGGAAATTATATATTTAACAGCTCTCATAATTATTATCTGTACTAACTAATCCTAGAATTATAAAGGTTAGAAAAGACCTTTAAGATAAAAGGTCTTAACTGTCAGCCTTGCACTACCCCCATGACCACCATTGAACCATGGCCTCAAGTGCCATACCCACAAGTTTTTTGAACACTTTCATGCATTGTGACTCCACTCTGAGAAGTCTGTTATAATGCTTTACAACCCTTTCAGTGAAAAAAAATATTTGTCATATTTAATCTAAACTTGAGGCCATTTCCTCTCATCCTGTCACTTGTAACCTGGGAGAAGACACTGGACCCTGCCTCACTACCCCCTCCTTTCAGGCAGTTGCAGAGATCAGTAAGGTCCCCACGCGCCTCCTTTTCTCCATGCTGAATGGCTCCCTCAGCCAGTACTGCTTTCATGTAGGTATAATACTTCATTCATAGCTGCTATGTTTGCTTACTCCATGAAAGGATACATCAGGCCATAACCAGACTTCCCAGCTGAGATTAAACTAATTTTGTTTCCTAATAATTGTTTTTTTGTTGCCTGAGCTGAGCACCTTTATTTTTGATGAAACATTATTCTACATTGCCAATAATGCCTACCCTTTTGTGTTATGAGCTAATAGTGAAGCTTCTGTGGATGTGAAACTCTCTGAACACTGCAACCCATTCTTAGACCTGAGAATTTTATTTTGTTTATCAGTTATACAACTACACTAGAAATGTTAGATAACAGTGTATCTATCACTCTTTCACTCTGTTAACCAGGAACATTTTGGAATTCAGCTTCCTTCAACACAGAGACATCCTACCTGCATTTCCCCACCTTCCATGGAGAATTCAGTGCAGATGTCTCATTTTTCTTTAAAACTACTGCATCCTCAGGAGTATTTTTAGAGAACCTGGGAATTCAAGACTTCATAAGAATAGAGTTACAGTGTAAGTAACATGACTGATGGTGTTTCTGTTGTTGTTATTATTATAAAAATTGGATTCTATCTAATTTAAAGGGGGACTATTTAAAAACTGTTCTCTACGTTTATTACTTCTACTACTAATACTACCAGATCTTTATCATTATCCAAAAAAAATCACAGCACTGAGACTAAACAAGTACCCATTTGAGGAAATTTTCTGCCCCAGGGGTTTCTTAATCTAAGAGCACAGCAATCAGCCCCTGACTGCTAAGACTGTTTCTGCTTCTTGTGTTCAGTGCATCTCTACCACCAAATTCTCTTCCTCCAAATTTTAAGAAATTTTAAGACCAGACATTATATGTGGCTGCTGGAAAACTATGTGTGAATCAGACCTTTTGTGCCACAGTATCTTAAGTCACACATTCCATCTTTTTTCTTTTATTTTTTTCAATTTTTTTCATTTTATTTGCGCAGACAAATTCTTAGACATACGAGCAGAAATAATTTTTTGTTGCATGAGAGAATGAAATATCCCATTAAATCCGACATAAGGTGACCAACGTAAAATGAAACCTGTATTTTAGTTGACCCAATGTATTATTCTTACATTGCTCATTATTAAAAAGGAGAACATTTGAAAGGATAAAGCATTTTTTAATTAGACTTTTGAATTAATTTGAAGTGTCTCATTAATTGAAAAGTCTTCTTCTTGCCTGGTGACTCTAAGAGCTCTTTAGAACAATTTTTACCTTGGGATTAGACAGTTTCTCTTTTTTTTCCAATTCAGTTTTTTCAAGCTCCAGTATTTTCTGAAGAAGAGTACAAATAAATATATATGTTCTATTGCAAAATATTGATACAGAAACATTAATTTTTTTATTAAAAAGTAAAATATTCTGCTTTCTTGGGTTTTTTGTCCATGTTAACATCTTATGTTACTGAAACAAACAGGAAATCACCTTCTGTAGTTAGTGTAATTATAGAATGTTGTGTAGTGTTTAATGGAATTGTTTTTCATTATCTCAAACTATAGGGCTGTATTTGAAAACTACCTTGTTTTCAACATTGTTTTTGCCAGGTTTTCTGGCAGTATGGACTGCTTTCTGTTAAAGCTCTGTGAGCAGTTTAAAGGACAGCAGCATTGCTAACTCAGTGTCATGCAATACAGAAATTGTACTGGATCAACACTTCAGTGGAGGCTCTCTGAAAAAATGATGATAGTCTTGTCTGATAAATTATTTTCTATTTTCAAAATAAACAGTTAAATCATGGCAGCATTAAAGAAATGCTTCTGAGAACTGAATTTATTCAGACATTTGTTAGAAGACTACAAGTTTTTCTTCAGAATAATAATATGAAGACAGACTGATGTCACTTGTCCCATTCATTCATGAACATTAAAGCCACTGCATACTTATAGGTTTTAAATGACTGTATGAGTAGGGAGGTGCAATAGAAAGCAAAAGGCTGAATTGGTCTGTAATTTCAGCATCTAAAAAAGCAAAGTTATCTCGTTATTGTGTAGCATATAGAGATATTTCTCCATCGCCATAAACACCCTAATTTGTTGACTAGACAGACCTATTATTTTTTGTATGTCATATACAAATTAAATGGAGGATTGTTCATAGTGGACCCAGAATTGTTTTTTTTTACTGTGGAGAATATCAATCAAAAATGAGCAATATATATTTCCATCAAGAGTATCTTTCTCAAAAAAAAAAAAAAAAACCAAAAAACTTGAGCATTTCATATGGTATGATTTATATTTCATCATCATATAAAACTCCATATCCTTTATAATAAATGTGAATGTAAATTGCCAGCCTACACTTGTGTTCTATTAATAGTTTCAAATAAATGAATATATTTTATTTATGTAATAATAAATAACAGTAAGGTAAATGTCAGATGTCACTGTTTAAGATGATGATGTGAGAAAATGTTTAAAACTTATTATGTCGTTAACATTTGACATTCAGTACTTGGGAAGACTAATTTTTTTAGTATTTTATTGATTGTTTTCAAACTTTTGTTCTTTTATTTATGGGGTAGTGATCTTTAGATATTGAAGTGTAGCTTCCAACAAAAAAGTCAGATCCAGAAACATAATACGAAATGTGAAACTTTGAGCTGTTCTTGTTCTGTTGTTTTTATGAAGTTACAAACACTGTAGTGCATCTGTGTATATAATCTGGAACACTCTTGCAAAAATGGTGTGTGCATCCTAACTGTATTTTAAAACAGAGGGTAAGTAAAAGAAGATACTTGTCTCAAAGAAGATATTTGATCCCTTATTTCTGTTTTGCCATAAGTTATAAATGCCTGTTGAACTTCCTGATTTACTGATTTCCTGCAGAAGTAGTGGTGGAAAGCAACAACGCTGAAGAGCAGACTCTGATAAATACTTATAGGATTAAAGGTTACATGCTCTAGCCAAAGGTCTGGGTATTTTATACTGAATGCTCACATAAGGTTTATTTCCAAAGAGTTAAACAGAAATATAAAGTGAAAACACTATGCTGTATTGATTTGGTTGGGCTTCTGCAGTTGCTTTGGAAGTAGTTCAGAACAGTGCAATATGCAACTACTGGTGGCCTTTGTCTGCCCAATGTTGCAACTTACTGTTCAGGATGACTGCAGCTCAATTACTTTCTTTAGAGAAATGCTAGGATTTTACATTCTGTAGCATGTTAGTTGGTATTGGTGTTACCAATATGCGGACGGGACGTGCCTTGGCTTGACTGGCCCATGCTGCCGGACCAAATAGCGGCTGCTGTGGTGTTCACCCCAGTGACACTTTTGGCTGGCTAGCTGCTGCTGGGCACGTGGAGACAAGTCCACAACCTGGGCTCCAGGTCTCCTCTAGTTTTCCTTTGACGGAGAAGCTTTAAGGCGATGGCGAAGGAAAGGAGTCGGTTCTGATGAAGAGTTTATAATCCAGAGCTTTATTCTGGCCCACGGGCCTCTGAATTCAGCACCTTCCTAACAGAACCTGACAGAACTGTAACAGAACTCTCACAGAATTCCAGCTGAATCCCTGGCTGCATGGTTGCTGGCTCCTTTTACCTGGGGGAGGGGAGAGGGGAAGGGATAGGGAGCCACCAACCGGTACTGGGTGGGGAGAGGTCTCAGAGGACAAAGGACACCTGAACGACCCAATGCCCCCCGAGGGGTAGAGGGTATCTTTTGAATGTGCCAATCACTCAATTGTTGATAACAGTGCTCTGCAGGGGTCAGGGGGGAAAAAGGAAAGGTGATTGACATCTTGGGGGGGAATCTTCCGGAGAGGGAACCAGGTCTCTGAGAGAAACCATGACATCACACCTCAACATGCTGGTAATCACTTTCTGCTTCTGCACATGATGCTTACACTCAATACTCTGGATTGTTCTCTGTACTGTACTTTCTGTTAGTCGTTCTAGCCACAGCCAGCCACTGACCACTCTCCATGATTACCATCAATTACATCTCCCACTCCGCTTTGCCAGTCTGTATCTGTGCTCTGCCTATGTTTGAATGTACTAGGGTTACAAGAGTTCCTGCAATGCTTGGATAGTTTTAAAGTAACACCAATGTAGGTAATTGGTGTTACAAAAAATGTTTGTGCCAGAGGAGAACTCCTGGATGCATTCTCTTCTGCTGCCTAAGAAATGACCAGAGTGCTCTGTGCTTATGTCTTTTGTTGCAAGATAACAAATTTTAGAATCCAGCACCATCCTTCCACATCCTGTGGCATATTTTCTCAGTAGTTCTTATAAATCCAAATATTCTTTCAGATTTGCAGTGTTGTTGTTATAATATTATAGAATGTTAAGTGATTATATTTTTCACTTTTTCTGGCATATTCTGGTTAGTCTTCAGACACTACAATGGATGACCATGAACCCATTCTTGTTATTTCAGCCTTCATATGTGGAACTCCAGGGATTGCTTCCCTTTTTTCAAGATTACATTAATTTTTTAGTGTTACTAATATAATTCATTATTTCAGTGGTTATTTCAAAATCTTTATTATGCATTTTCTTGCCTTTAAAATTCAAACAGTAACATTATTTATCAGTTCTGTCATTCTGATATGCTATTTAATAGGCCCATTCAGTGAGTTCAAAGCAGAACTTGTGTTTTCAGGCTTAACTCCAACAGTATCCAGAAGATTACAAAGACCTCTCTGCAGAAGGTAACATTCAGTAGAAATTCTTTTTAGCCAGTCACATGGACTTTCTGTTGCTTTTGTTCTCCTACTGTGTGGTTGGGTTTTTGTTTTCTTTTTTTTTCTTTTATCCCTCTATAAGGGGAGAGTGAGTTCTCAGCTTTTTCTAAATAAATGAAATTTATCCTAAAATTATTTTTTTTACTGAGGAACTGTGTTTAGACATCAATTATTTCTTATTATAATGTAAAACTGTTGATTTTTAAGCAGAGGAGGTAATTTATTACAAAAGGCATTCCATTTATAAATTGACTGCACAATACACTTTATTTTATTTAGCAAGTGAAACAGTTTATGTATGCCGCATTTTACTTTTCTGTCTTAGGTTCAACTATTATAGAAAAATACTTTATAGCAACAAGATTTAGGGCTTAAGGGATTGCAAATGTGTGACATTACTCAGTCTAAAGGTTGGCCAAAGTGGATTTAAATGTTCTAAAATGTCTAATATATTTTAAAAGGTGAAAAGAAAGTAAAAAATACTGCATGGAATATTTTTTCTACTTCAATTAATTTGTCTTTAAAATGTTTCTTGAAGTGCATCTAATTCCCTTGATTACTAATTTTTTTGCCTTTCTGTCAGAATTCAATGATGTAAATAGAAAACTTTTTTCTTGGATCCATGGAATCTTCTCTATAATCCTTTAATGAAATCCTTAATAATACAAAATTATGGCTATCCATTGTCTAGGGTATACTTTTTTCATACATTATTGTCTTTGATTATATGAAAGACTTTCAGAGAGAATATTCACAATTTCCAGATATTTGGTATTCTGGCATATACCTCATCTTTTTACTTTGACCTGCAAAGATTCAGTGATTTTCTAGGCAAACTATGAAACAGTGTAATGTGAAAGTTGCTCAGAGAAAAACTCAGTTTAAATCGTAATTTTATAAACTACATCAAAATCTTCCCTCTGATGTTCATAGAGACTATATGAATAAATAACAAAAACAAATAGACAGTAGAAGATGCTGGTTGGATTACAGTTGTGATAATTTAAATATAGTTAACAACAGCAATCAATTAGCATGTAATCAAGAGATGCATTTCATCCAAACTGAAAAATTGCAAAGCTAGCACATTTCACTGTTTCTTGACTACTATGCTCTCCAGGCGTCCGCAAACTGATTGGTTTCCATGCGGTGCATAAATCATTGCTCTTGCTGTCACTGAGTGTGAAGAATGGGCTGCAGGCCCCTGAAGTAAACTCTTCCTCTAAAACAGTCAGTCTTATCCCATGAAATAGTAGGCTAAACCTTAAAGTAGCTTGTGCTGCCATTAATTATTTTGTGACCCAATTAATTATGAAATAATTTAAATGTCTGTTACTACTATCCTCTTTCTAGCTCCATCTGAAGTGGCTTTTTCATTTGACGTGGGAAATGGACCTAGCGAAGTCATAGTGCAATCGCGCAATTCCTTAAATGACAACCAGTGGCATTATGTGAAGGCTGAACGAAATGTCAAAGAGGCTTCCTTACAAATAGATCAACTTCCTCAAAGATCTCACAGTGCTCCACCTGATGGACATATTCGCTTGCAGCTCAACAGCCAGCTTTTTGTAGGTAGGTGCTCCGCAAAATATTTCCTAATTGTCATCATAAAAATAAGAAAATGTTGGGGTGAGGAGGGTAAAAAAAGCGTTGTCAACCAGATCTTTTGAAAACCCTTTGTACGATGATATGAGAGACTTTGTGAAAAATCTGCACAGATATTCAGTATTTTGAGAGTATAGATCTCAAAGCGCCTTGGCCAATAGTTACTCCAGGACAGGATTTCAAATGAAGTTTATTTCTTTTGAGGTTTGTTTGAAAGACAATACAAGGATCTAGATTTGCACCTTATTTTGAGAGGATGTAATAAATTAAAGGAAGTTGTGCCATTTCTGTAATTTCAAGGAAATTTTTTGTGTCTCTTTATCCACGGTTTTTCAGGGTGAAACACAACATTAAGGCATTAGATATAATGCTGAAAAAGTAGAAATGGAGTAAAATAGAATTAATTACTGTTTATTTAGCTATTACAGAAAGCTGTATACAGAAAGCTACGGGTTATATCCACAGTAGTGTTCTTAATGTAATATTGACTTATTATGAATTCATAAGTCTCTGGTGTAAATATATGTTGTATAGTATAAAAACATTTAAAGCTGGTGCTACTTTTAAAAAGGCCTTTTTTTTATCTCTGATAAACTCATACTAAATTAATGTGAGTTTTATTTGCTGTGTGTTGGGGAGGAATACATTAAGGGCAATAGTGTTCTTAAACTGTCGCTACAAAAAACGTGAATGCTTATGAAAAAAAATGAAATAAAGAGGGAAGTCTTCAATACTCTAATAAATATTGTACCTGTGCCTTCCCTTGTGCCTCAAAAGGTATCAAGGGAAGAAGATGGAGACTAGACCAAACATTGAAGAATTTTATATTCTGATTAAAAGCATAGAGGATTCCATTAAAAAAAAAAATATATATATATATCCAATGTATTAGTTCCAGTGGAGTTAGGAGAAGTTTTGAGATTGGTTTATATTCACAGTAATGCACTAGATCTATTAAGGGAAAGATTAGATTTCCATTTACTCCACTAGAGTATATTGTATTGCTGTTCTCTGACTTGACTTGCCATGTAATTACTATTACATGAATACCTGAAATTAGATCAGTGAAATGGTCTAATTCCATAGGTGTTTTGGCACTATGAAGTCTAAAGACTTATTTAATTATTTAGATAGTTAGTTGGTCTCTAGTACTTCTAATCCTCCTCCTAAAAATATAATACTATCCTGTATTAATAGTTGCACTTCCTGGTGACTTTTTGGCCATTGAATAGAGTAATTTTTTTGGTCAAATAATCTGGCAAATTGGAGCAAAATTATATACTCTTGTATATCTCTTTTATGGAGCTGTCAACATAAAAACAGTTTTGACTTATCTACAGGTAAATTGTCTAGCTTGTTTTCTTCAGATAATGTTCAGGTGAATAATTGTACTTGAATTGTGACTTTGTTTTGCATCTGGTGCTGGGGCCTTTTTTTCACTCTGAAAATTCGCAAAGAATTCTGGGATTAATTAAAGGATCTAGAGAAAAGTGAAATCTGCAGTGTTTTCAGAATGACATTAGCAGAGGCACTCTTTACTTAAATGTCATCTTGGAAATCTAGTATGTTCCTCAGTCACCCATCACTCAGTCAGTAACATATAAAGACTGTGATTTCTTCAGGCTAAAACAGTCTTTATTTCTTGTGAAGAAGTAAAAAAGTTGTATACACTCTGGTTTTTCAAAATCAGAAGAACTAAAGCCTAAAGCAGCCCTCAAAACCATAGAATCATAGACTTGTGGAGTGATTAAGAATGAAAGGCACCTTAATCTACTTCCAATTTCTTGCCATTTTAATCACAGGGATGATATGAAATTGCCACCACCGGGTGGTTTTGTTCCATTATAACTGAAAATAACAATAGCTATGTCAAGATATTCCATGTAACACAAATAATTATACAAACCTTGAAGCAGAAAAAACTTATAATGGATGATCATATGGAAGCATTTATCCAAATGAGAACTGGCAATGTATGAGAATTGTAGTTTACAGTCTCACACATTGTGGAATACTTTCTGCTTTTACTTTTTAAAAGAGAACAAAGGACAAGAAACATCAGTAAGTTGTGCAACAAAGGACAAGAGAGATAGAATGTAGGTTGCATACCTTGCTAAGCAACACAGATGAATAAAATGTTAGCTATCATGAAATGCGCTAAAAATAAAGAACAGTGAAAAAAAATGAATCAACAACTCTCATTACTCTTAGGATTGCTCTGTGCAGTTATCACCTCTGTTTGGTAGTCAAGTATAACCTGGCTGGTATTCCTCTGCAAAGAGGAGTGTTAACCTTCCTATTGTTGAAGAACAGACAAAGCTTCCTTCTGAGACAAAGTATATCAGAACAGAGACCAGCAGAGGAGTATTGTAGAATCATTAAAGTTGGAGGAAACCTCCAAGTTCACCAAGTCCAACCTTTGAATGAACACGACCTTGTCAACTAAACCACAGCACTAAATTCCACATTCAGTTATTTTTTTTAACATTTCTAAGAATTGGGACTTCACAACATCCCTAAGCAGCCTGTTCCAATGCTTAAACACCCTTTCAGTACAAAAATTCTCCCTGATGTCCAACATGAACATGCCCTGGCATAGTTTGAGATTATGCCCTCTTGTTCTGTCACTATTTCCCTGGGAGAAGATGCCCACCCCTAGTGGAAGGTGGCTACACCATCCTTTCAGGCAGTTTTAGAGAGTGATAAGATTACTCATCAACCTCCTTTTCTCCAGGTCAAACAGCCCCAGTTCCCTCAGCTGCTTCTCATATGAATTACTCTCTTAACCCTTTTACCAACTCCGTTCCTTGTCTCCTGACATGCTCCTGCCCCTCAGTGTCTTTCTTGTAGTGAGAGGCCCAGAACTGGATGCAGTGCTTGAGGTGTGGCCTCTCCAGTGCCAAGTTCAGGTGGGCAACCACTGCCCTGTTCCTGCTGCCACACTATTGCTGATAGGATGCCATCACCCCTGGCCACCTGGGCACAGCTGGCTCATGTTCAGCTGCTGACCAGTAAACTCAGATCCTTTTCCAGCATGCAGCTTTCCAGTCACTCTTTTCCAAGCCTACAGACATTGAATCAGGTTGTTTTGACCAAAGTGTAGAATTGTCAGAATTCTGATTTGTTGAACGCCACACAACTGACCATAGCCCATCAATCCAGCCTGTCCAGATCCCCTAGAAGATCCTTCCTACCCTTCAGCAGATCAACACTCCCACCCAGCATAATACTGTCTCCAAACTTACCGCAGCTGCACTCATCCAAATCACCAATAAAGATGCTAGACAGAACTACAATTACAGCACTGAGCCCTGGGGAACCTAATCGGTGATGGGTCATCAGCTGGGTGTAATTCCCTTCACCACCAGTCTCTGACCTTGGCCATCCCACCAGTTTTAACCAGAGCAGAGAGTTCACCTGTTCAAGCCATGAGCTGCCAGCTTCTCCAGAAAAAAATTAATTATATAGGCATCATACTCCATAGCATAAGATTTACAGACAGACAGAGGGCAGTTTATCAGTCAGCAGAATACTGAAAGAATGCAATTAATCCTCCCCTCCCCTTCCCTATTTTTTGTGAATTAATAGAGTCTTCAAGGGCTCTCTGTAATTACTTGAGAAAACAGAAATCAGATGTACTTTTAAAGCTACTTATAAATATTTTCATATGAATAAGCTTGTATGTTGGAAAGTCATACTGTTCATAGGCTGTAAACTATAAAGATGGTTTTAACATATCAATTATTTTAAAGTTTTAAAAACTCCTGTAAATTTATTTTCAGGTGGAACAGCGTCCAGGCAGAAAGGATTTTTGGGATGCATTCGTTCATTACGGTTGAATGGAATGGCCCTTGATCTGGAAGAGAGAGCAAAGATAACACCAGGAGTTGAACCAGGCTGCCCTGGACATTGTAGCAGCTATGGTAACCTGTGTCACAATGGTGGAAAATGTAGAGAGAAATACAGTGGATTCTCCTGTGACTGCACTTTCTCAGCCTATGCTGGTCCATTCTGTAAGAAAGGCAAGCATGTCTTTTAGCTTTATCAGTTATTGAAAACACGACCATACAGTCCAGATCAAGATCTTCACATCCCCTTAAATATATGTTTAAATGCTTGCAAAATATGCGGTTTACATAATGTAGGTAAATATTCAGTTGAGTTCACTCAATATCTGTAAGTTTTGCTAAACACCGTTCTTTCAGAAATAACTTCAATATATACCATTTAAACAGGAACCACGTTACCCGAGAGGATCAGCATCTTCATGCAACTTTTTTATTCTTTGATACTATAGTAAATCTAGGAACTATGTTTTTGTGGTAAAGCTTTTGGATTTCTGTCTTTCAAATAGCAATCTCAAAACTAAGTCTGAGTTTGGAAAACAAACCAAGGAGCAGAAGAACTTAAATCTACTTTTTGCTGTAAGAAGAAAGTAAGATCTTTGCAAACAGGACTGAGCCCATTTTCCAAGTCCTTTTAAAGCAGTTCTTTGGTGAAGTTATCATACTGGTAGATGATCACAAGTCATCAAGTCTGAATTTCAGAAACTGAACTTTATCTAGAAGTTTTGGTGTTTGCATACAATTCAGATTTGCAAAAAAATCTTGCTTCCTTCATGTATAAAATGCATTCTGCAAAGTACTAAGCAGCTTATATGCCACAACTTCATGTTCTTCTAAATTACACAAAATCTGCCCTGTCATCAGTGCCACCACAAAAGCGAGGGACCCAAAGTCTTCAGACTTTCCATATCTAGCACTGCAGGTCTAATGCCATGTATGAGGAATGATGTTTTCCTCCTCTGCATCAGAAGAGACTTATGGTTGCACTGTAATATTCAGCAGAGACAGACTAGGTTCTGTTGCTAAAAGTGTGGGATGACCTAAATAATAACTTTCAGTCAGCTTTTGTCAAATACTGGGCCAGATTACAGAAACCTAAAGAAATTTCTCCAAAGTGTGAAAGATGTGATCCAAAACAGCTATGAGAAATCACAGAATTACAGAAGCCCTCTATAAGTGATTCATCCAAAAGAAGACCATAAGTTAGTTTCTATTTTCCTTATCTTTCTCCCACCTGACCAGTCTTTTCTACCACATATGTGTTTCAGATTCAAATTGCTGTGCCCCCTTTTTTGTAGGAACAGTACACATACAATACAGAATATATTGTGCTTGAGGACTAGAATGATCAATAGAAAATAACATAGAAAAAAATGCACTTCTTCATGAAACAGATATCTAAAGCACACATCTAAATGAACTTTTGACCTTGACCGGGTTGTGTCTTAAATTTCTCTGTAGTTCTAAATGCTAGTTTCATTTATATTTACTTTTTAGCTTTATCACAATAGTCAAGAATACATTTTATTTTCTTCTGTGATGTGGCAAAAGAAAAAAAAAAAAACGACCAAAAGAAAGATCTCTAGTGTTATTTTGCATTGTATTTAAATATTGAATTACTTTTTGTTTCAGAGATCTCTGCCTATTTTTGGACTGGCACTTCTGTGACATACAACTTTCAAGAATACTACACATTAGCTAAAAATTCCAGTTCTCATGCTTCTTCTTTCTATGCTGACATGACACTGACCAGGGAAGCAATTACATTTGCCTTTCGAACAACACGGACACCAACCTTACTGCTCTATGTCAGCTCCTTCTACAAGGAATACCTCTCAGTCATTCTCACCAGGAATGGTGAGTTTTCAGATTGGATGTCTAGAAACACTAATGAACATCATAACTGTCAGCTTGGATTCTCTCTGATTTCTAGACCTGAATCAGGAACTCCATATTGTCCTGTTGTCTCTTTAGATGGTATATTTGTTTTTCAGCTACATCAAGCAATTCTTTCCACATGAAAAGCATTCCTCCTACTGTACTTTCAACTTTCACTACTGTTTTTTAATCATGTTGTCAAAAATGTTTATTTCTGAAAATCCTTTAGAAATATTCGGGTTTTAAAGTTTGGAAATGAAAATTAAAATTTATCTGAGCTGTGTTCTACTCATTAGGCCTATTAATTGCCATCCTCAAAATACACTATGAAATAAAATACTTTTTAAAGTGCATTATCCATTTTTCAAATTAATCAGAGGTCATTTCATTAAATTGATTTCATAAGCTACTTATATACCTATTATATATATATATATACATACCTGTAAAAATACATGTAACTTTATTGATATTTCTATTTAAACTGAACATTAACTATTAATTGGATCTTTCTTTTCCATTCTTTCATCTAGATCTAGGTACTTTTTTAAGCAAAAAACCCCACAGACTGAGTCAAATTTATCAAAGATTCTTTGCAGTCACAGTAGTTCTGTGCTCAGGGAAGGTTCTTTGCTTTCCTAGATGCATATTTGGATATAGAATAGCTGTATTATCCTCCCTGACATGTGACATGTGACATGGAACATGTAACATGTCACATGACTGGCCTGGGTCTGACATGGGCCTTGATTTCTAGAGCATGAGTAGAAAGTTGTGGTCTATCTGCAGCTGAGAAGGAATTTCTGACCAGGAAACCACAGTGTCTGTGTTCTCCTCTGAGTCTTTGTGTGATTATTTGTGTACAGATGGTATTCTGGGAGTTAACAATAAGGAATGGAAAGTGATCTAGGAGTTAGTACACTGCATTAAATTTAATTTTCAAATGGTCAGAGGTTTACAGGACTGGACAGGGAGAATTTCATTCAAGAATTATGAGTTATATTTGATAAGTGACAATTACGAGAGCTACCAGACTGAGTCTTTCTCAGCTAAATTTTCAAAGTAATTATAAAATTTTGGCCCAAATTTTAACTCAATAATCAAAATTGAGACAGATAATGACTACTTCTGCCTCTATATCCTGCTTCCAACATTACTATCACTCATTCTGCTGCCTTTAATTTCTCACTTATATCCATTTCTCATGGCTAAGTCCTTAAACAAACCAAGCATTTGTTTTGCCCTTGCAGTACCCCTGTGAAGCAGTATAGATCACATATAACTTATCATATATTGTATAGTATATAATGTATAATAAAGTATATTATCTATACTGCTTATAGTGTATGTAGTGTACTACACCTTTGCTCTCTTTATCCCTGCAGGAAGCTTACAGATTAGGTACAAGCTAGATAGCCATCAAGATCCTGATGTCTTCAGCATCAGTTTCAAAAGCATGGCTGATGGACAACTACAACATGTGAAAATTAACAGAGAGGAGGAAACGCTTTTTGTAGAGGTAATTCTGTTAGGGGTGGAGGAAAAAGTGGATTATCATAAAAAAAGTAGACAAGCAAAATGAAGTAAATACTTGCAACAACGCAATTACCCCCAAATAAAATGTGCCATAATATCTCAAGTAATCAAAGCAAAGTTAACACTCTCATGATGCACAGTCAAAATTAATGTTAGCCAATCTCTTTGATGTTAATTTTGTTTATTTCAAAAGGTCAATATCACCTCCTAATTTTATATGAAAATGCAGTTAATTGTTTGATGGTCAAATTTTCAAAATTTGGTAAATGTGTATGACTGCTGTTGTTTGTTTTGGGTCTTGCATTTTCATTTTTTTAGTTAGATTATGCATTAAACTACAGTACAAATATATGACCAGATAATAATTTAAGTCTATTTTGAAATTTTTGTTTGGTCTCTTTCACCTCATCAAAGGAATATGGCTATTAAGGAGGATATTTTTGTTATTTTTGTGGAAATTTCATGATAAAATATAAACATTTATTTTGCTAACAGTTGATACTAACATGCAAAAAGTCTTTTTTTTTTTTAATTTCTAATTTTAAATTCAAATACCTGCATGTTATAATTTAGTATTTTGAGGCTAGAACTTGGGTTTGTAATGGTACTTGCCTTGAAGTTGTTCTAGAGGTACCCTGAGAGGTAGAATATTTAATTGATCTTTATGAAGTTAAATATTGAGTGCCTTTTTAAATTGAAAATAGACTTTTTCATATTCTTAAAGGTTTGCTATTTTTTATTCATCCTGGAGGTGAAAAAGACAGATTCAGCCAAATCAATAGGATTAAAAAAGGCTTATTAAGTGGGATGCTTAAGAATATCAGTTATAATCAGTGATCTAAGGAAGCTGATAATCTATTTCCTGATGACTTTTTATGCTATAAATAACAAATGCTTCCCTCAGCAAACATTTCTTATTTTTAGCCTTGATCTTACCTGCTTTTTTGAAAATATTGACTACTATCTCTTCCATTATTCTACTTTGTTCCTTATTCTATCATTCTATAGGTTAACCAGAATGAAAGAATGAAGTTTATTCTGTCTTCAGGCACAGAATTCAATGCAATCAAGTCTCTCACACTTGGGAAGATTTTAGGTAAGTGGAACACCACAGCATTTTCTAAAAGTGCAGGGTTTTCTAAAACATGGATCAAACGTCATCATGGGGCATGAAAAAAAAATAACGCGAATGTCATTGAAAGACATTTGTTGTTGTGGATTTACTTAGACACAGAGTCACAATCAAGGTAGAAACTTCAGTCTTGTGGAAATACAGATATAATCACAAATAAGTGCTTCCTGAAGAAATGATCAAGTGGGTTCCATTAAAAACAATTGTACACTTCTCTCTCATTTCGCAATCAAGCATTAAGAAACACCACTTTGTTTTCTATTCTGAAGAAAAACAAATCAAATTGAAATCTTACACAAAGATGATATAATACTGTTAATCACCTATGGTACTTGAAAACCTTCCTGTGATTAGATTTTGATGTAAACAGTGAAGAATATGGTAAAGTAAGTAAAATCTTTGTTGGAGATTCTTTGTCTCATGATGATTCTTCAAAATATGTCTGTTTCTCTCCAGTAATGATCAAAATGAAATTTACCTATCTACAATCACCATTTTTTGGATGTTCTTAAAAGAAAATAGCTATAGCCTGGACTAAAATTCTCAAGATCTTGTTATTTTCATACCTTTCACTTTGGAAATGATAGAGGAAGATTTCGTGTTGTGCAAATTTAAAGGATATTTCTCTTTCCTCTAAAGAGAAATGTTTTTCTCTTTACTTTTCTCTTTTCTAAAGAAAAACTATGAAATTCCTCTGAAGTAATTTCATAGAATCACAGAAAGTTTTGGGTTGAAAAGCATGTAAAACATCATCTAGTTCAAATGCCCCTGCTGTGTGCTGGAACAGCTTCATCCAGACCAGATCGTTCAAAGCCTTATCCACTGGTCTTGAATACTTCCCATAAGGACATGCACTGCTTCCCTGTGCAGTCTGTTCCAGTGTCTCTCACCCAAACAGACTTGAATTTCTTCCTTATTTCCAGGTTAAATCTACAACTGTTCAGTTTAAAGCCATTCCTTTCTGTCCTATTACTACATACAGATGTAAAATGTCACTCTTCAGCTTTCTCGTAGCCTCCTTTAGGTATTGGAAGGCTGCTATAAAATCACCTTGGAGACTTCTCTTCCCGGCTTGAACAACCCCAGCTCTCAGTCTTTTGTTATAGGAGAGCTGCTCCTGTAATTTGATCATCTTCATGGTCCTTCTCTAGACTTGCCCTAACAAGTCCATGTCTTTCCTGTGCTGGGACCCCGGAGCTGGATGCAGTGTTCCAGGTGGGGTCTCACCAGAGCAAACAAGATGCACAGAGTCACTTCCCTTGCCCTGCTGGCCACGATGCTTTGGATGCAGCCCAGAATCATAGAATGGCCTGGATTGGATTGGAAGGGACCTTAAAGATCACCTCATTCCAGCCCCTAATAGGCAGGAACACCTTCCACTAGACCAGGTTACTCAGAGCTGCATCCAGCCTGGCCCTGAAGAGTCCCAGAATACAAATGCCTTTTGCGCTGCAAGTGCACATTTCTGGCCCATGTAGTGCTTCTTGTCCACCAACACCCCCAAGTCCTTCTCCTCAGGGCTGCTCTCAATCCATTCACATCCCCCCCCAGTCTGTATTGATATTGGATGCAGGTGCATAACTTTGCACTTGCCATTGTTGAAGTTGATGAGATTCACTTGGTCCCAGTCCTCAAACCTGTCAATGTCCCCCTGGGTGGCATTCCATCTCTCAGGTGCTCCAACTGAACAATTCGGCTTAGTGTCATCCACAGACTTGCTTCAGGTGCACTCAGTCCTACTCTTGGTGACATTAGAGAAGATACTGAACAGAAAGGGTATCAGTGTGGGCCCCAGAGGAGCACCACCTGTCACCAATCCCTGTTTAGACACTGAGCTGTTGGATGCAAATGTTTGGAGAAGGAGATTCAATTAATTCTTTATCTGTCAAATGGTGGTTGTTGTTTTCAATTATGAGAGTGTTATCTAGAAAAGGTAGAATAATAATTTTAAATATATAATAAAATTTATACAGTGATAGTTATTTTTATGAGAACAATTACCAAATGCTAAATAGCGTAAAATGTATTAAAAAATTCAGAAACCATGCTTATAGACCATAAAAATCTTAATTATTGTTTAGTTATCATTAGGAGAATCTCAGTGTAGCTGATTTGTTTTCTTACTGAAAAACAAAGTACGTCTAACACAAACAAAAATATATACTTTTGAAATGTAGATTTTATACATAAATCTCACACTCCAGAAGCAAACTGGTGTGTAGATATGCACAGAAAATGGAAAAAAGAATGGTCACTTATGCATAACTTTAAAGCAATATTAGCTGAAATATAAACTACTACAAGAAAGTTGTTACAAATATTTCCAAACTTTATAATTTGATGATAAAATTGAATCAGGAATGTATATTTTGAAGGGTAGTAGTTTATTGCAGTCACACTCACATAAGCTTAATACCACAGTGACCAGTACAGAATGAAAGCTTCTCTTATCTTTGTTATAAAGTATCATATCAAAACTTATATATGTTTACTTAAAATTAATTTGATTAAATTTATGGAAATGTACATTTTTAGAGATATAGTCTACTGGTCTTTTGACCAGGACCAATACTGTCTCTTCCAAAGACCCATACAGTTACAAAAATTCAGAGGTGAGATTTTCTTCAGCTCTGTGATGGCTTTGCAATGACACAGCAATGCAAAGCACAGAGTTACAATGACCTGGGGGGCAGTCAGCCCAGTTTGTGTCAGAATCTGTCCTGAAGAAAATATATGTTTCTCCCCCTTTCAAAGAGTTACTATTTCTCTTAGAAATCTGATTGCTTTGGGGTATGATTCCTGTGAAGTCCTGTCTAGAGACTGAAGAAGACTTCACGAAGGTAGCAGAAAAAAGTAATGAGCGTTGTAGTGAAGAGGTCTAAACATAAGGAGTTAACAAAATATGAGATCATGTATTTCTTGTACATGAAAATGTTGTTCAGGAAAACCACACAAGAAAGCTTTTTTTAAAAGAAAAAATATTTTAAAAGAAAAAACCTCCAATCTTCAGTTGGAAAAGCACTTTTCTGAGCTCTTCTGCACTTATGACAGTTTTTTCTTCAAACAAAACTTGTGCAGAATCTCCTGCTCCAGCTGGATCCCTCTAAGTTTACTGGACCTGATGGGATTCAAGCAGTAATACTGAAAAAGCTAGCTGATGTCACTGCCAGGCTTCTCTCAGTGGTTTTTGAATGATGGAATCTGTGCAAGTTCCAGTTAATGGGAAACTCACTGATGTTGTCCCAGGTTCCAATGAGGATATATAAGACTGACCCAGGGAACTACAGGCCTGTCAGTCTCACTTCAGTGCCTGGTATAATTATGGAGAAGATTATTCTAGAAGGCATTGAAAAACAGCTGAAGGACAATGCAGCCATTAGTCATAGCCAGTGCAGGTCCATGAGGGAAAAGTCTTGCTTTTCAAACCCAGTTTCCTTTTATGACAACATAAACATCCCTCGCTGATCAAGGGAAGCCAGTTGACATAATACTTTTCAGTAAATATTTTGAAGCTATCTCTCCCAGGATGCTCCTGGACAAAATGTGCAGCCCACAGCTGGATAAACGCATCATGGGATAGGTGAGCAGCTGGGTCACAGGTCAGGCACAAAGGGTTACAGTGAATGGGGTGACATCAGACTGGACACCTGTCACTGTTGGGGTGACATCCTCAGCCTTCTGCTCTTTAGCATCTTCATAAATGATTTGGATGCAGGACTTGAAGGTACAGTAAGTTTGACAGTGATACCAAATGAAAAAGAACTATTGACTCCCTTGAAGGCAGAGAGGTCCTGCAGAGAGACAGCAACAAATCAGAGGGCTGGGCAGTTGCCAGCTGTATGAAGTTTAACAAAGACAGGTTCCAGAGTCTGTAGCTGGATGTATGGACAGACCGGGGAATGAAATGCTGGAAAGCAGCACTGCAGAAAGGGCCCTGGGGGTCCTGGCAAGTTGACCCTGAATCAGCAGTGCCTGGGCAGCCAGGAGGGCCAGCCCTGTCCTGGGGGGCATCAGGCACAGCATTGCCAGCCAGGCAAGGGAGGGGATTGTCCTGCTCTGCTCTGAGCTGGGACGGTCTCACCTCAAGGTGTGCAGTTTTGGGTGATGTTATATAAGACATAAAGCTATTAGAAGGCATCACAGTTCTTGTCTTAAAGTGTTCTGATAGGAGCTGTCTGTCTGCTCACTTTCTGCTTGACTACTTCACAAAGACAAATGGTTGAAGCAGAGTTAAAGAGAGAGTTACTGTCTTTTGCTTTTGAGGGATCTTTTTTGTTTGTTTTTCTAAAAAGACAATGTAGGTGGAGTAATTTTGTCTATAGTGAACTTGGATACTCTTAGAAAATAAATTGCTAATAGGATACCTAATGTCTTGGTTTTAAAAGACAGATGTCTTCTAAGGAAGGCAGGAGCCTCCCTTGGAATGGAAAATGTAAACCCCCTCCCTCCAAATTATTATAATNCGGCTGCAGGGGGCGCTGTGGCGCCGGCTCGGGGAGCGCGCGGCAATGGCGGCTCGGCCCAGGCGGGAAGGGATGGAAGACAGGCTTCGCTTCACGAACCCCTGGGGCAGCCGATCCCGGGGCCCAGCAGGACTCTGAGGAGCACCAAGCTGGGACGGCAGGAGGCTCGGCAGGCAGGGGCCGTGGGGCTCAGTGCAGCGAAATCTTGGAGCAGTGCAGAAGAAGAAGTGGGGGCAGGGCAGCAGTGGCCAGGCTCCCAGTAGGGCAGGGAGAGGTGAGCTCAGGATCCCGGGCACCCGAGCAGACAGGGATGGGTCCCTCTTTCAGTGAGGTGCGTGATAATGAGGTCCCAGTTCAGTGGCCGCTCTCATGAGAAGAGGGTCATCCATGTCAGAAGAAGCAGCTCTGGGCTGGGCTCCACAGCAGCAGCGAATTCCCTTCCCCAAGCAGCAGCTCTGACTGTCCTCCTCTGAAGCCAAGAGAGAGAGAGAGCAGCTGCTCCAACCTCATCCCTTACCTGCCCAGTCCTCACAGGAGAGGAGGTATCTCTGCCCCTTGGAGAAAAACTCCCAGATTAGAGAAGTGCAAACAGATGCCCTCCTCCCCTGAGTGTGGCCACTTCTGTTTTCTTAAGTACCCCATAGTGTTTATGTAGTGGTAATGTGTTTTCCCAACTTGTGGGAAAAAATTGTATAAGCATAAAGTAACAAAAGGAAAGAAACCTAACTCCCAATACTTAAGGATGCATAACTTGAGTTTACTGTAATACAATTACTGTAACTTACAGTCTCCAATAAACAACTTGTCACTGTTTCTGAGTGCCACTTTCGGTTAGTTAAATTTTACTTTAGGAGGAAAGTGGATGACGGTGGTCTTCCCTAAGCCCTTTCACTTTTATCATCAAGATTGCCTGATCCAATATAAAACTTTACTTTATCCAGCAATATTTTCTACTTAAGGAGTCAAGTGAAATCAAAGGATTTAAAATATTTCTGTTCCTATTATAAATATATGTAGTTTAATAAAGGATTCATATAGGAACTAAAAAAATAATAGAAACCACTCTCCTCTTGAGGTTTTTAATCTGACTCATATTTAGACGTATATATTTTTATCACAGGGGGTTTATGAAAATGTTTTCTTGACACTTCGGTGTTAATCTTTTTCTTAAAATATCCTGTCCTAGCAGATCCTTCAGTGCATAGAGGCAGATATTGAAAACAGCTGCAAAGAAAGCAGAGACAGTTAAATAGCCAGCATCTTATGTAATCTATCAGTGTAGGTGAGCAGACTTTTGGCTGACATCCTTCTATCTAGTAGTCTGTCATCACTGCAATAAGCAGAGGTTAGTTGAGGAAAAAGCTACTCTGCTGTTTTGCAACATTCTACCTGAACACTTTATCCCATTTTTCACTATTAACCTAAATTTTATTGAGGAGTGCATTGTAAAATTTAAAGTTATTATGGTAGTTATTGTAAAGGTCACAAGTTCATTTGTGGGTTCCAGGATATCTTGGAAGTGAAAATTAATGAGATTAAATTCCTATTTTATTTGCAAATTTACTTCCCTTATGAATTGTCCTTTTATAACTAGTACTTTCAGAGTTTTTGCTTAAATTATAACTGTCAGAGTAAATAAACTGATTGTTTTCTGCATCAAAAGTGGTGCTTTAGTGATCATTACCTGGTGAATTAACAGAGAGTTCTAACATACACAGTACTTGTCACTGTGTTCAGTGTGTTCTGGAAGTGTTCAGGATGTGTTCAGGAAAGCAACTCAAGAGAAAAAGTGGGGAGGTATCTTCTTTCTCTTTTCTTCCTCCCCCTTTGTAGTATCAAGAATCATATCATGTTTTAAAATGCATAGTAATTTGGAACACTATTCATTTTTAAAAATTTCACAGAAAATATATTGATGGATTTCCAGGATCTGAGGATCTGAGATCTTCAGGCTTTTTGCTTTGACGGACTTGATGGTGTTGAAATGGAGTGGTTATATGAGTCTATCAAATGAATATGTTCCAAAAATGTTTATTTATGAGAAGAAATCCAATAAAATGCATTTTTCTAGAATTCATTCTTCAGTCCTATGTTTTTGCAGAATAAAAATTATTATATTTTAATTTAAATACTTTATTTACAATAGAAACTTTTTGCTTTGGAACTTGCTATAAGAATTTAAAAGCATTTCCTTCAGCAGATTAGCAACTGTCATCTGTTCAAAAGAAAGGGGGGGGGTGAAGGTATCTGACTATCTTTTCATTAAAGTCAGACAAGAAAGAGATTCAGTGAATCTACATATGTTGCTGCAACTCAAATATACTCAGTGGAACACAGGTTAATTATTCATTTATTCTTCTGACACTTTATTTTGTACATTTGCACTATGATTAATTGTGTTCTGTTCCTTTTGATTAACAGAAAACAGTGATGTAGATGAGGAGACTATGAAGGCAAACTCTCAGGGGTTTGTTGGCTGTCTATCTTCAGTGCAGTTCAACCACATTGCTCCTTTGAAGGCTGCACTGCACCACAGCAGCTCAGCCCCTGTCATTGTAAAAGGACGTTTCACTGAATCCAACTGTGGTACTTTAACTGGAGCTGACTCAACATCAAGTGAAACAACCCATTCATTTGCAGGTAGCATATGGTTATCACTTGTTCTGATCTCTGAAGCAAAATCCAAATAGAATACTCATGACCTGAATCACAACTGACTTTTTATTTTTTCCATGTGGGTTAACATCTCAGGAGTAGTTTGTAAATAATTCTCTTTTATATGTACTTACTTCCTTTTCTCTAGGCTTTCTCCTTTCATCTGAATGTTTACATTTTTCTTTTTATCTCTGCAAAGTGTCATCTACATTGATGTTCTATGCATGCTTACTGACCCATGCTACTGCCACTGTACCATACTGGAAATGAACTGTGACTGTGAGAATTTCTTAAAAAAGCACATCTTCTATTTGTCTGTCGTTTTCTTTTTTTTTTTTTTCTGCTGCAGATCACTCTGGACCAATAGATGAGGGAAAGCCCTTAGCTAATGCAATCAGAAGTGACTCGGCAATTATTGGAGGTAATAGGGACTGTAACAAATTCACAGGAAACTTTTCTTTCTAACCGTGAATCTCTCAGTGATGAAGTGAAGTCAGTTAAGTTTTTTGTGCATACAGAGACAAGTAATTCTTCATTTTACTTTTGGTATCTGTTGGTACACAGATAAAAGTCAAGCATTCTTTTAAAATACTTACACTCTTCTTATTACATAAACTTATGCTGTGTTTCCATATATTGAAACATTCTGATGAAAAACAGAGTAGTAAGGATAGAATTTCAACCTGCATAATAGTGGTGTCTACAACTTTAAAAAGTACTTCCATTTGTTGTGAAAAAAATAATCTATTTAAGAAAAGAACCATCATTTCTTCTTGACTTTGCCAAAAATTACTTTTTGCTACAAAATCGTGTTTAAAATCCTCTTTAATAAATCTGAACAACAGAGACTGTTTCTTGAGAATATGAGATTTAACACTACTTGAATCAATCCTCTAACAGTCTGAGGAAATTTCATCCTGGTTTCCTCTTTGGAAGGCAGTGTACTCTTGGAAAGACTTTCACTTGCGTTGATTGACAGCTTAAAATGCATGTTAAAATAAGAATAATAATAAAAATAATTACTGTTGGTTTGAAATACAGTCTTTTCTTAATTTTCTTCCTATTTCTTTTGGACATTTTTATCAGCTCAAATAGAGCTACAAATGACCATTTATAAATTTTTTTTCAAAATATTTATTTTTATCAGAGGAATAGAGGAAGAACCATGTAGAATTCACTTCTGAAGTGAATATGGTGATAGTCCCTTTACTGTTTATGCCTGTCAGAACAGAGCATGAAGTTTAGGACAGATGTGTGTGCTTTAAGTACAAGACCGATAATCAGGATGTACAGGTTCCATCACCATGCCTATTGGGATGATTGTCCATCTCAAATGAATCCTATATGAAGGATCCATCTCATATGGATACCTACAAGAAATCTACCGGTTATGTCTCGATAGCAAAAATGAGAAGTACTCAAGTGAGCCTCAATGAGGGCAGTTTGGGGTTGGAGACCCTCATCAGAAACTCAACTCCTTTTTCCAGTATTTAGTATGTATATGTCTGTCAATTAATTTTCTTTCAAGGCATAGAATTTTCTTTCATAGGCATCTTCTCCTATGACAATCACCCTCTGTGAGAATTTCTAGGAGTATTTCTTCTTTTGGGAGGAGCTGAGGAAATAAAACTTGAAGATGATGTTTTGGCAGTATGATTCTGTTTCAAATTGCATAGATATTTTGACAGAAAGGGTAGTGGATGAAAAGGTCACCCCCTCTGTCTTTTAAATTCTGAAAATATTTACTTTCTAAGAGTTTTTAAAGCCTCAATAGACAAAGGAAAAAGTGGAATTTAATAGAATAAAACTGTCCAGTCTTTTAATTGAAGTTAAAATTGCTTAGGTCTATGAATGGTTGAGTTAGGATAAGAACCTGCAGTCACTTTTGTCTTCTATTTATAAAATGATACCTGCTATGATCAGTGCATGCAAAAGCACACTGTATGACCAGTGACTTTTAAGACAGTAGTACCAAAGATACTAAATGAGATTATTAAGCCTAGAAGCTTGTAAAGTGATACTTATGTCTGTGTAATTTTGTACACACCAAATGAGAATTTTACTGTTGATTTCAAGGAAGGTCAGAATTTAAAAATATGTTTTCTGAGTTTTTTACATGTCTAGCTTTGTCAAAAATTGCTTTAATGTTTCAAAAGATTAATTTTTTTGCGTAAGTATCTGTACATAAAAATCACTATGTACTAGATAATAGTGTGGGTGGGGATTTTCAAGTGTGCTAACAACAAAGCATTTCTTAAACTTCAAGCTATAATAGGTACAATCCTTTTAAGATAATAATAACAATCCAATTTTTTTTGTTATTAAACACATTTGGGAATATGCACTCACAATTTTTCTACTGCCTATGTTTGTTTAAAAGTCAAAACAAAGCAAACCGTGCAACATTCAGTAAAATTTAAGGTTAAACACCCTTAACTGAATATAGCTGAGAATGGTATCAGTTCAGTTACTTCAAACAAAACAAGTTTATAGAAAAGTCCTTAAAGAGAGCAACTGCTGTGATTGAAATAAAAGAATGACTGGACTAGCTAATCTAAATAAAAACAAGATTTACTTAGATTGCTAAATCCATTTCAGAGAAGGATCTACCGTATTAAAACCTTTGTATTCCTACAATGATGGATGGCTGCTCATAGAAGAGATCAAGAAAGTTGGCATGTACTGAATTTTGGATGCTCTGTTTTTATCTACAGTGCTAAGGGGCTAGGTATTTTTCTTTCAGTAGTGACCAAGTTGTGCAACAGACTGTCCCTTTGTCTACTGTAACTGAGGCTCTGTATTACAATTGTTTCCCAGACTGCTTAGTGCTCTCTT
>WBNO01003750.1:0-18588 GCA_013400575.1 Peucedramus taeniatus | reverse complement strand
TATATTGAATACTTGGGACCTGGGCACAGACTATGTTTTGAAACACAAAAACGGGTGTGATAGGTTGTGGCTGCATTAAATTTTCTCTCATTAAACATTCAGAGGCCTTGAAAAAACTTCAAAAATGATTCAAATTTGTTTTCAGTATAACTACCATTCAGATAAACTCACTCTTACCAAATTAAATACAGAATTCAATTAATTACAGACAACAGTTAACAATGCTTTAGTTACTGTCTTCTTATCTTGCCACACAAGAGCTTAGCAGTACATCTTCAGTACAATTATTACGCTCCTCAGTGTATTCACATTGTTAAATATGTAGAAATTTACTAACCATAAAGAATATTCTAATTTGTGCTTTACTTTTGACTTCCAAAAAGTTCTTTAGCTGAAGAGCAACAGCTGTAAAAACAGAGACTTATAAAATTATTTATAAAAAACATAATAAAAATTGCATGCTAAAAAACAAGCTTGAGAGATTAGGCTACTAAAAATAAATGTTTTCAACCTTCCATCTACTGAAAGTGATCGCTAAAAATGCAGCAATATTTAGAATCTGTACCTTCACAGTTACTTTGCTCATTATCAGCTTTCCTCCTTTATTAAGAGTTTAAAGCCTGACCCCTTCTCCCTGCTTCAAAAAATAAAGAATGAAACCTATATGCTTCTTTTTCCTTTGTTTGATAACTAGAAAACAGCCTCTAAATCCTAGACTTGATCTAAAAGTTTACTACTTGACAAGTTTCTATTAGTTAGCCATTTTCTCTTTATGTGGAAAGAGAACAAGAGGATGAAAAGAGAAGCCATTTTTAAAAGTATGCATTTTTCTTGCTCTGCCCTTAGCACTTCTTTTCTCAGCATTAGCTTCCAGGAACTCATTTTTGTTTTCTCAGCTTTTTTCTGAGGACAAGTCATGTTGTGATAAGTCATATCAGGCTGCATCAGTCATGCAGCAAATACACTGAAATGCTGAGAAACACTTTCCCCCTCAAAGACATACTTACAGCAATAAAGAATTTAAAAGGAGTTTCACAGAAAAAATCACGCCTGAATGGTCTGGGGAGAAAAAGGTACAGCATTAACGGCCAATTTAAACTCTACACACATTCTGGTTATCCACTGGAGCTAAGCATAATTAATTTCTGATGCTTATCCAAGAACAAAATTTCAGTCTGTCTTCTTGGTTTTATTTCAGTTTTTTTAAAGCTATTGGATAAAGAGGAGATGTCTTAAAACTGATCTGCATAAGGCAAAAGCAATAGATTTGAGGAACAGATCTATGCATACACACAAGTAAACCTAGAAAATGTACAGTATATCACACACTTTAATAGATCTCTTCCACTATCTGAAAAATGGGGAAAAAAATCAAATGTACAATTAACATACAAGATATATTAAAGTTGGAGAGTAAGATAAAAAAAAAAACCAACAGCCTTCATATAGGAAAGACACCAATGGTATGTTATAAGAATTTTATAAAATTAGGATCTGTAAAACAGTTTTCCTGAAACAAATACTGCATAAAACCTGACATGTAAGTGTACAGTTCAGGGGGCTCATGAATTTCACTCCAGAAACCTTAAATGATGCAGAACTCACTGCCATGACATGTGATGATCACCACTGGATGTTTTACTGCCCCATCTGACAACTTCCTCCAAAGACCATTGCTTTAAAACCCTTAAAATGATCCTGATACAAGTCATTCAGTTTTTCTTCCTTCAGGGAAACTCTTCACAGCCCGTTGGAATTATTTACTGGCAAGGCAGGGGAGCTTCTGAGATCTGTGATCAAAAGACCTGAGGTGTGGCACTACAGCAGAAGAGGAGCTGGTAAGATTAGTGCAAAAATGTGCTACTTGCCCAACACATGTGATATCTTTACCTTGGAATAGGGAGCTCATATAAAACCCACCAAACCAACTACTAAAATTCAAAAAGCCTCCAAAATTCACACCATTGGCTTAAAAAAGAGGGGGTTTGAACAGTACATTTGAATATATGCACTTTCAGCTCTTCATACCTTAGGTCTTTGCTGCAAAGGTACTGATGACAGCTAGAGGTCTTGAAATCCTTGGCATTCACCCACCACGGAAGTGGTGCCAGGAATGACACTTGACACTGAGATTGAGGGTTGGAGATTTTAGGAAAACCAGACCAAAAGAAATCACAAAACATGTCATTGCTTGTAAACTTGAGGAATCTGAGAGTGCAAAAACATAGTAAAGGAGCTGGAGTGTTTCAGGATGACATTAATTGCAAAAACAGAGTTGGGCCAGGTTTGAGAGAGAAAACTTCTGCAGTTTATAGTCTGTGATGGATAAATAGTGGGTAAAAAAAGAGAGAGTCAGTGATGTCTTCTGTCCACTACAATTTCTGGCTTCACTAGAGAAGGCAATAATTAATTGGGAGCAGGTAAGCCATCAATAGCATTCTAGTATCAGTTCTTGCTGTGCAGCAATCACTTGTTCTTAGAGACAGGTTCTGCAGCCACTAAGAAATACAGGCTTCCATTCCTCAATGCAGAGTGATTACTGATGGAGGAAAGGCAGCTGTACAAGTTTTTCCATGATCTGTAACATCTGTGTACTATGCTGGGCACTCTTACTCATACACCCTGCTGAACAGTTTTTATAAACATCACAGGCCAAAAAATCTTGTTATGATCTGACTGTAGAAATCTTACAGCAACTGTAGAGCTTATTGCAACATCCTTTTCCCACATCTTGAGGAAGATAAACTTGCCTCAGCCAGAACTATCCTCAACATTGCAGGTAAAATGGCTAATCTAAAAAATCTTTTTGAAAGCATTTCCTCTCTAGTGGATCACATTTTCAAGCCTTACCTGCTTTGTTTTCCCTTCCCCATCCTCCACTGTGAGCTCTCACTCAGCCCTGCAGAAGGAATAGCAATAGTAGCATACCCATGATTATCCCACAGTGTTCAATTTTCAAATGAAAATTTATGACCTTTTTCCAATGATATCCCACAGAGGTAGGCTGGATGTATCTGCAGAAAACCATTATCTTTCTTCTATCTCCTCATACAAAATACACAAAATCCACAGCTGAACTAATCATATTGATTAATACTGTTTTCCTGCGCTTCCAGTTAATACTCACCCATTGATTTTTGTCTTATTGTCACACTGCAAACCAATGAGGACATTCTTCTACAGTATATGGCAAATATGGTCCTGATAGATAACCAGGCAATATCAATCATTTTGCACCACAAAATACTTGTGGAAGCACCCTGTGGATTCCTTTCCCTTCATCACCCAACTGTGTGAGCCTATTCCAACATCCAGCCTCAGTATTTTGTTCTAAGCAGCAAGGTAAGTACATGCACAAAACTGAAGAAGTCTGGTGGCAAGCTCTGTTGTCCCTGAGGCAAAATTAGACAGCGGTGTGCAGACACTTGACTACTGTTTTCATTTTTTCCTCTTCCTCCTGAACCAAAATATTTCCCATCTCAGAATTTTAAAAGGCCCAGACCATTTCATTTTCCTGTCCTCATCCCATCCAGGGCCCAGAATAACTCAATACTTCAGATCTGCTTCCCTGAATGACATCATGTAGCATGCACTTCTAACAAGATAAAACACATTCAATTAATAAAAAATTGCGTACTTGTTTAACATAAAATAGTTTGTGTAGACTTCTCAAGTGAGAGACTCGAGTCACATATAAAGGTTTATAACTGCCATTTCTTGTCTATTTCTGAAATTTCCACACTGTACTCTTTTGACTTTGCTTCTAGCTGTAAGTTCTCTTCACCTCTACTGCTCCAGATACTTCTGCCTTACCATGCTGATGTTAGGGGACTCTAAAATCAGTCAATTATCAATCAAATTCATTTTTGGTCGCAAAATAATTTAAAAATCACTTTTTTTGGAAAGAAGTGTGACACAACTGATTTAATATTACTTCTCTTTCCTGTCAGGCTGTCAGTGGTTTTCTTATAAGGACTGAATCTGATGTTGTTCAGGCTGCTGACTTTAACAGCTTATTATTATCAGACCTATTAAAACAGTAGTTTTACACTAATAATGACAATCTTCTGTCTCTGGAGAATAGATAACATTTCAGGCAAATCAGAAAGAGCTTCATGCCCCAAGAAAGTCTCTTAGCTCCCAGCATAATGCCATCAGTTCAGTGCTGAGTACCACATTCCAAAGTACAAATTCCTTCTTCAAGGAAACCTGCAATGTCCCTCTGAAGCTGCAACAAAGCATTTGTCTAAACCTGCTTCTCATCTACAGCAACCTCAACCCAAATGCCCTCCTGAACATGAAGCTGTAGTAACACTGAAGATGTCTAATTCACTGTGAGTTAAAAGTCAAAGTTCTGTTAACATTTTAATCAAAAAACAAAATTACAATTGTATTAAATTTCAAGGAAGAAAATATTTATGGAAAAATTACCAAGGGTGCCATAACACTAATGCCATTGAAGGAGACAGGAGAAAAAAATCTTGAATCACACCAAAAAGAAACCTGCCAGGTATCAGCCCAGCAGGCTGAGCATACATCAAATTTGCACTATTCAGCTACTGACCGAGCAGACTTTCCATTAGTCAGCAAAATCAAAGATCTTAGAGCTTCCATACTGTTTTGAATTATCAAACTGTATGCAAAGCAGTGCAACAACACAATTGAAATAATGCATAAGACATCATTCCAATTGTTTTTTTCCACATAAAGAGGGAATCTTTAAATTAAACAATTACAGCCTTTACCTATTCCAAAGTCACCAGTGGAACTTCCAGTCTAGAACAGTTTCATGATTCCTAATTCTGATAAGAACTTCCCCCACATCTTGCCTTCAGTATCGGGGTGTCCTGTCAATCAGAGGCACCCCCTACTCACCTGTAGACTTGATTTAGCCTCTGTGCTGGGTGCAGCTGCCCAGCTGCTAGCAGGTGAGCTGCAGGGTGGCTGCTGTGAGCAGAGACTGTGCCAGCACAGATGTTCCAGCCAGCTCCAACGGGCCCACCACAGTGCACAGCTGAGCTCGGCAGCCAAGATCATGGAATAACCAATTGTCAAAAGACACCTTTAAGGGTTATCTAGTCCAACTCCCTTGCAATGATCAAACAGATCTTCAGCTAGGACAGACTGTTCAGAGCCTCGTCATACCTGATGTTTACAGGCATCTACCACCTCTCTGAAAAACCTGTCCCATTGCTTAACCATCCTCATGTGAAAAACTGCTTCCTTATACTGAGTCAAAATTGACCCTCTTTAGTTTAAAACCATTACCCACTGTCCTATCACTACAGGTCCTGCTGAAAGGAGGTGCTCCGTGCACTGGATCTGAGAATTCCCTACAGCCCATGACACAGACTATGGTGAGGCAGCTGGCACCTGCAGCCCATGGAGGTCCACAGTGGAGCAGAGATCTATCTGCAGTATTTGGAGGACCCCAGGTGGATAAGCCCTGGAGGAAGCTTCAACCCACACTAACCCCATACCAGAGCAGGACTTGGCAAGAGCAGCAGCCTGGAGCCCATACAGCAGCAGGTTTTCTGGCAGGACCTGCGACCCATGGGGGACCCTTGCTGAAGCAGTCTGGTTCTGAAGGTCTGTATACCATGATGAGGACCCAAGCAGGAGCAGAGGAAGTGCACAAGGAGATAGGAGAAGGGACCACAAATTAGGAATTTACTACAATCCCATTACCAATCTCCCTGCACCACTTGGGGGGAGGATATAGAATAGTGGGGAGTGAAGCTGAGTTTGGGAAGGGAGAGGTACTTTAGGTTTTGCCTTTGTTTCTGACAATCCTATTCTACATTTTTAATTTGGAATAAATTAAATTATTTTCCCCACGTCTGTTTTGTCTGTGATGATAATTGCTGAGTGACTTCCTCTTCCCATCTTCATCCACAAGCTTTTCCATCTTACTGTCTCCCCTGTCCTTGTGAAGAGGGAGAATGAAAGAGCAGCTAGCAGCCTCCTAAGGTCAACCCCCAAAGACTGCTTCCTTTCTCAGCCAGGTAGATTTACTGTCATCAGAACAATGCAAGAATAAAATAAGAAATCCCCAGAAGATAATTTTCATAGCATTCTTAGCATTTTAAATTTTTTAGAATAAATTATTGTGTTTGCAAGGGGAAAATATTTCACAAGGCCAGAAATAAAGTAATTTCAGTATTGCTTTAAATTTGAACTGTCTTTTAAAATATCAGAGACCTCTACAGCCATTGTAATTCTCTTACCTCACGCAAGGACCAAAAAAGACTAAGTATACAATCTAAATCATCCAAACTGTTAAACAGTCACTAGAGACAAACTATTTAACACTTAATGAGATAAAATTAGGAAGACTAAATCTAATTAAGGGTCTTTTAAAGAACAGTCCACAAGTGTCTGCCTCGTCACAAGATTTATAGTTATCATCAAAACCAGAGAAACATAGATTTTGAACCATCAAAGAAGACTTCTGTTGCAAAATGATTTTACATTTTTAATTTTCTTCTCCCAAAATTCAGTGAAATTATAATTTTAAAAAATATGCAACAGCTTTATACCTAACAAATTTACAATGATAAAGAAAAGGAGAATGTAGTATCGATTAGCAGAAACACAGTCCATTCTAGCCCTACTGTTAGGGTTTCTTTAGACTTGACATCAGCAGTTTAGACTTTCCTATGCTGGTGGGTTCTAATAATTTAGTCACAGATTTAGAAAACTATGTCAGTTACTGAAACATACCCCCTGTCCTTACTTTGATGTAACCTACAGGCTTAAAATTCCATGTGTGACCAACTCCAGCATTTTACTACTGTAAGAAATCCTTTCAAGAACTATAAGCTGGTTCTTATCTTCATTTGAAATAAAAACGAACTGCCTTTGAATTCAGCTTCAAATTAATGACAAACTCATGTATGAAACAGTAATGGCTTTGGTAAGGAATTAAGGCCTTTCTGCATGCCCGAAGTTTGTGAAAGTAGAAGGGAATCCTACTTCCAAAAACATACCACGGAAACTGCTGTATATTAATGGCAAATAAACGTCTAAAGTGTTACACAAGAAATATAGCAAATTTTCTCATGTACCCCTGTTCCACACACAGCCTGCAGGAAAAGTGTAAGAACAGTGGCATCAGCAGATCTGATAATGTACAGAAGGATGGTTCTAATGAGGCTGCATGATTTGAGTGCCTGGAACTGAAAGGAGTGCCTTGGACTACATCCAACTGTGGGCACTGATCACAAAGTCAGGATTTTGTTCTGAGGAATAAACTTCTACATGTATCAGCATTCTGCAATATTAAGGAATTACATATTATGAGAAGACAGCTGCTGAGGTTGATACCATTATTGGTCCCTGTGCTAGCCATTTAGCCCAACATCCAGATATTAATGAGAGTTTTGGACTAAGCTGATACCAGATCTATAGTGATTTATAAGGAGTATCGTTCCTCATTCTCCATTTTACATGAATTCTTGTATTTGTCTGTTTTGATAGGTGTTCACGCTTTCCTGCTCCATGTCTATGTCTGGCTGATCTTGGAAAATGGAACTCTATAGATTTACACATCTTCCCATCAGTCCTGCACTGGTTATTCAAATAGATGAGAGATAGAGATGAGGGAAGCAGCCAACGTAGTTACACCCAAAGCTGACGATAACTTCACACAGGTATTTCAGCTACCCTCCATCTAGTCCAAACATAAAGAGCATCTCCTTCCTCTAAAAGCCACTTCTCTCCATGCTGTTCCTGATCCTTCCTGTCTATTCATTTGACTCTGTCTAAATAAATAACCTAAAAGACTAAAAAATACTTCAATACAAACTGATTACAATACTGTCATTCTGACAAGGAGTTCAGGAAGTGAAACAAACTTTGTAACTTGCAGGTTTATTTATTTTATTAAGTTTCAAGAGAACAACAATATTTTTCATCTTGATCAAAACTATAAGCAGCTGCAGTTTCAAAACCCCTGAAATGTGCAAATGAATGCCATACAAAGCACTGTAAGCAAGGCTTGTGATACTGACTATTCAATCACTAAGTTGCAAGGACAATGAAAAAAGATGGTTTGGAATGGAAAGGTGATTATGAAAGAAAGAGAAGGGATTTTTTTGTTTCTTTTGATGAGGTTTTATTTTGTAATTATAAGCATATAGAAAGGGATAAAGAAGCAGTGGGGAACAATTAATGCAAATCAACTAGCTCTAGAAAAGAGAATGAGTATACACTACATTATAAACACATCATCCTGATATACACACAAACACTAAGATCTTTTTAATGGGTCTCTAAGCAAACATTGCTTCAACCTTGCTAACATCAAAATTATTTTTGAAATTAAAACAGGTTTCTACCCTGTGAGCATGATTTCATATCATTATGTAATTTATATTTTAAGGAGTATAGGTTGGAATTATTGCATATAACAACACTAAGAACAAAATCCATATGATTAATACTTCAAGTATAAACACTGGCTCTCCTCTAATCCTTCTGGTTGGATAATTATTATGGTGAGAATAATAAGAAAAAAAATTGTCCACATTCTGGTAGTCTTTCAGTCAGACTAGTCAGAGGTGTATTTGGGAGCCAAATACAGGACAAGAGTGAATGTAAGACATATACACCTGTGTGAACCCTGCATCAATCATCACTAAGTGGATGGATTGGGACACCCTTTCCCTACCTGCCCACAAACCACCAAAACACTCTTGGTTTTACATACACGTTTTATCTTAATGGTGTTCTGATAAACTACTAGAATTTGACCAGTACAAACCTCAATATCCTTTTAAATTTGTGTTTATTTAAATCTGTTTAAAGGTGCCCCCCCCTAAAGTTGAAGACCTGATCAGAGAATCAACTAGGCTGGAAAAGGTCTCTGAGAGGTGTTTAGCCTGGAGAAAAGGCGAGTCGGGGGAGACCTTATCAACCTCTAGAACCACCTGAAAGGAGGCTGTAGCGAGGTGGGGGTTGGTCTCTTCTCCCAGGCAACCAGCTACAGGAAAAGGAGACACAGTCCTAAGCTATCTCAGGAGAGGTTTACATTGGGCATGAGGAAGAATTTCTTCACTGAAAGGGTGACTGAATGGACTGCCTAGCAAGGTGGTGAAGTCACAGTTCCTGGGAGGTGTTTAAGAAGAACCTGGATGTGGCACTCAGTGGCCTGAGTTGACAAGGTGGTGTTAGGTCATGGGTTTGACTCAGAGATCTTTTCCCTCAGCTGACTGAACTTGTGTTCCAGATCCTTCCCCAGCTCCACTACCTTCCTCTGGACAAGCTCCAGCATGGCAAAGTGCTTCCTGAATTGGGAGGCCCAAAACTGGATACAGCACTCAAGGTATGGCCTCATCAGTGCTGAGTATAAGGGAAGAATCGCTTCCCTGGTCCTGCTGGCCACACTATTGCTGATACAGGCCAGGATGCCACTGGCTTTCTCTGCCACCTGGGCACAGTGCTGGCTCATGTTCAGTCAGCTGATAACCAGTGCCCACAGGTCCCTTTCTGCCTGGCCGCTGTCCAGCCACTCTGTCCCCAGCCTGTAGCAATGGAGCCAGCACTCGGTCTTGTCAAAGCTCATGTTGTTGGACTCAGCCCAATGATCCAGCCTGTCCAGGTCCCTCTGCAGAGTCCTCCTACCCTCCAACAGATCAACACTTTCCCCCAGCTTGCTGTCATCTGCAAATCTGCTGATGGTGGGCTCAATCCCTCCATCCAGATCATGTATAAAGATAATAAACAGGACTGGAGCCTACACTGATACTTTACCCATGAGGAATACTGAAGCCACGCTGGGGTTTGCCACCAAAACCAAAAATGTTTAGCCTCTTTACCACAGAAAAGGCATGACATATTGGTTTATAAAAACTATGAAACATGAGTACTACACCAAAATCCCAAAGAACTGTGATAAACTCTTGACAGAAGAGTGACATAAGATAATAACAATACTGTTTCAGTCCAGCTGCGATCACACATTCACCTTTTGATGTGGTTTAATGTTTAGCATCTTGCATGCATCTTGTATTTCTCAGACCATTCATGCAGTGGTTTCTTTTTATTTTGAACACAACATCAATACATAAGGAAAGAATGAGCCATAGAAAGGAAACAGACACTGGCAAATTCAGCGCATTAAATCCTAGAACTCCTCTATATTTAATCGTTATGGCTGTGAAGCTTTGCTTCAAAAGCTCTGGTTACAGTGGAAAGACTCTTCAGATGCGTCTGTTATGTAATGCACAGTGTAAACACACTAAGCATTTGAACAAGACAAAGCAATGTCTTTATGTGTTATTTGTACAAACTCTCTGTTTGAAGAGTTGGAAACTATTCTGACAGGGAGGAGAAGGTTCTAAATGGTATCATTTAAAAGGCAGACAGGGATGGTATAAAGCTTGCATGTGCTGTAATGCTACCATTTATCTGCAAGACAGATCTGATGGATGCTGTAAGAGCAAAGTTTCAAGCTCCTGGAAGGAAAAAAATTGCAATAATTATCCATAAAAGCTTAGTGGAAAATTTTCTTCCATTGGTTCTATTAAAAAGTAATTAGCGCCTGTGCAACTGCAAAAAATTGGCAATTAACATTGCTACACAGAAGAACACTGGCACTTAATCTGGTTAGCGTTCTCAAGGAAAGCTCTAATGTACTAATGCTATCTGTCTATCTATCTATCTTAGGCACTTACATGGCTCCTATTACTATAATATATAGGCATTTAACAATCTTCACTGCAGTTATTTTTACAACACCCTGGTGAGGTCATGAAATACAGTGAAACCAAGTGCACAGATGCAGAGCTGAGTTTAGGCCATAATGTTACGCAGCATTTAATTTACAAAATCCTTTTTCAGGAGGTATCTCCAGGTGCACTATACTTGTAGTAAAACACAAAACTAGGTCAACCAAGGAAAAATTATTAACTTCAGAGTTTAATTTCAAATTTAAAATCACATTTGTTTAGTAAAATCGTTTTCAAGAGAAGAATTTACTGAAGCTCATTGTTAGAGCCAGAGCCAGGGCTTGTCTTGTATGTTCGTTGTAACAACAATTCCTATTTCCCACTGAATTTAAAACTAATTCTTATTCAGCTAATGAAACTGCAAAGATGGTCCTCCTAGCATCTGAACGGATGCGCATGCAATGGAAGGAAATCAACAGTCAAGCAAGAAAGTTGAAAAGTATGCTCTGAACGTGGCAGACCTTGAACAGTGTCACAGTGATAATGCAGAAAGGTTACTAAGGGATCCAGTTTGAAAGAAATGTTTAAAAGAAACGAAACAGATAAGACAATGTACTTGTACATGTGTGTATACAAAGAACAGCTAGCAATACATGGATATCAAAGCTGTGCTAAATTCTGTTTTTGCTTAAAAAACCTAACCTGAAAACACAAAAGCTATATAAAAGTTAACATAAAAATAATATAATCTGTTTCTCAGTTTCAACTGCTGACTTAGACATAATTTTAGCTATACGTAAGCTAGCAATTTGTCAGCTCTAAATATAACAAAAACTTAGTAAAAACCCCTCCTTTTCCCGTATTTTCAAGCTGTGAAGAGGCTTGCAACATATGTGAAGCAAAACAATACATCACTGACTTCTGGTTTATGCTGCAACACAATTCAGGACTGAAAACCAATCTGGAGCAGTAGCTAAATAAATAGCAGTGTCTTTCCTCACGGTATATTACACCAGAAGCTTCACTGCCTTTATAAAAAGAAATAAAATGTTGATATTATCCAGTGAAAGAAATAAGGGACTACCAGAGATAAAGAGGAAAATATTCATATCTTCATTTTTAGTGTCCTTTTACTACATAAAAAGTACACTGCATGGAAACCAAATGTACCATGGAAATAACATAGTGTGTTACATAGTTCACCCATAGAAAGTATTTCCTCTTTCCAATATGCTTAGTTTTTCCAAGGATTTCAATTTAAATTTTAAAAAGCATCTACCCTAGCTCCTTGCTTAATTAAAATTACAATAGAAGAGTGTAACCAGTCAGTTTTCATAGTACCTGTTATAATGAAGCAGGAGCAAACTGCACATTTTTTCTTAAACTTTTCTTCTGAAAAGGACCAACATCATCCATAAGGAAGGAATAAAATATTCTCTTTGAGTGTCACAGTATGATTGAAGGTGATTTTTGATCTAGATAACAAGGTAAAACAAGTGCACAATTTGTCAAGAACATGATACATTTTTAATGAAAATTGTTTAGATTATCTTTGAGAAATAAGATAAAACAGGACTGAAATTTAAACAATGAGACTTATATAATTTAGACTATAGAGAAAAAATTATATACCAGCAGGACAAAATGTTGATTTAGTAATACTATTCAATTCAGATCATTTAAAAGTAATATTTGCAGTTCCACAATTGAATATACTGCCAGAGCCTGATTAGACTCCTCAGATTCTGAAATACTTTTAAAATAGCTACCTGCTTATAATTGATGCCTTTGAGATAAGTGAGCATTACATGAGCACATCAAGATCCTTCTCTGAAAAAGGTTCTGAGAACACAGAATAATGAAAATACAATCACAGAATCTCAGAATTATTTGGGTTGGAAGGGACTTTAAAGGTCATCTAAGTCCACCCCCCCGCCATAGGCAGGGCACCTTCCATTACACCAGATTGTTCAAATAGAAAGCTGAAATCTCCTCCCCATAATACAGTCAGCTTTTTGGTGGTATTTTCTCTCTAATGCATACTGATTTCAACAGTGCTTCTGCTGAAAACAGTTAACAGACAAACTATTACACTTCTTTATAATTCTGTAAGCTAATTTCAGCTAGCTCTGGATTTGCTTTGCATAAACCATCTCAGAAATTGCCATTTTCAGTAGCCTCATTTCAGTAAGGGATTTGGTTTTAGATGTTGGTTTCCATTAAGTATCCAGTTTTCCTGGACCACTTAAGTGGTAAAATTTTGCATGCTTTTAGTGTCTTTTCTACCGGAGTCTCAACCTTCAATACTGGGGCATAAATTAGGATAAACAGGACAAAATTACCCCTAGAATTTTAGCTGGAGCTTCTGGCATATGTACTTGTGGTCCCGATTTAGGAGCTTCAACTGAGACCAATGTGACTGAACACCAAAGGTCAAGCTGGCCTGAGACTAAAGCAATATCTTTTCATAAGAGAGCTCTGCATTACTGTGTTGGAAGATACAAAAGCAACAGAGACTTAAAAAATCCCTAAAAAGTGGCAGGGGGAAGATCCATTAGCCAATTCAATAAATTTCAAAAATACACTGATCCTACCCTCTGTCACACAGCTCGGTGGTACCATAGGATATAAGTGACATCAAAATTGTACCTATCTTGCAGATGCGTGGTCCTTATTTTCTGATTTGTGAATGATAAACCTATTTCAACTGAAGTAAGGAGATCCATAAAGTCCTTAATACACAGAAAAATTAGGTGTTTACTGATTTATATTTGCCACCCTCCAGTCTTATATCTGTGAACTGGAGATAAAATCCCCTCACCTCATAAATGTATTATGAAAATAAACTCATTAAACATTCATAAGAGTTTCCAGCACCACAGTGACATTTATCATAAAAAAGGCCAATAGAAAATTAATTCTTCATTCAGAAAAGCCCTGAATGTCATGCTATGTATAAGGCAGGGCTATCACACCAAATAATTATAATGGCATAGTATCACACAGCTAATTATTAAGCACAAACCATCTCAAAATACACTGAGTAAGGCACTCTTATATAAAACAGCTATGGGAATACAACTAAAAACTCCATCAAAACTAATTAAGAAACCACTTTAAGAATACATAATCTAAGTTTATGTTGTGTCTCCTAGTTTAAAATGCAAACCAAAACAGAGGAAAAGACCAACTCCATCATTTGATACTATGCTGATAGTTGTGTCATGTAGATCACTATAAGACCACTGGTACACAATGAAACAAGAGAACTGACACTCATGATATGAGGGATCTGAAAGACTGAGGCACCTTTTACTAGAGGGTTTCACTTACTTATAGGTCAAGGTGCAAGAAAATCCAGGATACTGGCAATCTTTTAATTCAGTACTCTGAAGAAAAGGGACTTCGCTACATGGATTCTGCTCAAAACTCTCAAACTTCCAGTCAGACTTCTCTTCTTCCCAGAGCTATCTAACATGCACATCCTCTGGTCACAACTTTACTATCGGATTGGTATCTCATTTACAGTCATTTTTCCACCCTTCTATGACAACCCTTCCTTCCGCAAAGGCAAACTGTACATGCAATTTAGGTCCATCATAGTATCTTAAGGCCAGTTTATCCTCAACCTTCTCCTTTCACTGGAGGTATGAGTCTCTCCACCGACTTAGCCTAGCATAGCAGCATGGCTCACTCAGGAGAGGAGGGGACAAAAAAGAATCTTGTTACAGCAGCTCAGAGGGAACATCTACATCCCCTGGTCATGTCAGACAGGCTTCTGTGATCAAAAAACTACACTCTAGCAAAGGCTAGACTTCCTTGCTAGAGTACAGAAAGGAAGCAGCAGGGGGCTGGGGGTGGGGGAAAGCTTTCAAGCATGAAAATGACAAGCATGATCAAAACCATGACGTTTTCCCAGGCTTATTGCTCTGAAGTAGATCAGCTACTTAGTCTAAAAGAAAGAGGGCTTTTTAAAAAATAATAACAGCATGATACAGAACTCAGCATTGAAGAATTCTGTCTGAACTATTTGACCTTAATAAAATAACTGAAGGTGATATTTTGTAATGGGAAGCACCTGGCAGCTAGTGATGTGTTACACTTTCTACAACATTACATTTGTCTTCAAAGCAAAAAATAAATTAACAAAACCAAGTAAACTCTCTAGAATGGTATTTCATGCATTTTTAAATGTACCCAGCCATTCTGGACAGTGCTCCTTTGACATGAACATACAGTGTGCTAAAGCAAATTGATCCTTCTGACACTATTTTACTTCACAGATAGAGCAGGTTTGTGCCAACATGCAAAGACAAATTCTTAATGTCACTTCCTCACAGAAGAATACCATTTAAATTGCTGTATTCAACCACTACTAATCTTACTTTTAATGGGGTATGCTGATACCTTTCCCAGAGCCTGAAACAAAGGGCAGAAGACTGGAAGGAGCAAAAATGGGGGAAAAATTATTAGATAGGAGACTCTAGTCCCAACAGGGTGTTGGGCCACTCAATGGCCACGGTTTCACACCTAATGAAAACTAACCCTCCAGGAAGACAGGAAACCTTGTGAAAGTTAACTGTTCTGATGAAAGTATTAAGGTGTTGCCACAAAACAATACAGGCCAGGACACCTAATGTTAGTTAATTAGAACCATTACTTTACCTTAGAATAAGGACAGAATTTAAGTCTTGTAATTAGCCTTTGTTTACTCAAAGATGGAGCGATAAAGGCAAGGGAGAAAAGAAAAAGCCATTTTGAAATATGCTTTTGGAAAATAACCATGTTATGCAAAAGCAGAGAAAATTCAGAACCACAATATATGCTTTCTTAAGGATGTAACATGTCAGAGAATGTGATGTTTGAATATCCAAAAAACAAAATATTGACCAAAGAATCCCAAAAGAAATAGAAAAGTAGGTCTATAAATAATAGTAGACAACTACCAATGTGGAAAAAGAGTGGGAATATTCCTTCATGAAAATAAAAGTGGCAATTAATGATTACGGACAGAAAGTTTTTACAGGAAATAGGAAAAAAAAATAAGAATAGCAGGATTCTATTTAACGATAAAAAATATCAAGGATAAACTTCAGTGAAAATCTTTCTGAGGTTGTAGTCCTGACATTTCAGATTTCCTTGCCAGACCATACAGACACTGCTCAGATTCTGAAGACCAACATCAGTTTCCTTTCACTTTTTTCTTGCCTTTTTCAACTCATCTCCTTGCAAGCTCAGCTTCTCTAATATATATTGCTGGAACAGTAATTTAATAACATTATGGTATTGTAATCATTGTTTCATAAAAATGCTTGATAATTACAAGTCTTTGAACCTAGTCCAGAGAATCTACTTCACTGTCCAGTAAAGTACTCATTCACTGGTACTGTCATTTCCCAACTCCAAACATGCCCATTAACACCTGCAACATTACCACTGCTAATGGTAATGCACAAGTATTCCTGAGGGTGAAAGCAGACAAATCCTTCTCAAATCCTGCTTCAATAAAAGATTATATGCACAAAGACCATTTCAGACCCTGTAAAAAGAGTAATCATAGAAACCCAGGCATGTAACATAACAGCAGATTAACACACTTAGATGGAAAAAAATAAATAATTTTAAAGCCTTAAACATAAAGAGGTCTTGCTTTTAAGAAACACGGATGCTGACAGAAGCCAGTAACAGGCTGAGCCCATCACTGAGCCCTAGGGAACTCCACTGGTGACTAGCTATCAGTAACTCCATTCACCACCACTCCCTGGGCCCAGCCATCCAGCCAGTTTTTTATCCATCAATTAGTACACCCACTGCACTCCAGGAGAAGCCAATTTCTCCAGGAAAATGCTGTGGTGTCAAAGGCTTTATTAAGTCTAGGTAGAAGGAGATGCTGAAGAATAGAGATGCTTTTCTATTGCTTTAGAGAACGCCCTCTCATTAAATTTGTCTGTTCTCATCCTCAATGGATAAAAACTCCTATTTCTTCATGTCGTATAGCAGTAAAATGTTCTACAATTTCAGTACATACCACCTGAAAAGAGAAGCCCAGATGGATTGCTGACTGCTTTATAGGTAACTTATTTTCTAGATATGCAACAGGCAGTAGACTTGGGTCATGAAGAAACAGTAATGGAACTCCTTAATCAGACTTTGGCTGATGTCATACACTATTTTTGTTAATTACCATGTCACAGAAGTTGCAAATGCTCTCAGTAAATTAGCTGATGTGGGGGAGCTAATAGAAAATACACAAGGCATGAAGTAAATCTCAGATACTTAGAAGTGGGATAAAATTCCTCTTGTGCATTATCATAACCATGAGGAGAAACGAAATATCTTTGTGCTGCAGACTGGAAGCCAAGTAATTCATAGAGCTCTTTGCAGAGGGGTCATCACAGAATGGCTGCCACAAGGCAATTTCTCACCAAACAGAAATGAAACTTCAGAATTTAGCAAAATAAAATTCCAGCAAACTTCTGATTAGATCTCACCTACAGTATTGTACACATTCCTCTGAAGAACACCTCAAGCAAAATAGACCTAGAAAAGCTCTGTTTCATCAAATGGAAAGAGTCTACCAAAGAAATAAAAAAAAAAGAAATCTTTACTAATGTACCAACATACATGAACAGCTAAATGAAGAAATATTCAAGAGCTACCAGAGCTGAGTGGCAACGTAACTGCAACAATCTTGGTATTGTTATCTATTTGTCATTATTTATTTGTTTGTCCAATGGAACTGTTGGCCTAGATTAAAGTTTCCAGCCACAAAAACCTAGTACTAAAGTTCCTGTCTGTATTAAAGGGCAATCTGCAGTAAGAAGCATGTGAAGTCTCATAAAACACCTCCTCCATTGGAAGAAAACCTTAAAGACAAATACATCTCCTAGAGCACTGCACCAGGAGAAAGCAAAATGCTGATGTCTTGTCTCCTAGCCACACAGGCTACCAGTCTAATACTACATTCTTAAAGGAGGAAAGGGTTGCATGTCTATAGTTACTGTACAAAAAGCAAGGAAACAATTTAATCTGTCCAAAATAGACATTAAATATTATAAAATCCACTTGATCAAGATTTAATTGTAGTGTATTGGCATTTATCTAACAGATAACTTTGTTTCATTATGTACAAGAAATCATGCATTTAAGGAAGACATATCATATCTGTAATTCAGAGTGACAAAAGGGATGCCTCATTCTTGATTAGTAAATTAAACTGAGAAATAACAGAGGAACATGGCAGAAGTACTCTGCCTGTACAAAACAAGCTGTTATTAAATGAAAACTTGATTTTTAGAAAATTATGGATCAACACTGTTCCAAATTCCCTCTGGGCCTTGCCACTCTTCTGAAAGATCGTGATAAAAAAAAAAAAACAAAAGTCATTTGAAAAGCTGTCACACAACACCAGGGCATCACTCCTAAAACAAGATGTCACTGTCAGAAGCTGTGAAACCTAAACAAAAGCCCATTTCACAATTAGCAAATTATTCACAAGATCTATGAGATTTTCCTTTTTTCATAACAGATTACTATTAACTACATTTGGCTCTATCATAATACATAATTTGGCTCCACCACATCAAGCTTACTTACATTTTCCCGAAGAAAGAGTAAATCCAGAGGGTTATTTACTAAATCTTTATCTTAGTACCCTGTTTTATGCCCCTGATTAACTATTATCTGTTGAACATACAAATTCAGAAACAATTTTTATTCTAAGCCAGATATAAATTTTTAGAATACTACCAAACTATGGAAAAAATAACTAGGTATGTGTCCTAGTTTAGGGCAAATTAGGGAGAAAACCCTCCAAAGGGGCCCCTTCAGAAAAGCCAACCCACACGGCCCCTCCTCACAACCGGTTTCAGGAAAAGATTTCTCTTTTCCGAAAAAGAGAGAAGTGGAAAGAACCTGT
>WBNO01003749.1:234618-269934 GCA_013400575.1 Peucedramus taeniatus | reverse complement strand
TTGTCCACAGGCAGAGAAAAGGTAGAGACTGTGAGGAAAAGAAGATCAGCTGGATGATATTTAGTTAGAGGAGGCTTAACTTTGCCCTTGTTTGTACCAGTGTCAGTTGGTCTTAATTCCACAGTGGTGTTTATCAGTGTTAAACTTGCCAAGTGATGAAAGAGTGAAATTCAGATTCAGTTGCCATAGGCAGGCACATGATCAGCAGAAGTGCCCACCTTATTCCCAATAACCACTGAGCAGACACAAGATACTTCCCTTTCTGCCATTGCTCATGTGGTTTTTCCTGTTGAATACTCATATGTTGTACTACTGAAACTAATTTCTCATTTATTATTGAAGTATTAGAACACATTATGACATGAGATCATAACATGAGAGAATATTTGTGTCTCTCTCAAGCACAGCCTTGGTACTCTCTAGGGCGGAGGGGGGCAGAATGACAGTAAATAGTAAGTAAGGGAAATAAAAACATATTTAAAAGCATGTAAAATTCTGGTAAGAATTTTTTTTATAGCCACAGCTTTGGGGAGAATTACTTTTATGGCCAGCTTTTCAACAGGCCTGCACAAATATTCCTATAGTGTTTGCAGGTGCAACCATATGTATGTGAGGCATGACTGTCTAAAGAAAAAGCTTTCAGCTAGCTGAGAGTTTCTTTTTTATTCCTACTTGCTTTTAAAACACAGGTCTTCTAGGAAAGAAATAACAACCTCCAGCTGAGCTCCTCAAGTTATAGGGTTCTAAGAGTGAGAAAGGCTCAGCATCTTGGATCTTAAACTTCCCTGAGAAATCAGTACTGAATTCTTATGAATGTCACATTGGATGCAACTGGGTGCAGAAGATTGAAGAATCTGGCCTGAACATCTGGATCATTCCATGTAACTTAGCTTTGGTTCCTCTTTGCTGCTCCTCACTCCCCTGTTTACTTGCAGCCATGGGCACACACATTGATGTGTGAATGCACACGTGGAAGTTTATACTGGGACATGGATATGCACAGACACACCTACAGAGAGACACAGAGACTGTGTACTTCAGAAAATGCAAATCTTTCCTATTTAATCATAACCTGCCTGCAAGCAATGTGTTTAATCATGCTAGAAAAGATACAAGTTGATAATTGTATTCAAATGAAGGAATTGAACAGAATTTAGAGGTTAGAAATCCTGAAGGCTGATTGCCAGTGTTGAGAGCATATTTTTATAAGCAATTAATGGCATGCTTGGGTTTTTTTTTCTCCTACACATTTTTTGCCAATGATGAAGTATGCCCTGTATGGTATCAACCAGCTCTATTATCAAATAGAAAGAAATAGATGAAAGAAAATCACAAAATCCTGTAATACACTTATTCTCTGCCCACACACAACTATTCCCTCCTCCTTATCTCAGTGGGCTGTAATTTCTCCTTACCCTTTGAAAGAAAGCAGAATTATAAGAAAAATGGTAAACATGTTAAAGAATTGGTCACAAAATGCTAATATATTGCAGTCCTGTTGTGTCACCACCTGTATGTGGTGAATACCTACACATATGCAATAGCATTAATTATCTGGGACTTACCAAATGTGGAAGAAAGCACTCTAATAATTCAGGACTAGATATGTGCACCTTTAAGAAAGAACAGATAAGCAGGACAGGGTTTTTTTTTTTTGGAGGGGTGGGGAGTGGTTTAAAACATTACACTGAAATTAAAACCACAGGTTTTTTCTCTTTTCTTTTTTTTGCCACACAGAAAACCATAAGCCTTCTCCCCATCTGTTGATTGGAAAAAATTTGGAAACAAGACTGTTTCTTGGATAAGCAGGGTTTTCAAAAGCAAAGGTTTTCACAAGAATGTGCCACTGTTTTTTGACAAGCAAAAAAGAAGTCTTATGTTCAGAAATTTATGGGAAAGGGCAGAGGAGAGGAAAAAGACTGAGATTGATCTCAGAATATCCTGAAGGCAGAGTGCTTGCACAAATAGGGGAGACCATTCCAAGACTTCATTTGAAGGAACAGCTAATTACGTCTAGATTATTTTACCATGAGAGACCCTTCTTCTTAGAGTCTGGTGTAGAGCCCTGTCTTGTGGCATGGGAATATTGACCTACTCCTAGATCTTCCTTCTTAGGGGGTGAAGAATTAATATAACTAAATATTATATTTATTCAAACTCAAGGACTACAATGGCTTAAGGAAGAAAGCTGGGATTGGAGAGGATCTCAATAGATCATGAATTCCACCTCCCTGCGCTGAGCACAGGAATTGGACTGGATTATAGAAGTTTGTAGCAGGGACCTGTTTGTCTGGTAGCCCTCTTCTTTCTCTTTTTAGAAGAATAGTGTAACTTAGGGAAGAGAAAAAGAGCAGAAAGGAAGATTGTTGTTTATGTCAACTCTCCATAATTAATGTTCACTAAACTGAACTCATAGGTTTTTTCCCTTTGTTATCTTTAAATTTCTCATCAGAACATCTCACAAAAGATGTTATCTTTTACCAGAAATCCTGAGTATGTCAAGAAGTGTAATGAAATAATGACAGAATTATTGGTGTTTTCTGGCCCAAAGCATCCATCAGTACCAGCATTCTCTGGTCTTCCAGTATGTAAACATCTACTCAATTCCTGAAGTCCCCAGATCAGCACTGAGAAAAGACTTGTGAAACTAAAATATCAGAAGACATCTGATCTCAAAAGGATCCTAATTTCTTCTTGTGCCAAATACCTTCCTTAGACATTTGAATTTAGTAGTCAGGTCTGTGTTTTGGCATTGGGGGTTGCTGGCCTCCACGTTCTCCTACCTTCTGCTTTACCTGTACAAACCAGGAAACCATCCAGCTGCAGAACATGCCAGTGCTGGTGAGTCTTTTGTCTTGCTCAGCATCACAGACATCACACTGTGAGAAGGAACTTTCCTTCTCATCATTCATGTTGGATGGAGAAGTCCAAAGACACAGAAATCCCATGTCATCTCTTGCCTCCATGGGGCTAGTCCTAAAATTCCTGAAACCTGTGCCCCCAGGAATTCTTAACCCATAGCAAAATACAGGTTCCTTCCTAGATGTGTGTTGCTGTGCTGTCATCTAGTGGCAAGGATGAATTGGCTGTCATTCAATGACAGTGGATGACAAGGCGTCCCTTTGCTGGACTAAATGCTCAATGTTGGAGAGTTCACAACTTTGTAAGAACAGCTCCAAGGCAAAGGTCCCTTCCTCTGTTTGTGCTCTGCAGGAAATCACTATGGAGAGCCTGTGGAATGGGCTGAGCAATGGACAACTGGTTGCAGACAACAGGCTGCACAACACCATAGCACCTCCTGCCATGTCCTTCCTCTCCATCTCCTGTCATCCATCTTGGCTTTAACTGTTTGCAAATACTTGAAGCTGAATTTCCAGCAGTGATTGATAGTTTCTTAACAAAAGCCATTCGGAGCAGTGTCAGCTAATGAAATGAGTCATTAAATCTATAATCATCTAAGCTCAAGAAGATACTTCTCTCAGCAAAAAAGTCCTTCCTTCTGCATTCATTTTTTAATTGATTCTTGGGGAAAAATTAAAAGTGCCACAATGCAGTTTTCCAGGAGAAACCAGACAAAACCAGCTTTCAGAATGACCCACATTTGGTTTGGTGTTTGGCAAGCTCGCTGATGTCAGCAGACAGAATTACTGACATCGATTTCTGAGGGCTTTCACTCAGATTGGGAATTTCTTATGCCGGGTGATGTTACACTTGCTTATGCTTAGTTTGGTTGGTGACATTATTATTAACACATATAAACATTTACAGTCCTGAGTTTACTTTTAAACTTCAGCTGCAATGCTGGATTTAATGTCTTGCATTAATGTTTGTAAAATTATTATAAAATTATGTAGAAAGTAATGGAACCTTAACAATATAACTGGTCACAACATCTATAACACTTCTTTGTTATCACCTGCTGAACACTGCTGGGCTTGGCTGGATTAGGTAAAACAGTTGTGGCATATCCTTTGCTCCTTGAAATGCTGATCCCAAAACCATTTTCATAGAAACCCTGACAGCTGCTTTTCAGAACTTACCACCACAAAGGTGGGCTCTTCACAGGTATCAGACTCTGGAAAGAAAAGCTCAAGAAGCAATCCGCACTGCAAAGCACCATTGTCAAAGCAGTATTCTTGTATAAAACCTTCTTTCATCCCTGCTGCATGAAGTCAACAAATAATCCTAAGATTCCTTTTTATGAGGAAGTTGGAATTTGTGTTTATATTTCCCTATCTTACAGTACAAATTGTACTCTATCTCTGAATTTAGAACAATTCCTCAATTCAACCAAGTACAATAAAAAGATACCTAAATCTCCACAAAGAGAAGAATGTGCTGATGTTCTTTAGTGACAAGGGACATTTAAGCACATTCTTAAATAACTTGCCTCTCTGAAGACTTCAGTAGATTCTCAAAGGAGTGAAAGAATGATGCTCTATTTGCAGTCTTTCTTGTTTTGTCCAAGTCCCAGACCTCTATCCCTATAGTAAAGAAAAGTATTAATGAGGGTAAGAAACATTTTGTTTTTCAAATTATTATAATTAGTTAGAGGCAGCGAATCAATGACCTTTCACATTGGAGTATGATAAGACATTTCTTTATGAGTTCCAGAAGAGGTTTAGTTTATTTTTGGCTCAGAATTTCATTTTCCTTGGGTGCTCTATGGAAACAAAATTGCATCTTTTTAATTAAGAAATTGAGTGACAAGCTGTAACAAGGTCAATCAGGTTGAAATAGCTGCATGCTTATTATAATGTAACTGCTTCTTCTATTGACTTAAAATATCTTGATATAGTAAATTTCAAACATAAATAAAGTGTTTGAAAAATAGAAGGTTTAGGCCAAATATAATGAGTGAAAGTATATGTGTTTGTATAAAAAAAGGAGGGCTAGGCCTTCATACAGAACTAGAAAAAAATAGCAACCCTTTGTTAGCAACAGTTAAGAATGATTTAACACCTATGCATCAAAAAATAAAAGTGGAAAAGATGTCTCAAGCATTCCAGTGTCACCTTGAAACAGTTGGTCAGGGCGTTTTGGACAATGACACTTGAAATAAGATTGGGTTAAAAGCAGTATGTGAAGAAAGATGAGAGCTGTGCCATTCACTGCCACGGTAACTACAATGCTATTTCACCACTGAATGTTGCTTTTCATGAATGACCATTTGCACATATGTTTTATCCTTTTAGCAGCCATTCTTCATATGTTCCCATTTATTTGAGAGGAGGTTCTTTGTGTCTGTTCACAAATTTCAACCATGCTCAAGGTCTGTGTTGGGGTTGTTCACAATCCCTACACAATTAGGCTCAGATTGGCAGTTCTGACACTGGTTGGAGGAATATCTTGTGAACGCTTATTTTTCTTCACTTGTAAATTTGTAATTTCCTCGTCAGAGTGACAAAGGGCAAAAAGAAGCAAGGATATCTTGAGTTTGGCTTGATTGTTTCTCCATTTGATTACCTGTGGAAATAAAAGCATAATCATTCCATGTAATGTCATAATCCTCTCTCAGCCTCCTACTTGCACATTTGTCTTTGTCTAAGCATGGAAAAAGACCCATAAAATTCTACCCTTGCTGATGATACTTTTGTATTGATAATCCTTGTTTTGACTTAGCTCTTTCTGAAGATGCTCTTGAAATGCAGATCACAGATAGTGTTACTTGCTGTATGAGGCAGCTTTCAAGTTTTCTTTCTGTTTTACCTCTTTCTCAGCGTATAGGAGATTTTTTTCTAATTCTTTTCAGTTCCAGAGCAGACATTAAAACTTCTTTTTTAATAAATATATTCAGCTTGGGCTTTGTAAACTTTCAGTCTTTGTCCTACAAGAACATCACCACAGAATTTTTCATGTAATCACTGCATTTTGGTACTATTGAGCTCATATAATGGGTCTCTTAAAGTGTACTCATGATGAGATGGATTATTTTTAGTACTTGGAAGAAAAAAATTATATATATATATATGTGTGTGTGTGTGAAAATACTGTCTACTTCACATAGATGAATTTGGTTAAATTCCAAGAAAATTGAATTTTCATATATATAGATTCCTTTATTAGATGAGTGTGCATTCCTACACCCACAGAGAATCTATACAAATTCATCTTACGTTCCTTGGGTGTGCAAACAATACCAAAAAATAGTCAAAGTTAGCATATTCTATATAAAACACATTTGCATCTGCTACGCACAACTTCCTACGCTCTTCATCTTTAATTTAGCAATGGCTGGATGATGAAGTCATCGAGCCTTAGGAATGTGCTCAGGTCAGGGTCTGAAGCTTTATACTTCATCCAAACACCATTTGGTTTGGCCCCTTTTACTGAGATGCAATCTATCGTGCTACAGAAGATTTAAGTGAGCACCCTCAATAAATCAAGACGAAATGAATTTTCCACTATGAATTATGTTGCAGACAGCTGCAAAAGCTACATGACTGGATTTTTTTTTTTTTTGTTAAATTTGAGGCCGAATCATGAGATTAAGGATTGAGCTAAGGTTTGTGGCTGTAGAAAGGAATCCAAAAAGGTTTTGCATGCATTAATATCTCTGATGAGAACTGAATCTACACAAATACTTTGTTTCATTGCCTTTGACAATAGCTACAGGAAAGACTCTTCTGTCTCAGCCTATGATTTGTGCATACTTAATGCAAGTCTGTCTTTGTAAGTAACAAGGCTTTTTACTCCAGCAATCGATTTGGGCTGGTTCCATAGCCAGAGTTAATTCTGGTCCATGCCACCATGAAGGCTGTGCTGTGGGTGACTGAGATTCTATTGCTCTGAAAGGCTGATGAAAATATGGAGCAAAGTTTTTTACTCAGAGTAATTAAGTGTAGCAGTATTGACTTTTTGAAAGTTATTGTAAGCTACCACAGCCAAGGAAATGGCTCCAACTTTCCATCACATTGTTTTTATTTTGCACTGGCCTCCATGACTTTCAGCAGCCTCTTTTCAGTCACTGGAGGCAGATGACAGCATCCAGCATTTCCTATGGAAGCATTTCAAGTTAGACAGTGACAATGTCTCCCAGTGTATCAAAGAGCCCAGCTTAAACAAATGACCAATTTGTCCTGGAGAGTTCTGAGAAAAGGACACAGCTTCTGGGTGGAATTCTTTAGAATGTTAATTCCTTCTGGAGTGTTCACCAGGGTAACAGAGTTTTCTCCATCTTTCCTGGCAAATCAGGATGCTGTAAGTAGGAATTTCCATTGCTGCAGCAAGAAAGAAGTAAAAAAGGATTCCAGCTCTTGGCATCAAAGTAACCCAGCATAGATGGTGTGTTCACTGCCAAATACTCAGAGCTCTACACCATCAACTGGAAGGAACAAATTAATGTAGGAACCTTGTAACATGCCAACATACTCAAGGCTATAAACAGGACAATCACTTGTGCCACCTTTAAATTTGCAATACAAAATCCCAAGTCAGGAAACTACTTAAGTTTGGAACTGAGAGGCATGTGCTAAAGATAAAGAGGGCATAGCATTAGATAACATAAGTATTTGAACATTCTCCCCTCAGACATGAAAACTTACCCATTCTCACAGTGTTTATGTCTGGGGGTTGGTTGGGGTTTTTTCCAAGCACATATTGAAATACAGGTCACTGTATCAGGTACCCAGGTTGTGAACACAGCAATTGGATGAGGAGAAAGAAACCCACAAAAGGCTGAGAAGTGGATCAGCTATTGTTTGTCTGCTGCAATGAAGTCCTGTATTTCAACATCAGTCAAAATGTGCATTTTTCTGCATTGTAACAGACAACCATTTAGTAGGTATTTGCCAGCAAGTGTGACTTGCTAATGCAAGATTCCTGTATTAATTTAATGGGAATGTAATTGTGCTGTAAAATACATAATCTCAAGTAACCTACTATGACATTTACACTTGATTACCATATCAATGCATGCAGATACCTTTGCATTACACATATCTTCAGAAGTGTTCTTTGAAAAGTGCACAGACTTAATGCAGTGTGCTGTATTTCAAGCAAAGAAGTCTCCACTAGGAAGGAGTTAGGGTGGTAAATGGCTCTCCACTGCTTCAGCACCTTAACTGGGATGTTTCACTATTTTTTCCTTTCTTAAACAAAAGACACAGATAATGCTTCACAAATAATTGTAGTTGTTTCCTGCTGCTAATGTCACAGACATCAGAGGGGAGTGCTGGAGCAGGTAGCCAGGTTGTTCTGTGTTCCACCTGCTTGTAAGTGCATTATGACCTTGTAGCATGCATATATTTTTTAATATTCCTATGCTTTATGTCATGAGATTCATAGTAAGGAAAAACACAGCAGGCAATGTGCAGCTGCCTAGGGAACGCTTTTCATTAACCTAAAACACCAGAAATAAAGGTAAATTGGACTTAAATATTTCCTGAAGCGACTTGTAATCATTATTTTGGGGAAAAATTTCATTAAGAGACATTTCACATCAAATAATTTTAGGCAATCATCAGAGAAGATATCATTTTTCATGTTTCCTATAAACTATACATTTTGTCCTTCACCTTAGTGTTGCCCAGAGGTACCTCCAGACATCTTCAAATTAGTCAATTCACTTTAATTATATAAATTATTTTTCCTCAGCAGAACAATTCTCTGAATATAATGATATTTCCTGTTCTTTTTTTTCCAAATTAATAGTTCTTTTGCAAGCAGAAATGCAGTATACAATCCAGGGATGGAACTTGTGCAAAATTTCTGAATCTCTCTATTTGCATTACATAGCATTTTCAAGAATGTTTTAACTCTGTAGCTTTTATTTCATTGTCATATTTCACACACTTTGAGTTCTGGACAACTGCATATAGGAAACAAACTTTCTTTAATATTATGTGTCTGCTAATGGCAATAACAGAGTGTGAATGCCATCTTCAATTGGCAGATCTGCCAAAGGAGAAAAGCCAACAGTGGTGAGCAGCCTCAGGTGACTTTCCATCAGAAGTGTCTTCCCCTGGATGCAGGGCCTGGTCTTTCCCTGGCTGAGGGTTTCAGTGTGGATTTGGGTTATTTGCTGAAATAAGAACAATTGCCCTTTTCATGACAAACTTCTAGAGACCCAAAACAGAACAAAAAGGTTAGGACTGGCCCAGGTTTGCTGTTGAAGGGATTCTAAATGATGCAGAAGACCTAACAACTGCTGTAAAACTTTTTTTTTTTCTTTTGTGGTAGATTTCTTCCTATGCAGGCTGACTCACATGAATTGAAACAAAATAAATGAGAGTATTACATTATGAAAGACACAAACCCCTAAGGTCAGCTCAAACTCTGATTTATCTAATCTGCCACCTTCTTCAGAGCAGTCTCTTTCTCTTATGAAACACAGATGACACTGCTGAATGAATGAATCCCATTAGCAAAAAAGTGCTCAGCTTGATCTTTCTGTGCTTTCCAAATGCTTCCTGGAGGCACACAGACCACACACGCTTGTCAGGTGCCTCACAATGGCTTGGATGATTCCAGGTACTTCATCTAATTAAACTCAACTATGGCTCCACACAGCATAACCCAAAAGTATCTTTTAAATGTCTGGTGTCTGCAGGATTTGTCCCAAACAGCCAAGCAGCTTCATGAGATCTGCCTTTCTCTCTTTCTTTTTGTTCTCTCAAAGCCATGTTACTCAAAAACATCATAGCTCCACATCTACCCAAGATCATTGCTGCATCTTCCAATTCTCAAGGAACTGGACTCTTATTTTACACTAGGAATTTATTCACAGGGACTTGTAGTTACATAGTGCTCTCAAGAATATTTTTAGAAATCTGAAATTTGAATAAATTCATATCATATATTTAGTGTCTACTGTATGTGGTTTTTACAAGAAAAAAGGTTCACCTGACCAAAGTAGGATCTCAGATATACAAGATCTTTTAAATGAGTTTTCTAAATAGATGATTTTGGCATTTAAAAATCATCTGAGGCAATGAAGGTTTTTCTTGCTCATAAGGAACTGAAATTAGCTCCCAGACCAACTGGTATATTTTGCTGTGCATTTAACCTCTGAGGGTTCTGACTTGCATCTTTTCCTATAACCAAATGATCATTAAGATATAAGGTCAGTGGCATGGATTTTGCTGTAAATGCATATTAATAGAGAAGAAGGAAATCAGTTTTGCAGACCCTGACATCAGGGCTGTCAGAAGAACCAGTGCACTACATGGTTAATTACTGCAGTGCTTAAACACTTTGACCAGCTACAATTACCTAGTTCTAAAACTGGAGCAATTAAATCTCTTTAGACTTCTTGCTGCAGAAGTTTGGGAGCTGCTTGATTGTGTTCTGTGCTTTGGAAGGACAGTCAGGGGGTGTTTCTGGCTCTGAGTGTCACCATGGTCCCCACTATGGTGTGCCTTGACCACCAGCATGTTCCTGTCTCATTCAGCTCCAGGAACACAAGCTTTGCCCAGCATCACATCCCTGGGCTGGGATGTCCTTTGGTTTGTGCTGCCCTCAGAGGGGCTGTATCTCATATGCAGGGCCCCTTTCCTTCTCCATAGTGCATAGTCCATTAATGCTGAGCCTTGCCATTAATGCAGAGCATTACTGTGTATCTGTAGCTACTTTCACCCAGGCATAGAAAAGTACTTCTAAATGGTAATGAGTTAAACCTAATGACACCGCGAGGAGGGAGATGCAAATTTCAGCATACACTTCACTGGTGCAGAAACATTTGGTAATGTTGGTAAAGAACCAACTTCAGATGGTGGTAAAAGGCTGAGATCATTAACAGAGTGCCTTTAGGAGTGAGTCTGCATCAGAGGCCATGTGACTTGCCTATTTCCTACACTAAGCCAATGACATGAGCTCTTTTTCTTTCCAATTATTAGGGTACCATAGAGTATTATTTCATTCCAAGTGAAAATCAGGACCCCGTAGTTTCATGATACATGGTAAAGCCTCAACCCTAAAGAACTTAAAGCCTAAGTAAATGAGATATAGAAAGCTTAAAACAGAAGACAGTAGAAAGAAGTGCATGAAGTTGAGCTGGGAACACAGTCCCTGAGTCCCTGTCCAGGGACCTTGCCTCCAGACATAATTCCTTTCCTTTGTATTAGTCAGATGATAACTTGCCCCCCTCTTGAAATTAAACACTTCCATTTCTGAGGCAGACAACTCTCCTGATATCTTGTAACATTAGGAAAAGGTTACTTTTAATGTTTTCTGAACTAGAACATGACAAGGAACAACTTGAAAGAATGAAAGGCAAAGTTGAAACCAATAGTTGAAAGGCGAGAATTTCGCCTAAACCTAATTCCAAAAATTCAGGAGTGTTTCTTGCTTATTAGACAATTTCTGAAAATTATAATCTTTGAGATAAAAAGCAGGGGGCAGTCAGTGACCTGTAATCTAATGCTGCCTGAGCAAGGGTATTTTCCAGTCTGCACCCAAGAGCTCCTGTGTCCACAAGGAGGGACAAGGAGGAGGGACAAATGTCCTCTCTCTTTTGCACCAGGGCAGTCCCCAGCAGAGCAGGAAGCCAGGCTGCAGCCCAGCTCTCACTTCGAGAGAGATCACCCGTCCACATCAAATGTCCTCACACAATTCAAGATGTGTGAAACAGCTGCCTGGGGAACAGAAGAGGAAAACCCCACCACGGATGTGGTTTGGGGTTTAGATGCAGCCCTGGAGGAAAGCTTCTGCTACCCTTTTATCTTTTGGGTGTTGGCTTTTTGATTATAAATATGACCACAGAGGGGAAGCCCAGGCTGCCTGTACCTGAGTGATGCTGAGTCATTCCCCAGCTTCAATCCAGGTACAGGGATAACGAGACAGCTCTTGAGCCTAATGATTTTGTTTCTTTGAGGATTGAGAAGCCCTGTGCTAAGGAAATTTATAACCAGCTAATAAAAACGTGGCTGTTGCAGTTAAACACAATAAAAAATACTCTTTATACACCAAAGGAAAGGCCTATACACACACATAACCATGTTCATATCAGCATTGTTTAATGTACGAGTTTTGTGTATATGTGGCTACATTTACTGATAAAATGTAAATGCATTAATCAGAGTTTGTACAATATTACACTAAGTAATGATGCACTAATCTGTTATCAAAATTGGGCTTTTATGATATTCAAAATCAAACTATAGGAAAGCTGTTGAGTTATACCCATGTCATGGATCTTTGCCAGCCCTCACCTGTCCAGCTCACTCAGGCTTGCAAGCCCCAAAGAATCCATTAGCTCCATGAAAAATGAACCTAAACTAAACTATAAATAATGAGATACAGTATCTTGGTCAACATTAAAGTCTTCAGACAGATGATACCAAGGCAAAAAGATGTGCTGTGACACGAGTTTATGTTATTTCATTGTTTTTGTGCTGAAACAACTAAACTTCAGCAATCTAAAGTATATAGACTAACAGAAATCTCTTGGGAGAACCTCTAGCAGCACTTTATTGGAAACAAGAGACAGATCTTTACTTTCCATTTTATCCACAGGACCTTATTCATCTTCTTCACCTGAATCTATTTCTTAGGAAATAGCAGCCTTTTGTCATCTCATCTATGACCTCACCAGCTTCTTAGCATATTAGCATCTTTTCAGATTTAGTACGATTTTCACTTGGGGTTATCTGATTTTTTTTCCACTAGCCAGAAAAGTGGGACTTGCTTGCATGCTGACAGTAACATCACAGAGAAAAGTATTTGGCAGTACAATCAGCAGTTATTAACCTTTGGGCATAACTCTGAAAACCAAAAATTCCTTTCTGATTTGTGTCCCGGTAAGTTACAAATATAACACTTGCAGCAGATGATTTTCAGTCAGGGAGGCAATAGATTGAACAGTGAGAATGTTATGGTGCATTTCCTTAGGAAATTTTTCCTAAGGACAGGATTTTTCCCTTTTTCTTTCTTCCTTCTCTCAGGGAATTTTGTCCCATTTGTTGCCTAAGAGATGATAACAACTGGTACTTAAGAGAGACAAAAGAAGTGGCCGAGGTGGGGGAAAAGGTTGCAGTTGGCTGCAGCCTCTTAGCAGGGCCTTTTCTCTTGGGAAGGGCAGAGGTGTCTTCCTTGGCAGACACCTGTCCTTTAAACTAGGACATATGGTTAGCTTTTAGCTTAAATTAAAATAGAAAAGAAGTTAGAAAATCAGTACAGCATAAGAAGAACTTGGCATTGTCTTTTAATGGTAATGGTAAAATAATCTGGGGAAGTGATGTTTAGATTACAGACAATGTGAATTTCAATGTAGTTGAAATACACAACTTTGTGATAGCACTTTTTGAAGAACCACCTCATCTTGCAGTTTTTTTCTGTTTCAGGAAAGGAAATCTCACCTATAGAAAACTAATATTTAATCTGATTACTCTCAGAAAGCAGATGATTCAAATCATGACAAAGCCTAAGCAATGGGAACAGAAGGTGGCGGGGGGAATATTAAGCAAAGTGTGGAGCACACAATGCTTCAATCTTATGGTATCAAAAAAAGCTCCTTGTTTCTCAGAAGCACTGACAAATTCAGTTCTTGGTCTTCTGAAGGAAATTACTGAGGAGCAAGAAGAGATTTGCAGACAGTAAGGCAGCACCTTCTGCTTTCATGGGAGGAGCAGGGGGATGGTGCTGCTGCCTCGCCCCACATCCTGCCTGCCCTGTCCTCTGCTGTGGCACCTGAAGGAGCTGTCAGTGGGGTGAGCAAAACAGAGATGTCCCTCAGCCAAGGCCTGGCAATTTTGATAACAATGATGGTCTGCCACCAAGATACTTGGGGTTTTTTTGCCCAAGCTCAATCTGGATGGTGCTGTGAGCACCACTAGATACCAGAATAAAACAGAGTGAACCTGGAAGCTAGATCTGTGGGCCAAAATAGTAGTCAAAGATCAAAGAAATGAAAGCAAATTTAGGTCTTTGAGAGGGGAAGCAGTAATCTCTGAACAGGAGCTTAGCAATTCAGACACATTTGGAAAGCAGTGAAAGAGATGCACATACAAAACAGACACCAGAACACAAATCCAATGTGAGATAACTCTGCATCAGACCAAGGTGTAAGAACACAGACAAATACAAAATAATGTATTCAGCAGAGGTGTTTGGGGAAGAATTATAGAAATCATCAAGGGATGCTGAGACTTGTCTAAGGATTAAAATGATGAAGCAAACTTATGAGAGCATTCATAGAGCTGCAGTTCCAGCACTGACTTCCAGTAGGCAAACTTTGATCAATCACGTAAGATTTAAGAATCATGTAAGAATTAAAAGTGAAAATTAAAAAAGGGAAAGTTCAAGGTTGACAATATGTCAGAGTAGCAGGGGAGGAACAGGAGGGAAATGTAAGTTGCCTACATCTCTCATAAGCAAAGGCAGTTCTCACTGCTATCAAGAGAAGTAGTTTGCACATAACTGAAGGCAGAATGTGCCCAGGAGTCATCCTCTGAGACTGTCAGCTAAGCACCTTTCAAAAGCATTAAATACACATGCTAAGATATATCCCTAGCTGCATGAAGCCACTTAGCAAGAACCAAATGACAGACCCTGGGAATGCTTTGCAAGATCAAAATCTAGACTGCTATGTCTACATTTTTTCCCATTTGGAGATTAATGCAACAGTGAAAATCACTTCCAAAACACTTAAATTGGGGGAACTGAATTCTCAGATCTGTATTAATAACGAGGATCTCCCTGAGCAAACCAAACTAATGTTGCCTGGTTTTCTGTGGAGTATGCTCAGATTGCCTCTGTGTAGTTCCCAATATCTAATAAGGCATGAGATAATATAGAAGTTTTTCTTCCTAAGCAGAAACATTAGGATCACCTCTTTCTACTCACTGCCTACAACTGTGTAGGAAAGTCTTAAAGGCCTCCATCCCTGTGCCCATCCCCACAGCAGCATGATTCCAGGAAAGCAGTCTTGAAACATTTCTTGACTATGTTTTAGACATCACAGTCCTGTGTGCTGGTTAATGGCTTTCCAGTGGACATCTTGCAGTGGTCCCACATTAAGTCACCACATGTCCAGAGCTGCTGCTATTTTAAGAGTTTAAGCACTAAATGTTTAAAAATTAAATTTTCAGTGTGATGACCTAGGAATCGTTCCAGGATACCAAGAAAAATACATTAATTCAGAGATATCTTCAACTTCACTACCGAATTTACAGGGCTGTTTCTTCTTTTTGGTTTTTTATATGTTCATGTCTTTCTCTGTTTTAGTTTTCTAAGTGTTTTCATTGATTTCTTTTTCATTTTCAGCACAAACTGAACACAGTTAATCAGGAGATACAAAATGCATCCTGCAACATTGCCAGTAGCCTAACATAAGTGGATTCAATTGCTGAATTGTCGTAAGATTAGACCTAAGCCACAGTATAAGCTTCATTGATCCAAGCACAGCAAGATGTCCATTCAATAATATGTGTTTTAGCAAGGTTTTCCACTTGTAAAAACTTCCTGCAATTTAGCGTTCATCCAATATGCGCTATAAACACGGCGGATCAAATCTTGTATCAGTTTAAAGAACATCCCACTCCCTAGGAGGGAAGCAGGGTAGCTGGGTGTATTGTGTAAGCAGAGACACACAGGGAGTGAGGTTCACTGTGGAAAATGGACACTGGGCTTCCTGACAAGCTCTGGGAAGACAGGGGATGAAAGCAGGAGTGAAGTGCTGGTGTTGATAAAGCCGTGGGCTCAGTAAAGCTGTGGTTGTTTCCAGCTGAGTGGTTCTTACATGGAAGGGGAGAGGTCACCAAGAGCTGCCTGGCTCTGGTCGCTGTGCAGTCCCACCCCTGTGGTACCTGAGAATCCCTGAGGGCTGTGTGTCCCCTCACAGTGCCCTGCAGTGGCACACTGCTGCTGCCATGCTGTGCCCACGGGAGCTCTGGGAAAGGGCTGTTCCTGCCCTCACAGCCTTCCCTGTGGCTCTGCCTGTCTCTCCTCACAGCCTTGGTTCCCCACCTCTTGACAAGAACATGAGATTTCAGTGGGAAACAGGGTCTAATACCACAAGAGGTAAATAATGTGGGACTCCAAATTGTTCTGGGGTGAGGAGAACAGGGCTGTGGGACACCAAACAGTGTTGCCAATATCACTGACACAATATTCACTTACCTGTGAATAATAAGGGTAGCCTTCAGCATGAGCACCAACTGATTCTCTTTGGGCTGGAGCAGAGACATCTGCCAATATGTGATTAATTCAGAACAGACCCCTTGTGACATTAGAAGTTGCTGGGTTCCTCCACATAGGGATCTCTCTGTCAGCAAGACAGGCAAAAACCCCAAATGGCAGAGGGGATCTAAATGCACCCAAGGGCTTGTATTGCTGCTTACAATGTCCATCACCTGGCACAAGTCATGAAATGATGTGGCTGTGATTAGACCACAAATAAAGTGGGGATGCTGATGCCAAAGGAGGGATCTGAATTGCAGACAGAGTTTCAAAATCAAATATCTCTATCAGGAAGGTAGTGATTTAATAGCACCTAAGGCTGCTTTTCATTAGAAGATTTTCTTTCTTTGGATTTTTCTCAAAGCCCAACTCTAATTTGGTTCCAAATGCCTAAATGTAGAAATTGTTTTTCAGTCCTACATCTTAAACCCTTAAATGCACAGCATGCAGACTTTGGTATCAGAAAGGACTGACAGCATAATGACTTTACATGTATATGGGATTTAAAATTACAACCAGTATAGTCTTATTCAGTGGATGTTGCCCTTGAAAATAAACTTGGATACTGGTAAACACATTCCTGAATACAGTCTCAGCAGCACAAATACCTTGTCATCTTTCCACGGAGATTAAGAAAGCCCTTTATTATATAAATGTCCCCATTTTTATTTTCCAGTTGGGAACTTACAGCATATATATATGTGTTATTCTTGGTATTGCTTGAGGGATGAGTCATCCTTATTTCCACTGAGAATTACCCCCAACTACTTTAGTTCCATGTAGGGAGCTGTATTATTTTGCTTAATTACATAAAGATTTCAGATCACTAAGATTTTATGTTATTAACACAAACATCAAATGATTTAAGCGAGTTCCTAGAATACCTAAGTGAAAAAATCAAAACAAGTGCCTTAGAGGAACTACTTCTTAAGTTTTGAAAGAGTAGGCAAATGAAAAAAAAAAAGTTATTCAAGTATTTTTCCCACAGGAAAACTAATAAAGAGAAAGGCACGGATATATCCCTTTCCAGGTGAAGCCTCCTGTGGCTAATCTTTCACATTTTTATTTAGCCTAAAACCCCACCCTGCAAAAACATAAACAGATCTTTAAATTTATGATCTTGAGAAGTCTACCCACATGAGCTTTTGCAGGATCAAGACCTGAGAGAATGATTTCTGTTCATAAAGCACTTTTAAAGTTTTATGTGCCAAATTTTGAGAACAATCTATTTTCACCCACCCACTCTGACCTTATTTGCTCAGCAGGCACTATTTCTAGAGCTGCCAGAAACCTCAACATGGCTGTACATTTTGCTGTCGACTCTTGAGGAGATAAGGCCAGTGTTTTCAAATGCTTTATGCACTGAGGCAGCTGCTTGAATGGCTCCTCACAGACCTGCTGGGTATGGGGTTTTTCAGTGAATGCAGATTCAGGGAAGTCCTGCATAGGTCTATTAATTCCATGATTACAGTCCTGGGACAGATTTCCTTTGAATGCAAAGTGTGGCTTGCCAAGAATCAAAGTGGGGAAAATGGCCTTAGATAAACTTTAGTAGAGCAGAAACACATGAAGAGCTCATCAGAGGGTGTCTGGTTCCCCCTCCCCTCTCCACTGGAGAACCAGGTGGCTTTTGTCACAGTGAAAATCAATCACACTGCTCCCACCTAGTCACTGTGTGTGAAATAAACCCTATTTCTAGGGTTTAAGTAGGATAATAGGGGAAAATGTAGTTTGCTTCAGCCTATGGATAATACACAAGGGAATAATCTAGAGCAAGATCTAGATTTAAGGAAAAGATCCTAAATATGTGCTTGTCCAAAACTTCCTACTTTTTTTCTAGGAGTTCCAAGTGTGTGAGGTAAGACACTGGCCTCACACCTCCCTAAACTCTACTGTAATATTTGAAACGTACCAGTTAATCATAGAGTCATAGAATATCCTCAGTTGGAAGGAACCCACAAGGATCACCAAAGTACATCTCCTGGCCCTGCACAGGACACCCCAACAATCCCACCATGGGCCTGAGAGCATTGTGTTCCCAGTGTTCCATGAGCTCAGGAAGGATTTGTGCTGTGACCACTGTTCTGGGGAGCCTGTTCCAGTGCCTGACATCTCCCTGGGTGAAAAACCTTTTCCTGATATCTAACCTAAACCTTCCTTGACCCAGCTTCATACACACAGCTTTGTCTTCAGTACTTTGTGCTTTACTATGCAGTATCTTGAGCTTCACACCAGAAAAATTTCTTAAATATAATTTTGCACTTTATGGCCAAAGAGTGAGAAAGGAGTAACTCCATAACTGATAATGGAGTTTACAGGAATGTTCCTTCATCCATGATTGCTTTCTTCTCTTCTTCTCCTGAAAGGTGCATTCGCTGTACAAACTGGTAGATGAATAAGACTGATAGTATTTGATTTGAAATTCATCCTAGTAGCTAGTTATTAAAGTTATCAGCTTGTCTGAGCTTCTTAATATAAGAAAACCTTCCTAAAAACCAACTCTGATAAGCATAATAGTTTCCCTTGCCTTTTAAATTCAGGGGCTCAACATTGTCTTCAATGGTAATTCACTTCAAACAGGACACTACCAAAGCCTCTGGTTAAATGAACCATCACACTAATAACATTCAGCTCTTGAAGTATCACAAATGACAAATTAAAAACTAAATTTTGAGCATATAGTCTTTGGGATTATTCCTACAAATAGTAACTATAGAATTTAGCACATTTCTGGGACATACTGGCAACTACCATGACATATCTATGACACATAATATTTAGAAACTATCCTTTGTAGACCCTGATAGGGTCACTGGATACAGTGTGGGAAAGCATATCTTGGGACAATTCACTGAGCCTTTTTGTTGCTGAAGCACAGGTTAGGAAATCCAGGGAGTGCTGCACAGGGCACAGCACACAGCATGACTACAGGATAGATCACAACAGGCTCACATTTTACAGATCAATCCCAGTTGTACTGTAAAATTCTGCAAGGCTCAGGCAGACACTCCGTGGTGCCCATCCATCCAATTCATACTTTGGCAATGTAGATACTCAATCTGGTTTTGGTGAGCTGAAATAGCTGCAAGAAAACACAGAACATGGATAACTGAGTCAAACCATTCCTAGGTTGCAATGAAAATTTTCTCCTGTTGGTTTATTCTGCAGAAACTGGGAGTGTTGGGCTACAGCTAAAAGCTGAAAAGAGAAGCTCAGAGGATTAGACAAGCTCAGTTTCAAATTCCTGGCTATCTAATTCACCAGCCCAAATTAATTTAAATATTTTAAAGCCTGATTTTAAAGTAATATAAAATATTTATAGATTGTAATTACAATTGACAGAGTTGGTTAGTTCAGACAAAAGTATCAACAGACTGAAGTGGGGAGCAAAACACCTCCTCTGGGGGTGTACAGCTTGATGAAATATTGATATTGAAAACCCAGAAGCCTTTCCTTTGCAACTCCTGGGAACAGATTATTTCCCAGGTGTATCCCACTATAGGGATTGGGCATTGCTTTAATGTGTAAGTAGCTCAGCAGAAGGTGCTGTGCTAAAAATCTCAATGCAGTTACAATCCCTCTGCAGGGCACGACAGAACGAGCTCTTCTGGGAGGGCTCACAGCTATCACATCCTGCCAGCCCAGTCCCTGGGAGAGCCTGTGCTTCCCATGTGGAGCTAGCAGCACAGAGCTGCTGAGGGCTGGGAGTGCAGATGGAAGAGGTGGGGAATCCACATGAATCAGGGAATGGCCTGAATGGTGGTGAATCCACATGAATCAGTGAATCAGGGTTGGCCTGATGTCACAGTGCACTTCTCTGAGCCTCAGCATGGTCAGGACTGGGAGGGATCTTTCCTAGTTAAAACATTTACACCAGGAAGAAAAAGAGGACAGTATTGGTCTCTTCATCCCTCAGCTGTGAAATACAGATATTTTCAAACAGGGACTTAATCTGTAGGAACCACTGCTTGCAACTTATCCAGAGAAGATCTACACCTCTCTTGGTGTAAGTGAGCAAGAAATATACAGTGTGGGCTCTGACTTTGATGTCTTGCTGGATGAAACTTAAAAGCTATGATGGCTTAGAAGCAAGTGTCAACACCATGAGTTTTCAAAATGAAAAGGCATCATTCAGAAAAGCAGAGATCAAACTCCAAACATCCTTAGATACCTCTGATAACTCACTTGTGAAATGGACATCTGCTGCTACTGAGACTCTGCTGGATGCCCAACAATTCAAAACTCTGCTGAAAGCTTGTACCATAAAGGTGGGAGCAGTGGCCAAAGTCTCATCAGCAACAACAAATAGTTGCCCAAATATTACACAATAGGCACCATTATAAGAACATGGAAAAGAGGAATGGCTCTAGTGGAGATATAAGTAATGCAGACTGGCACGAACACATAGGCTGTGTGAGCTGAGAGATGCTGCCTTTCTGGACAAAACAGAAGTTATTTGCAAAAGGGCAGAGGACTATGGATTATAAAATAAGTGTTGAAAAGCTGATACTCCATAAATATGGTAAGAGTAGTTTATCTACAAGAGTATTCAAAGACCAAAGAGAATTTCACATGCTTAGATGAATATATTCCTGAAATTCTGCTACTCAGCTGTGGCTTCCCTCAGTGCAAAAATTGAAAGCAGAGACTTGATTTATTTATCAATAAATCCACAGTCTAATTGAACACACAGAAAAAAAAATAGTGCCTGAGGATAGTTAAAGAAATATTAAACTACCCCCCAGTGTTTGCTGAATCTGCCACTTTTGTCCCAGCAAATTTCTGTGTTGGGACACCCATGTGTGGGGAATAAGCTTTCTCAGTGCAGGGGAGGGATTTGCATGAACCACTCTCTTGCTTTCCTCTGTTGCTGCCTCTCCACATCCCCTGGGCTCCATTCTGGGGATCCTCTGTCTCAGTCCAGAGGCTGTGTGGTGCTAGACAAGAACATGGAAATGCTGGCCACCGCGTTCAGAGTGACCCTTGGTGTGCTCCTTTCAGCCCCAAATGAGTCCTTGGTAATGCAACTCTGCCTGGACTCTGCAAAAGCAGAGAGAAGAAAAAAGAGAACCCCAGTTTCCCCTCTCTTCCAGGAGATACAATACAGAGTCTTAAAGGATGGGTAGCAGAATGGTTATTGCTATTTCCCAATTCTGCCTTCCCCACCTTCAGCATCCTCCTTCTTTTGTAAGTCCTGTACTTCTGTTAAAACACAGCTGGATTTGGAATAACCAGAATCAGCAAAAAATATACTGATTTGTTTTACTCACCTCTGATCTTTGCAATGCCAAGAACCACCTTCTCAAGCTCCTTTTTGCATTTTTTTGTTGATTGATTGTATGTCTGGTTTTTATTAAAATTTGTGTGTGAGTGCAACAAAAGTGCAACTACAGCATTTCAGGAGCTGAGGAAGTAGGGCTGACAAGGAGCTTAGAGGATGTTTGGTGTTGCCCACCTCTGCTGAGGAATGTGGATCAAATATATCCAACAAGGCTGACAGCTCTTTTATCTAATCTGGTTTTAAGACCCCAAGTAATAGAGATTCTACAGACACTCTAGCAGCCTGTTCCAGTGTTTACCTAGGTTTATAGTTAGAAAGATAACCCAAATCTCCTTTCTTGGAAATTAAAGCAATATTTCTTGCCCTAACCTCAGAGGACAATGGATTAGTACCTGCTTTTAGTGGCTTCTTATATGCTGGAAGTCTGTTATCAAACCCTCCTCAACTGTGTACAGGAAACAAACTCAGTTTCTCCAACCTTTTCTCATAGTTTATAGGTTTCTATTTATTCCTGTTTGGTGGGACTGAACCTTTTATTTAAAAATATGGTACTTGAACCACATTCTGGGTAAACTGGTAAACCTCCAATAGTTCTGAGCACAGCAGAGTAATGATGTTTGTCATGTTACAAGCAGTGCTACTGGTAGTACATTTCACAAGATTTGCTTTCTTATGAGTACATCTCACTTCTTATTTACTGTGGATGTTATCACCTTCAGATCTTACAGGCTTCTCCTGCCTTTTTGGTGTGCAGAGATTTGGCTTCTCCTGCCTACATATAGCTCCTTTCATTTCACTTGAGTGAATGTGACCTTGTTAAAATGGAATAATTTCCCTGGTTTACCAAGAGCACTAGTTCTAATTGTGGTGCTCCAGTATTTCCAGTTCCTTCCAAAATACTGTCATTCACAAATGTTACAATATCTAATTTATTTTTCCAGTTATAACCTGCTTAAAGTTAGGCTGAGAAATACATGGTTTCTTGAGACCTCCTTTTTCCATTTTCTTGAAAGCAGGTACTATATCTGTCCTCCTCTGTTTTTTCTGGGACTTGACCTATCCTCCACAGGTTCTGAGAGATGATAACTAATAATTATGCAATTGCACTGGTTAATTCCTTATCCACTTTAGGGGAACAAGTCTTGCTGTCTACAATATATGTAACTTAACTAAATCTTCTGTAATTCTTTCTCTATTCTAGTTCACACTCCTTTGCCCTGTTAAAACAAAATGATCAAGTTACAATTAACCTTTTTTGAGGAAAATCCAAAGATAGCATTTCATGAGTGAGCAAAATTGCCATTGCACTCTCTTGGCTCCTTTCCCCCTTCAAAGAAAATCCCACAAAGCTTTTGAGAGGGAGAATTAGCAAAAAGTAAAGTAAGAAAATAGCAAAAGCTGTTATGGCAACTTGAACTCTTCTATGTTTATCTCTTTGTGTTGTTTGCTAGACTTCCCTTTTTGTTCTAATTAATTGACAAACTCCTGCTAGAGTCATTCATTTCTCAAAACTTATTTATTTTGCCTCACAACATTTATTTGCACAGCACTACTGTTGTGTACAAAGATTACTCTTTAATGGAGTTCAGAACACCCTTGCACAGCATGCAATTCTGTTCAGTCCAAAGAATACAATACACCATATACTGAGTCTATAACTTCAATTAATCTTATTTGGCTTTACTCTGCTTGATTACTCTTTATGTGCTTTCTTAAAGTCATGTGATTTTTACTTTTTATTTTGATGATTTTAATTACTTGCTTCCACAATATATTTACAAGGATATTCCACAGCTCTTTTCTAAGCAGTTTGCATTAACTGACTGGAATATATTTGCTTCTGTAATAACAAAATTAAAAGAATACAAGTAGGTATTTAAATAAAAATGAGTCAAAACCTGTAACTCCATACTTTAAAATCTGAGACATCAGATAAAATGTTGGCATAGTTTCAGCACGTCTGGATGTGAACATACCCCATGTGAAGGTCTGTTTTGGAGGCTATCTGGGCTGCAGCCACACAAAGCACAGCAGGAAGATACATCTGTATATTCCTGGAGAACAAATACAGATGAGTGTTGGCAGTGCTGATCTGAACCTCCACCCAGGTTTGATCTTCAGCGCTGGCTTACAGGCAATAACAGGAAATAAACCTACAGGGCTTTAAGGGGAGTAAGCATGTCCTGCAGTAGGACTGGGATCTGTAAGCTAGGCAGAGGCAGAGGACATCAGTACCATTGATGGCACCGCCAGTTCTGGGCGCTGCTGGAGCAGCACCTAGCCCAGTCTGTCTGGGGCAGGGGGAAATAATGAGCTTGGCCCAGGCTGGCTTAAGCAGCTTGCAGAGCCTCCAGCAGATCCTGGCATTCAGTCAGGCGCTCAAGTCAGCTGCTGTCAGTGCCCCAAGCAGCCAGAATAAGCTGTGGTAACGTGTGTGCTCCCAGGGCAGGCCCAGCTCAGGCCCAGCTCAGGCCCAGCTCAGGGCCCGGCCCAGTGCAGGCTGAGGATCAGAGCCGGGTGCTGCCCTGGAGCTGCCCCAGCCCTTCAGCAGCGCCCTCGACCTCCAGCTGACACAGAGCCAACCCAAGGGGGCTGGAGGGAGTGCAGCTGCTGGGAATGCCAGACAGACTCTTGCTGGCCAAAGGAATGCACCTCCTGTGGCCTGACTGGGCTGGTTATTTCCCTGAGGACAGCGAGTGTCTGCGGAGTCCCGAGGGGAGAAGAGATGAAGCTGTGGTTTGGATCTTATCGTTGTTATTTAAGTGACCGGTTAAGGCCGAGTCTGTCAGTGATAGATAGAAATGACACCTGCCTGATCTGGAAACAGGAGCCTCAGTGACTTCACCATACACTGCAGATAAGCAATATCTTGCCTGGTCACAGATGCCCGTGTTAACGCTGCTATTGCTGCCAGTGTCTAAGAGGGCAGCTGCCTCCATCTGCACATCCAACAGATGCACAGATGCCACTGGTACCTCTGCTTGCTAGATAAAGCCAGCCAGTAATATCAGCAGACCCCAAGCCAGCTTTATTTAAGCAGCATGGGCACTGGTGACATGTGAGGGCATGCAGAGTGCTCTCACCCATACTGACAGTGACACTGTCAAGTGCTCAGTTAAGGGTGGGGATGGCTGCTGCCAAATATTTCATATGCAGAAAGAAAGCCAAGTTATTTATCTCATTTTATTTACAGTAATAGGGGACTGTTGAACAGCATGTAAGTGCACTACAATAAAATCGATACAGAATATTAAAAGCAGAAATAAAGATCAGCCAATATAAGGAAACTACCAACTTGAATGAAAGGATCTAAGAGGAGGGAACACTGAACAGCTCAGGAAAACCTACCCACCAAAACAAAAGAGAATGATTCCCAGGTTTGATTAGACAAATCCTCAGCCTTTCATTAAAACAAAATACCCTTGACATGATGGTTTCTCTGAAGCCTCCAATGAGAATTTTTCTCAGCCTACTTGAAAAATGTTCATAATCAAAGACCTGAAAATCCATAATCTCTACTTGGTCTGGTCTCAGGTGACTAATTCCAGAAACTGATTTACCTGCACTAACACTGCAGGACTGGAACCAGAAGAGAGCATTTAACAATTCAGAAGTCAGTCTGTCCATTCTAAGGTCAACATGAGTTTTGCCATTGGTCTTAAAATAGTGGCAGAAATTCTTACCCCACGTAGAGAGATGCTGGATTACTTTCCTTTCAGATATAAGCAATAGATGCCTGGTACTCTAAGCATGACTAAAAGGTTTCTCTTTGGTAAATATACTCAGATTTTGAGACAAAGTTTAATGGGCAAAGCTCAAGTCTGACTGGAAAAGCTGTTTTCTAGATCACTGACCCAAGTAAGTCCAGTTTGTGAATGATCTATGTGATAATATACAAAAAAATTGTTCTAAAAAACCAAAATTGTGTTTGCTGTCAAGTCGATTTTTCCTGCTTTAACTGGACTTTGAATGAGCTATCAAAGACAGCTGCCCATTAGTGGAGATTACAGCAAAAGCCACCACTGTCCTTTGCTGAAAGTCCCAGCAGCAACTGCCTAAGCCCCTCAGGTTGTTTGTAAGGGCTGCATTAAACCAGCTCCTTCCTGCTCTCATTGCAGCTCTGCTTAGAGACAGCACCTGGCTTCTTTCTAACCAAAGACTACAGAAAATGGGGAGAACAATGTAAAGAAAATTAGTAAGCAAGTTGAAATCTTTTACCTGAAAGTGTACTTGATCCAGAACAATCCTTTTGTTTGAAGATATGATCCCCTTGAAAGTTTGAGCTTTTCTCAAAGGTAGAAATTTTGAACTATGATTGTTCGATAGTGGCTGGTTTTTAACTGTTCCTTCCTTCTTTCTTTTCTGCCACAGAATGTCTTAAAATGAATGATTTGATGGTTCCATTCTTTACTATTCAATTTTTCTATTTCACTACAATTAATTTGTCTTGTTCTGCTGCTTTTCAATTTTTTCCCCCCTCTGGTAAAGTTAAAGGACAGAATGAAATATAAAAAAGAGCTATGTCAATCACTTGGCTGGTAACCAAAGCGTTACAAATATTTTCAGTTGCACATTCCAGCTCCACAGATCCCAAATTATTGTCCAGGTAATTGTATTGAAAGTGATTCACATTCGTATTCATAACTGCTAGGCCCCAAAAAACCCAGAGAGTAATGAAAAATACTGTGGTCATTTCTCATACTGAGAGTGGCCTCTGCAGTAGAGAATGAGAGGTAGGAGGGGGAAAGATCCAATGAGGAAATAATAAAAATCAGCTTCAGAAAGTTTTTATTAAAGCTGTAAATTAATATTTGCAAAGAAGAGAGAAAGTTTTAAAATATGAACACACAAACACACTCGTGCATTTAACAGAATGCTTTGATTCCATACTGTAGTTCAGCTAAAAATTCTATGCCACAGAAAGCAGTAATTATTTCAGCTTTGCATATTGTAAACCTGGTCACTGTCATTCTTTCTTAGCCTCCACATGCCTCAATGCCATTTTCTACAATCGTGGGGAGATTGCCTTGGCTCTCACTCAGCTGGCTCAGCTAATGCAATTCACAGGCCTTCAAATGTAAGCTTGTAAACTATTTAGTTCTTTTTCTCTCTAACAGCTTGTCTATTAACAGCTCATTGAATGGAGGAGGGAGAAGAAGCTAGTGAGACCTCTCTTGGTTTTGTTCAGCAGTGACCCAGGCTCTCTCGGATTGGTGGCCAGTGCTCACTGAACAGCGTTTGTCAGTACATGTTGTTTTGCTGGATAATGGTGCATTGTGTGAGCAGCCGTCTGGATTAGTAGCAGGTAACAATAAGCTGGCAAAGTAAGTCTCCTGTGTGATATGGTAAGGTCGTAAGAACGATGTATAAAAATCCAAGGGAATGTTCATTAGGATGGTGTTGGATAGTGCTATTTTTTGACTCAGAGATGGGGAAACTGAGAGGTTTTTAAAAAATTTTTATTCTATTTTCAGTCTCATGAGAAGAGTGAGACAATAGAGATGTTATAATTCACACCATCATAATCAGAAGCCAATTATTTCATAATTACAATACACTATAAGCATTTCTTGGTCTATCAGCTTTTTGCCACACTATGCTGTAGATGTCTGAAAGTCAATCATCTAACACTACTCCTCATGGGTCCTACTACAATGGGTCCTTCTATTTCTTTAAAGTATCTAGTCTTATTTGCAAGGCCATCCTTTGAAACCTTTTTCTAGCTCCATTTCTCTCTCAACAATATCTGTCCTATTCTATGGCATTTCTAAGTCAGCATTTCTTATCTTAAAGTTTCATACAGATGCATTCTGTGTGGGCCTTCTGTCAGGCTGAGAACTCTCTACAAATCCATTTTTCACAGGATGGCCTGAGTACTGCAAGAAAACCTGTTCCATGTTGAGAGATCTTTGTCCAAACTTTCCTCTGTGCATTATTCGGGACCCTCATCACCGCTGCGTCCTCTGCCTTGGGATGGACTTGGGCATGAGGATGGTTCACTGCTGCAGGATTTTCAGGCTGCATGTCCACTGCTCGTGGTCTGTGCTTACTGAAGGTGGGTTTTGTCAGGATATCAGGATCATTAAATCCTGGGACAGGAGCATCAGAGCCTGCCCACACCGTGGCCCGTGCCAATATTCCTGCAGCTATCTGGTGGAAGGCTGTGCAATCACTGCAATGAGAAATGTGGTGATAGAGGCCAGGCTCCTGCTCCAGCACTGCCGTTCCCCTGTCACAGTGAGCCTGCCACACCCTCTGCTTTCCCAATGGATTGCCCGAAATCGCTAGCATTTTATTACTGATGGCTGAGATTTCTTTAACTTTTCTTAGTGTTCCTCGTGGCATTACCAGGCAAGCTGGTGGCTCAGCTTTCAGCAGAGAGATTCACGCTTGGCACCGATTTCTCCCCCTCCAAAACCCAGACCCGCCGTACTTACAGGCCGTTCTGTTAGAGAAACACCGTGTTTCCAGCTTTTTGCTGTGCTAAGTGTCGCAGATCTCATGTTATCTCCCAGACAGACTGACAAGGCGGCAGCACGGAGCAATCAGGTTTCCAGGGAGTGATTTATGAGACGCGAACTTGGCCGTGCGCGCATTGCGACTCCCCCGTGTGGCTCGAAGCCGCCTCCGGCTCAGCCCCGGGCTGGGATGCCCGGGCTCGCACCCGGCAGCTCCGGCATCGAACGCGGCCCGGGGAACACTCCCGTGCCCACAAGTGGCCACCGGTTTGTAATTAATATTGACCCCGAGAGAATAATGTCATTCTGTTGTGTTTCTGCTACAGGGGGGAAAAAAAAAAAAAAAGGAATTATGAGGTCTCATATTCTTTTGCTATGAATTAGTCTTAACAATTTAATCCTCAGTTTCCTTTTTCCCCATCAATGTGTCTTAAGATGACACCTTTAATAAATGCTAATATCTATTTGGACATCATTAGTTATCTTAAAAGTGGCATTATAAGTTTGTGTGGACTAACACAACAGTTCAAGGTTCTAAACACGTGTTAGTTGTACTCCTCTTCAGGTCACTTATGACAAACCCCTTTTTGGCTTAGCCATGAAAGCCTAGTTTTCAGTCCAGAACTAAATATTTTTACCCAAAACAACAACAACAACAAATTACAGTTTTTACTACTTTTGTATGCCTTATGTATATCTTATGTATATTTTGTATGTCTTATGTATATTTTCTTGGGCCTGGGCCAGAGGAAGCAATTGTCTTCTTCCAAATTACAGGGTTTGATTCTGTCCCATGTTACACTGACTCAAATTACCTGTCAGCTGCATGAAGAAGGGGTTAGGCTTACACCAGCATAGACAAAGGTAGAATTGGGCCCAGTATTTATTGTGTTTATTAAAGTGTTTATTGCTTTCAGGAACTTGGCATCCTCTTCTTCCATTCATCTGAAATCAACAAAAAGAGATGCTGAAATTCTAAAATGTTTCAAACCCTCCAACACTGCAGCTGTGAGCAGGATGCATTGAAACTACCAGACCTTGATGGCACAAAGATATGCATCATGAACATGAAATCTGGGGAGAAAAGATAAGGGCACAGCCTTGCCACACTCCCACAGTAGCAAAACACTGCAGAAAGTAACAACTGCATTTTTGTGGTATTTGGTCACATCCCTCCTTGCACTGGCAAAACTTTGACTTGGACCCAAGTAGGTGCAGTTCCAGGAAAGAGAATGCCCAGTGGAGTTGTGCCCAGCTGCAGTGGATCTGTATTTGATGACAATTGAAAAGATGAATGAAAATCATTTCGGTTGCATTAGGGATGTAAGCTGTCAGGGATTTGGATTACTGCTTATTCAACTTTTCGGATGGCATCTTTACGCTTCCAAGAAATCCTTTTCAGTCCAGGCATCAAGAGGAGACAGGGTGGACTCCAAACGAGAAACTGGAGTTTGCAGACAAGTAGCTCATGCTCCTGACACTGGAGAATAAGGGAATGGAAAGCAAAAGCAGAAAAAACAAAGGAGACTTTGTGGGTGTGCTGTACTGCCAAACCTCAGTGGCCTGGATACATTGTTGTTGTTTATCTATCTCCATCGGTGCTTATGGGTATGTATTGATCTGAATAACTCATGTCTGAGGGGTCATTGGGGCATCTGATTTTATCCCTTTCTTTGGGAGGTTTATTAATATTGACACTTCTTCATTTAATTGGGGCACTGGCTATGGAATCCTTTTTTAATGGAATCATATTAGCTAATGTACTGCCTGTCCACACTCAAATCCAGAGTGCTTTACACAAGCCTATATTTGAGTAACTGCTTAATATTTTAAGAAAAAATACTCAAACACCAAAAACACAGATATCTGAAACCAGAGAGGAATAGCAAAGACAGAACTATGCTGTAATCTGCAATAGGAATTTCTCTGTTGCAACACAGGGACCCAAAATAAAGTAACAGTTACTTTTCCTGTACCTCACAAGTGTTGTTCCTCTCCTTGTTCTGTCAAGGCCATTCTTCCCGCACCCTCCCACCAAGGGTTGCATTAGTTTCTGGAATGTAATTATTCACATCTGTACAAGCTCTTGTAAGACGTTACCAGCTGAAAAAGCCAGAACAAGTTTGTACATCATCTTATTCCTGCAGTAAAAGAGAGTGTATCTCTGAGTGAATATGGGTATGGCAAATTTTGCTCTTTAACTTTCTCTTCTTTCCTTAAACAGATTGGGAATCTGCTTCTACCATTTATAGAACAGATTTTTGTTTCTTGAAAGTGCTCTCCTGGGATCGACTAGGAGAGTGTTTTTTGCAGTCTGCTTGATTGGTCTTCATTGTGGAGCAATTTCAGGGGCCTGGCTTTGGACACCATTTGCAATGGGTTTACAGCAGAAGGTCATGAGTTGTTACAGAGTCATTACTGCCTCTCCCCTTGGGACCACAGCACACCTGTGTCTTTACCCTTCACCAGTAGCTTCTGACACATCTTTTTGACATCCGTGCAGGAGGGCAGGGACATATCACACTAGAGGGGAAAGGAAGAGCAGAAATTCCACTTTCAATGCATTTATTCATTCTCACCAATTTTGTCTGTGTTTTTAATGATGTTTTGCTTGTAATGCATGAGGCCTTTAAAAGAGTGGGTATCTCATGATGATACTGGCCTTGTGGAGTCCAGGAAGACAAGAGGGATGGAATGTGGGTATACCAGAGACAAGAAGATTCTCATGGTAACTGTATCTGTAACATGTCTAGATCCAGCACACCACACCCCTGCTGCTCCTTACAGCAGCTTATATTCAGCCTGAGTTCACACTGCCTGCAAACCCTGCCTGTCCTTGAGTCAACTTCACTGTGTAAAAAAACCTAACAGTTGCAGTTATCTCCCTGGCAAGCTGCACGGTAGGGGAAAAACACTGAGCATGGCTAGAGCCTTCTCACTCAAAGCATTTCTGCTTTTCTGCAGCTGGGGATCCCAAGACTTTCATTGAACCCAAACAGTACTGAAACCTGCAAACGATATTTGCACCAATAATGGAAGAACCCTGAGTCTGTCGTCTCATCAGCTTCCACCTTAAATTCTGCCAAGGCAGTAATTCCCACTGAGTCACAGACATGGCCACAGACAAGCAGGAGAAAAACTGGGTCTTTCATCTCATCCCTCAGCTCTAGTCATGAACATGCTTGCTCTGCTCGCTGCCACATTGATGATAGATTTTTATACTCTTCTCTTAACAGGAGAGGATTTGTGAATTAAACACTCAGGGCCCTAGCAAGGTCGTAGCACAGTCTCTGAACTACAGCTGCTTTTGAAAGAGAAACTCGCTGCTGATCAGTCCCACCCTCCACACACACTTTTACAAACACAGCCATTTTGAGGCGTTTTTGGGAGAAGAAAAGAACTGTTTGACTTCAAGGTTAATTCGAAGTTTTCAAGTAGGCATCTCAGCATGTGACCAGTGTCTGTTCTGAGTGATTTAGCCTAAGGCTACCCTAAGGTGGTGGCTCCTTTTTTAGAACACAAGAAAATACATGTATTGGTCTTCCAAAAAAGCCTTGTGCAAACCCAGTGGGACACTTCCCAGCCAGGACATCTTGGAGTATCTCTCAAGTCAGTGCTCATTCCTGTCATGCTGGTTGAGATGTGCAGCCTGTGACACCTTCAGCAATCTCTGACCCACAGCCTGTCTTAGCCAGAGTTTGCATCACCCATTAACATTTTTCATACCTTTCGCTTTACCTGCATCTCTGAGTTCATTTATTTTTATGTCTTCATAAATCAAACAACACAGCTCATTGCTATGATTATATTGAAATAAAGCCTTCTCTTTTATCACAGCACTTTGCTTGCCCTCCACCTCTGGTTCTCAGCAGGTTCTCAGATGCCTTGTTAAGACCTTCAAAGCCTCACAGCATACTCTGAGAAGAATGCATCTGTCCTGAGGCTAAGAGAAACTAATTCTGCAATAGTATAATTTATGAAACTCAGCATCCTTTTTTTCCCTTTCCATGCAAAGCTGAACAGGAACTAGGACTGCTGAATTAATCTGGAAGTTTATACGTCACATTACTTATAATCTGAACTGTAGCTGCTTCTTCATACTTCATGTTGAATTATCCTTTCAGGGCTAGATCCTCACCTGGTCTTTTCCCCACAGATTAACCATTCCAGTGAGGCTGGCTGTAAATAAAGGAAAATTCATCCCTTTCTTTCTAGACACAAAAAGAAGTGTAACTTTGTGTATCTGACTTTTTTTCTTTGATTTTTATTTCTCCAATCCTTTACATAGTCATTATAGATGTTAAGAAGCCTGTTTTGGAAATGATTAATGCTATTAATAATTTTCTAATTCAATAAAACCTCTCATCTTTGAACTCCTTGCAATATTTTTCTGCTTTCTTCAGCTTTTCACTAATTCAAACATATGACAAATACAACTCTTCGTTTCAGTTTTCTATTATTTCTCATGTCTGATCAAATAAATTAACAGACTTTCATTTCTTTCCCAGAAGTCATGCCTGTATGTTGATGAAGGCAGCCTAAAAATATTACTTGTTCAAACAGGAGGGAGAAAAGAAGGATAAAAGTTATCTTTTATTCACTGTTCCAAGCAAACCAGGGCTGCTCTTCCCATTCCTCTCACCTTGACATCACCTGCTTTGCTAACCATAAATATTTCAAGATTTGCAGAGGACCTGTTGGTCTGGTTTAGCTGCACTGGGTTATAATGTCCCCTCTCAAACCCTTCAATACAGTAGGTTATTTTACAGGTTATATTTTATAATACAGGTTATTTTAATCATACCACAGTACTTCAGTCACTGGGAACAATCAGCTGTCCTATCTGATGTGGCTGCTCCACGGCCAGGCGGCCCCAGCCCAGCAGAGCTGCACCCTGCTAATGCAGTTTGCTGTGTTTGGGTAGTTAAAGATCCGTCTGCAGGCCAATTTGTACCTGTGTATTGTTGATAGGCAGCGTGCCTCGGGCACAGAGATACTGCATGCAGGAAATGGATTCTCATTTAACCGTGTTTAATTTTGTTCTCTGCATCTCCATCATCCATCTCTCCATTTCTCTGCCCACCCAAATTGCTAATGCGAAACAAAGCTACTTCTGCCACCACAGCTCCTAAAGTGATGTGTGACGATGCAATGATTGATTTCCCACTCCAGGAAAAGTGGGTCATTGTACATGTTGTACCACAGCAGGCTGAACCGAGCTGGTCGTGCTGACATTGGGCTTTTACAGATTTGTTTTAAGAAGTTCAGACCTGAGGCGACTACTGTGAATATCCAGCCCGAACACCTCTGGTTTTTGATGGGAGCTCTGCCATTCTAAAATCTTCCTGAGCAGCTTAGAGAGATCTGAAGTCATCTGTGCTCCTCAGGAGACAGTACTCTGATTATGCATTTTATATCTTACTTTCATGTTTGCGCCAAGAATGGAAAATGCAAAACTCCTCCAATTCCAAGATACGGGTCCAGTTTCAGGTTTGTCATTTTCCAGGAGAGAAAACCCTAAACTAATTTAAAAATATGTTTCAAATATAAAATGGTGCAATTAACAGCTTTTGCAAAGGATTTTAAATTAGTGAGAAAAATACTAATTCAAACTGCTCTGTGAAAAAAAAATCCACTGCTTTTACTCTTCTTTTGTGATATTGCAATACTGTGTAATAACTTTTCTCATGTAATGAGACCTGTTGAAAGCCACTTTTAGATTGAAACACCTTAAGATTGCCTCTTATGATACCAGGGAGACATCACTTGAAGAGGCAAGTCTCAGTATTGATGTAGAACCTGCCTCCCTAACTGCTGAAATAGAACAGCAAAGTTGCAATCAATTGCTGAAAGGGGAATATTTTGCAGTTTTTTCTGAACAGCCCAATAAGTAACTGAGTCCAGATGTCACGGCAGAATCCAAAAGGTCAAGGCAGGTGGGGATTTGATTTTGATTTTCATAGGAACAAAAAACATCAGGAAAATTTAGCTCTTAAAATTGTATCTTTTGTTTTTATGAGAGTTGAAACCATGTTCTGGGAAATGATTTAATGGACAAGTTGGATGAGACCTTTCTCCAGGGCCTATAAATTTTTGCTTTGCTTTAGACAAATCCTCACACAAGTACCTTCTCTAATTTTTGCACACCCCAATGGGTAGTGTCCTCAAGGACAGAGAATATCTAATCAGGTCCTTAAATCCTTACACTTGAAAAATCCCTACTGGGATGAACAGTTTTGGCCAAGAAAGACTGCACTTTTAACTTCCAACTGTGATTTTTGGCACTCATGACCTGGTATTTGGAGAGAAATTCAAAGGAAAGTCTACAAATATCTCCTGATGAGGGACCTTTGGAAGCAGCATAATCCACTGCCTTGGCATCTTGTGCTGCGTGGGGTAAACCTGGATGGACACAAAATCACTTTGGACAGTGCTAATTACCTGAGGGCACTGCTCTAGTGACCCCTAAGCTAAGGAAGGGGGAGAGAAAATCACTGCCATTCCATCAATGACTTCTGAATTTTCCTACTCTGTTCCTCCTCCTGCTGACCATCTCCTCTCCTCTGAAACACCACAAATGTGGAAGGTTTGCAGGTAAGCAAAGAGGAGCACAGCAAATGACAAAGCCAGAGCTGAGCACACTACTCACTGATAAACCTGGCCAAACCCTTTCCTTTCTGAAACAGAATCCCTGGAATGGATGTAATTAACAAAGAAACAGACAAAAACTACCACTGAATGAAATTTAAGCATCAGCAGACCACAGCACAGCCAGGAAATACCAAGTACAAGCAACCATCCCTTCATCCTGAATTCACACCATTTTCTGCTTCTGTTTCCTGTGCAAAATTATCACTCATTCAGAAACTGCTGCCGGGGGGTGGAGGGGTTGTGGATGCAGAGTGGCTTGGGACAGCCTTCATCTGACTTTGCAGAAACACCAAGCAATTCTCTCATTTTGAGATGGCTTTCTGGAAATATGTAGTATAATACACAATATTGGGGGAAAAATAGCAATTTTGTGGGATGCTTCCAGCAATACCCAGAATGATGAGTATTACTGGGGGAGGAAAATCTATGTGATTCTAGGGGTAGTGGGGGTGGAGGTGTCTTTTGCAGCACCCAAAAAGATAACATAGCACTGGAGGAGAAAAAATCTGTAAGATTTTCATGAGGGTTTCTGGAAATACCCGGCAGAGCACTGAGTTGTGTGATTCTGTGGGGGACAGATTCGAAGGGGATGGGAAACTGCGTGGTTTTGGGGAGGGGGGTCGGACCCCTCTGACAGCACCCCGAGTGATGCACACAAGTAGGGGGTGACAAGAAGGACGGGGGGGGCGGCAGAACGAGCCAAGTAACTTCCAACAGACACCGCCGGGGCGACAGCGCGGAACCCCAAATTGCAAAGGGCGAATTTCCGCCGCTCGGTGACATTCCGTCCCCCAACCCCGCCGCTGCCGG
>WBNO01003749.1:62082-233229 GCA_013400575.1 Peucedramus taeniatus | reverse complement strand
CGGGCCGCGCGCGCTCCCGCCCGCCGGGTTCCGCTCCGAGCGCCCCGGGAAGGGCCGGGCCGGGAGCCCCGAGGGATCGCGTGGTTTGTTCTGCCCTGGGCTTCCTCCCTCCCGGTGGGGATGGGGCGGGGGATGCGCGCAGCGTGAGGCGCCGGGGGCAGCGCGAGCCCCTCTTCCAGGGAGCTGCCCCCCTCCGCACCGCGGCTCTCCCGTCCTTGCGTGGGCTCCTGGGGCTGCTCTGGTTGTTCGCCGCGGCCAGGTGTGCAAGAGTCTAATGAAAGAATTAAATTCCGGAGGTTTTATAGGAACTTTCACTTATGTGTTCTTTTTTTCCTTTTTTTTTAATTTTTCTTCCTGGAATACCCTTTTTCTTCTAACACCAAATGCGGAGCTAAGCAGATAGACCCATCCCATTCCTTCCAGCAGCTTCTCACATGGTTAAACGATTTGAAGCGAAAAGAAACTAAGTTGGGGAGAGGGTTAATACCTCTGCAGCTTTTGACGAAACATTTCTCTTCTTTGTATTGATTTCTTCTCAATTTCAGCCCTTGGAGTGATGCCTTTCTCTCTGGTTCTGATATATATTGTATAGTAATTACATCTAGAAGGCAGGCTCCAGGAATGCTGCAGGAAAACAAGCCCTGATGTTGGTTTAATATGACAGTATTGTATGACTTGCTGATTTAGATCAGCGGTGTTTGAACCAGATATTTGCATTATGGTTGGAATATGAAGATGGATGCAAGCAGAGGGTGGTAGGACGCTTGCAGAGTGTTGGTAAACTCTTTAATGCCAGAAGCCATAAAACAGCTGTGTAATACTCGGGAATGTTTCAGGGCTCTTCGTTGCTAAAGGTTTGCCTGGAAAGCAAACTATTTTCCAGAAAGGCTTTAATGCCTTTAGTTTTTGTGCAGAGCTACCATGTTAGACCTCGGTGCTTGCTCGCTCCCGTGAGCTTTCCTCTGAAGAGCAGCAGTGCCTGGTGTGTGCAGCCGAGGGCTGGGAGTGAAGCATCCCCATAATCGGGGACGCCTCGGACTCTGATCCCGCACATCCGAGATGCCCGAGGCAGGGGAGCTGCAGGGAGGATCTCTGTGGGCTATTACAGGACATTGCTGCTGACAACATCCAATGGCAAATCATCGGAATTTGTGTTGGCAGGGAATCCCGGCCAGATATTAACCATTTAGTATCTACCACAAATGCTTCTGTACCTTTTCATTGCATTTGCTAGAGAGGATTAAAGAAGTAAGGTATTTGTCAGCTTGGTTTTAATTTGTAAGCATCCTTCTTCCCTCTGCTTCATATCTAGCTCCTTTTAAATGGAAGAGAGGTCACTACTTGTTTTCTCCCCTGCAAATCACTTTACTTTGTGAAGGAACATAAAGGCTATTCTTTCCTTTGTTCAGTAACAATAAACGAACCATGTAGAAAATAAGTCTTTGCAGTATTTCTTTGTCAGTAGTGTTGTAATAGGGTTTCACTGTTTAAGTAGGTATTTTTGTTGTTGTTCCTTTGGTTGCAGTAAGAGAAAGGAGTCACTCTGGCAAAAAAATATGAGAGTAAGGTTTTCCTCTTTCTGAACTGTTTAGTGCATTTCTCTGTGGGCTTGTCACTGGTAATTGCGTTGGTTAATAAATCAAACCAAGACAAGGTAAGAGAGGTTGTTTCCATGGGGTCTGTTTGCTCATTAATCTAAATTCACAGTACCAAAAATCAGTAAGACATAAATATTAGCATTAAGGTGATATCCTTACTATCTGATTTCTTGGTGCTTTGCCAAGAGAGTGTAAATATTTTTTTTTAAAGGAAAAAGTACACATTTGTGCAGTTCTCAGCTCTTCTTTGACATTCCTATCATCTAAGGAATGACAATAGCTACCATTATCTTAGGCTAGATGCATAAATAAAAGTAATTTTCTTGAGCCTAGATTAGTTCTTTGGTAATGAATCAAATTGTTGCTAACCTGGTAACTGCCTAAATGGATTTTGGATTCTGAATCTTCACAGATCTGAGCTCAGAGTTAATTTTGCACGTAACTGTCTTCTGCTTGGAGGAAAAATTATACTGGGAGCTATGCCTTATGAACTAAGTAAATACTATTTCAGATATTTCTAAAGGTACAGAGAAGACTGGCTTTGTGTAGTAAAGATTTTACAGAGGAAGGTGCATTGTGCACGTAGAGAAATACTGAATGTACAGGAGAGGGCCCTCCAAGACTTTATTTAGTCCTGTGGCTTTTATGAAGATGACACTTCGTACATTTTAATTATCCCTTATTTTCAGTGCTGTTTCAAAATATGTTACAGGAAGTTGCTAATGGAGTCTTTGTAGATAAAGACAGTCAAGTGAGCCTTCCCAGGCTGCAAGAGCTGAGCTTGTGATTTTGTTTCTTGGGGGGGAACTCCAGGGAGAGATTTGCTGTCCCTTTGCAGGTTTGTGGTTAATGGGGCCTGGACCCAGCTTGCAAAAGTCTTCAGGTAGTCACAGGAGCTGTCTGTGCTAGCAGCCAGAGGAAGAGCTTCCTGAAGCTGGGAGGGAGGAAGAGGCATCACAGAAGGAAAGGATTTTAATACATTAAAAAAAAAGAGAAAGGAACACGATTTGAGGGTGACTGGAATTCCCTGAGCCATACTGCAATATCTGCCAAGCCTGTATCCAGCCTGGGGATGTTGCTCTGCTTGGAAGAACAAAGAGCACTTTTTGCCTGTGTGTATGAGTTAGGATTTCTTTTATTGCTCTCTTATCCCCTGTACCCTCTCTTTTTTTGTCTAGGAAAGGAGGATGTGAGGGTTTCTGATCCTGTTCAGAAAAGGGGTGTCTTAGAGCAGTGATGAACTTCTGTGAGTAAAGCAGAGAAGTTGCATCCTTCACCCGTTCCACCTGCATCCACACTGGAAGTCTTTGTGGAACAAATAGATCCTGCCTGGTACCATAAAAAATCACTGGAAATCACCTATTGATTCAATAGGTGATGGTTTCAGCCCCAGTTTCTGGGTCTTTGCAGGAACAAGTGTTGGCTGTACTGTTATCAAATTCTGTAAGTTTAATAGTTGGAATTTGTTTCCAATTACAGAAAAGACAGCTAACAGCTCTATCCATCTTATAATCAGTGCTCAAGGACTAACATACTTAGAGTTTTCTGGAATAAATGTTATTAAAGTTGACTGCAATTTAAATGTTCAAGTTTCATGGTTAAATTAAGGAATGACTTCAAACTATTAATCTCAACTGTCCTTGGAAAAAAGTGCTAATCATTTGGTTGCTGCTTTTTAGCAGCCAAATGAACATGTGGCATGATGTGCTCTGAAGCCTAAGGGTCTAGTAATAACACTGTACTTTAGCTAATATATAACTTTAATCGGAGAAATTATGAAAAAATGAGCCTAATTTCTGTTTGCCCAAGTTATTGTGCTTCCATTTTTATAGAGCTGCTCCTGTGTGCTGACAAAATTGTAGTTATTTATGTTTATGTGCCATGCTACTTTAAGTTTAATTCTAAACAATTCTTCAGAAATATTTTAGGAAGTAGAAGCTTATCAGACAAATGTTCTTAAAAATATGGAGTCATCTGAGGATTTAGATGTGCACCATATGGGTTAATTTATGGTTTACATATTCCTTCTGGGGACTGCTTGGTGTCTAAATATCTTTACCAAGTTTTCCCTTCTTCATGAGGTAAACTCATGTCAGTATTTCTTCCAAGTGAAAGTTGTGGATCTACATCTTCTTGCTGCTTCTACATCTGCAGGTTGATGGGAATGTAATTTCACAAATTGCCAGGTACAGCCCAATTCCACCAGGCAGTATCAGTTTTGTGAACACGTGCATGGGTTGGAAGCAAAGCAGAGAAGGAAGGATGTACCTTAATGCTCCATTTCATCCTAAGCAGAAGAACCTGGGTTGTGGCCAACTGGAGGTGCACAATTAGAGAATAATTGAGTGAAAGCAACTAGTTCTCATGTTTGTGTGTCCATAAACCTTTAGAGGAAGAAAAAAGCACAGAAAAATGATCCTTGAGCGCTGTTAATTTTTCCATTACTCAGTATCTTGCCCTGATGATTGTGTTATCTGTATTGCAGGGTACAGATCCCTTGCCCCAGGGCAAGTCAAATTGGTTTCCTTCTTTCAGTGGTGCTAACAGGTCCTCCAGTGCTCCGTGTGATCTCAGCCCACTTCAGTGAGGACAAGTGTGCTCCTGAATGAGTCTGGGCTGCACTGGTTGTGTCTCCAATGCTTGCATTCAATGTGCACTCATCTTCCTGAGGCACAGCTGCCAGGGCACAGCGGATTCCAGCTTTATGCCTTGAGCTGTCACATATTTGTGGCCTAAGCAGAATCTCTTCCCACCCTGAAAGTGAACAGATGAATTAGGGAGCAGATTGCAAGCACAGCAATGATGCTGCTGAGATACTCCATGGATATTGCTGGTTTTGTCTCATTTTTCCTTTCCCCTGATATTACTGCTGGGAAACTGGAGGAAACAGTGGTGAGAATAAACTCTTTACTTTGGAGGAGGAGGAATGAAGGCACAGGGCAGTAAGTAAGCTCAGAAGTTCATGCAGTCACTGTGTTTTGCTACACTGAAAGGCTCACTTTACAGCAATTTGAATTAGTATTCATGTGAACTATGGTTAAAGTAATTCAGTTACTGTATGGCCTTTTTTTTTTAATGTGGTTTTATTATGCATCTCCAAGTTTGCTTGGGAGTTGAAGTACTAGTGCTCTTAATTATCAAGTCATTTGAATAATGATGAACCATTTTCTAGAACTTAAAACATGTCTGCATCATGCACCTGCCAGCAGTACTGGCACATAAAATCTCAATTGATGTGGGTGTTGCAGTTCTTCTGTGCATAAAGGCTGCAGTGATGCCTGATAGATGTTTATCCTGTCCAGTGCCTGCTTTGAGGGACTTTGCATTCAGAGTGTGGGGGCCTTTCTAAAGAAAATCTAGGTGTTTTGAGACTTGGATGCTTAGCTTAGGAAAGCTCCTTTGAAAAATCCTTTTCTCTGCTTGCAGCAATGTAATGAATGAAACCTTGAGCCCTGAAGAGCTGCAGAGGTATTTAGGAGCAAAATGCAGGATGTTATTTGGTCTTGTGGCAGCTGCTTTGTTCTTTTTCTGAAATAAAATGTGCCTGTCTCCCTGACAGAGTGCTGTTAAAAGTTCTGTTGGGAGTCAATTTATTCTGCTGACAGGAAAGGAAAGTGATCTGATAACTTCTTGCAGGCCAAGTGAAGAGTTGTTCAGTTTCCTCACACCTCACTCTTTCCATCTTCTGTCCTTGCAGGAGGCTTGCAAGAGACATAGGAAATGCTATAATACTTGCTTTAACCAAAGCAGTGCCTTGCCCTTTTCTTGCTCCTATAAAAGTATCTACTTGGGTTATTGCTTTTTAACAGTCTGAAGTCTTAGACCTGGAGTTCCTTGGAGAGGTTGTCAGGCTGGTTGGTGACCAGTGTTGGTTGTCCCAGAGTGGAAGAGGACTTCAGTGTAAGAAGAGCTGAACACTGAATAAGCAGGATTTGATGGTAGTGTTGTGCCAATGCACTTAAAAGTAATTTTTGTACTGCAGAAGTAGAAACAGTTCTGTCCTGACTCGTGTTGATGGTCCTCAACTGAAAGCAAATGACTTTCTTTTGGTCATTTTGGCCATGTCAATTTTGGTCTCAACATTTCTTTGGAACAAGAATGTCCCTGAGGTAACTCCCATCACTGAGGATCACTCTCTGCCTTTGTGTCAGTTTGGTGTGTTTAGAAATGCTTCCCTGAATAATCTTTTTCCCTTTCTCCACTTCCCCTTTCCCCTTCTGGATTCTACAGGAATTTGGTTTGTATCTTCTAAGGTAGTGAAGTTTGTGATGCATGCCTCAAAATAAATATGTTTTTACAAAGGGCTTTTTAGGGCAAGTTTAGTGATTTTTTTTTTTTTTTTGTAGCCATATGTTTCTATTAAACCTCTGTTTAGTGGCCCAGCCTGAGGCTTCTGTCCAACCATCCCTCCCCATTCCCAACCCCCTGGAAAGAATAAAGATACCTAGTAACTTTCAAATAATTAAGTGCAGATCTACATTGCTATCAAAATTGAGTTTAAGGATTAAATTTTTATAGACTTTCATTGGCATTTAGATTACTAAGGTGCTTTTAGGCTTCTGGAGATTATGGTATAGATTTACTGCAGTCAGAGTAGAAATGAGGGATTGTGCAGCGTGTCTGTCTCTTAAAGACTGCATCCATTCCCTGGATAGGCAGAGAGAACCAGCTGAATGTCTCTTCTTGCTGGCCTCCATTCTAGTTGTAGGTAGTTGACTTATTATTGTTAGAGTGTGGTAGCTTGTATTTTGTATTTAAATCCATGCTTAAAATGCAACTGAAATTTGCCTGTTGACAGCAGTTGCATCATATTTTAATTGGTGAGAAGTGCTAATGGAGTGTTCAGGTTCTAAAATTAGTTGTTTATTTTTCCTTCTTTGCCCAAGGGTTTTGCATCAGATGATATGGTTTCTGTATAACTGTTTGTGTTCTGAAGTGTCACCTTTGTACAGTTTTAGCTATTTAAGTAAGTGTTAAAAGTTTGTGCTCAGTGACAGCAGTTTCAGAAACTGTGACTTTATAAATTGTTTCTTACTACATTGTTTATGCATTGCAAAGCGCTTCCCTCCTGTTTACTGTGAATTAATTCATTGTTATATTTGCAAATTGTGGGTGCAAAATGTGCAAGTTCTGTAATTTCTTGGTGCAATGGCAGATCCTCAGCTGCTGCACACCACCATGGCATGACTGCTGCTGTTGCTGTGGCAGCTTTCACCAGGTGAGGATTTGTCCCATGACCCTCATCAGGACATTATTCTGAAATACAACCGTGCTTGTTATTGTCAGTGTCCCCTTTGGGTGGCCTTGTGTCCAAGGGGTGCTGTTTCAATACTGTCTTTATACTTCTCTGAAAGTTTTTCTTTTAGTGTGTGGTGAAATGCAAAACCACCTCCTAGTATGAGTCTGCCTGTGGTGAAGCAGAGATGTCCAGTCTGTCCATTAAAATTCTGGCTTTCTGGAGGATGCTTTATCATATATATCAGTCCTTGGAATTGTTGTCAGTTGTCTCTTTTAAATCAATTATCTGTTTGGTGCCCATTTTGAAATGATCCCAAACTTCTATGAACAAAGTAGTTACCAAAATAAATAAACCACCAAAAAAAGTGGTGCTTGAATTACTGAATATCAAACTATAAATATACAACCACTTTAACAACTGTCTCCTTTCTGTTTCACTTTTCTCTACTAGTTTAAAGAGCCCTCTGATATTTTGTTACTATGAGAGTCCTTCCACATTAGGATAAAACCATGCTACAATGTCCTGATTAACCCTTTGACCTGAACCTCACAAACCCTTTGCCATAAGATTTTATCCAGTCCTTGAATAATTTTTTGTCACAGTATTTTTTTTTTAAATTTTGCTTTTCTCTAGGTTTTTCTTTTCCTTTAGAAAGGTGCACACCAGAACTGAACACTGGTCTTGTTCCTATTATGTATGAGCAATGCTATTGCCCTTTCTGTTTGTCCAGGGATTTTCAGTGGCCTATTTCTCTGGCACAGCAAGGAAGCTCATGTTGATTGTTTGCCTAGTATGACTTCTACATCATTACTGGAGTCAGTGCTGAGCAAAATACTCTGCTGTTCAGTGGATGTGGCCTGGATCACTGATTCTTAGGGTTTCTAACTTTATTTTCATAAGCTCTTTGAATTCATCTTCTTTCCTCTTAAAAAAAAAAAAGTGGCTTGAATGGTGCTATAATGGGAATTTTAGAAATAGAAAGAAAGGCTTAAGTCCTCTGCAGTCTTAGTGTCTCAGATAATTTCTTCTGGTTTGTTTGTTTCCTTTTTAAGCCCAACAGTTTTTAAGGGAGTAGCAATCTGTGCATCCTCTAACAGTCCTGGTGATGTGGAGTTCTCTGAAGAGGGTAACTGAGGCTTTGACTTCTGTCAGAGAAGAAGGTATGAAGAATAAGAAGAATGGTGCACTGAAGGTTTCACACAGCTGCAGAACCTGCCTGTGACCTTCTGGCCACACTTACCACCCTGGAGTGATGACCCCAGATGAGCTCCATCAGACACCTGGAGTGGGTGTTGCAATGTGCTGCAGTCCCAAGGAGGCAGTGCATTCCCAGGGATGTGGGGGAAGGTTTGCCATCCATACCCTCACCCTGTTCCTGTTAATCATGCTGCTGGTTTTGGTAGAAAGTGTTTCTTTTCCCTTTCTGCTGGAAGTGGGTGGGTTATTGAGCTATTTAAGATTTTGGATCTGCTCTGTTGCTGTGACCCTGTTTCCATTAGGGTGGCTGTAGGTACAGCCTGGGGTGATTGGGGTGGGGCTGTGGCTGAGCCTCATCCCCAGGGGGTGCAGCTGTGAGGAGCAGGTGAGCAGCACTGACAGCAATGAGCCAGGCAGTGCCCATGGGCACTGACCCATCCCAAAGGGAGCAGAGGGCACACAGGGGCAGGGCATGAACAGGAGGGGGATAAAAAGCTGGGCTAAAGAACAAGAAGGGCAGACACTTGCAGCCTTCTGATGTGGTATGGTGTTTGGATGAATGCTTAAAGCCTTCTGAAACTGTCTGGTGATACTCTGAGTATTGTGGCCATCCCAGCTGTGACAGGTGACCTCCCTTGGATGCTTTTAGCTTTTGACCTTGATGATGTCTGATTAGCATCATGTAGCAAACGATGAAAAAACAGTCCCTTCTCCTTCAGCTGATTTTATCTAGAAAGAGCCTGGGGCATGCAAAGGTGTGTGAGAAAGTGGAGAGATATTTATGGCTAAAGGAGAGAGGGAGACCTGCCTTCCAAATATAGGAGCCTTCACAAAAGCCACTGAGAAGACCTGATCTGTACCTACCAGGTAATGTTGGCTTAAGTTCTGTTGTGCTGAAAGGATCATAAATCATGCTTGATTGATCCTGATGCTCTGGTGTGCTTCAGGCAGGCCCTGGCAGTGCATGCTGTCTGGAGAGCAGAGAAGAGTGACCAGGCAGTTTGCCAGGAAGGTTTTAATTAGCCTTTAACATGATGGGCTGGATGGCCATCACCAAAAGTCCCTTTTAGTGTTGTTCTGTGCTGCACACACTCTTCCTATGCACCCTGAGCCCTGCTCTGTGTCTGTGCTGGCTCTGGAGATGGGAGTCCAGTGGATCAGAGCTGCTGCAGGCTCCTGTGCAGGGATGGGCAGCCTGGTGCTGATTCTGGGACTTGCTAGAGTGTGAAGCCTGTGAGTAATGGTAATGGGAAAGTATTTCAATTTGTAACCCATTCTCCTGTATCAAGATTGGACTACTTCTATTCTGTTCCACATGTGCATCACTTGGGGAAACATGCTGATAGTACTAAACATTTAATTGCTTCTCTTGATTTTATTTGTAAATTAGAATCTAGAGGATCTGTGAGGAAAAAAAACCCCGGAGCTTAATTGGAGAACATTTTAGAGTTGCTAAAGAAAAGAGAATGCAGCTCTCCAGCTTTTGGAGCTGAGACAAATGCAAACTTATTTATTGATCCATACATATGATATCATATTTTAACTACTGTCTAAACTGGAGGTCATCTCTGTACTAGATTGCTTAAGAATCTGTCTATCTTATCACATCTTGTACTCATTTATAGTTGTTTCCATTTCTGGCTTTGTTGGAGAGACAGCTAGTGTTTCAACCTAAATTAAAATCAATAAGAAGCAATTTCGTTTGTTTTTTAACTACTAGAGCAGACTTTTTTTTTTTAAGTGAGTCTCTGTATGTTCAACTAAGTCACTTGGTTCTTTCCGTCAAGATAATTGCCAGGCCTCATTAATTCCTAATTTTTGCATATGTAGGAATTGGTTTATTTTCCAATGTACCTAACAAAATGTCAAATATGATTTAAAAATAAGCACTTACTCTAAGTCATCGCTGAGAAATAAATGCAGTAAAAAAATACTTGGCAGTTAGAAGTAATCTAAAAATATCTTGGGGGCTGTAGTGAGTGCTGAGACCCTGGAGTCCTCCACTGGCAAGGTAGCTCAGCCTCTCCCTGGCACATTTGGGCAGTGATCTGCAGGGATGGCATCCAGTGGAAAAGGCAGAGTCTGGGTCTCTGTGCTTTCAGTCTTTGGCTGGGTTATTTCTGCATTGTGCCAGTTCATGTAAGAAGCTGTTGTGTTGTCAGCTGGCTTTTACCCCACAGCCAGCACATTGCCAGCAATAACAATTACCCTGAGTCAAATTCAACATGGAATTCACACTGCAGCACTGCTGGGGCTTCCCAGGTAAGGCAGTGGTGAGCCAGCAGGTGATGTTAGAGGAAATACCTGAAGGCAGTGCTCTGATGAAATGTCCAGAAGAGGAAGTGTTGCTGCTCTCGTGAGCTGATCACAGGGTGATCAGGGGACAAGGAAATCATCCTTGCTCCTTTGCTGGAAAAGTTAAATGCTTGTATTTTTATCAGGTGGTTCCTTGGCTGTGATCTTGCTCAATGCTTCTTGTAGTTTAAGAAATATTGAAGAATCCCTGGAATGCCTAGTTCTGGATACAAGAACCTTTTTGCTTGGTCTAAATCTCATTTCCTGTTTGACCTTCCTTTGAAGTGTCTAAGTGTTATGAGATACCTGTTACTTTAATTTCTTGGGTTCACTTTTCTTTCACCTTTTCTTTTCCTTCTGCTTACTTTGATCCAGATATGTTTATGAGTTAAGGGCAAAAAAGGCAGGTCTGGCTACCCTGGTAATCAAAGCAAGAGTCTGTTCTCTTAAGTTAACAGACAAAGTGTTTTGTAGGAACAAAACATAATTAATAATTAGATGACATGATGAAGAGCACATTTCCTTCACCTTTGGATGCAGCATAGGAGTTGTGTGTGAATTTCTTTAATTTCGTAACAAAACAGCAAATTAGTTAACTAATAACTGAAAACCACACAGCAATTCATGTTTATGTGCCAAGAAACCAGCTGTGCTTAAAAATACATAAGCACACCTGGGGTACAGGGATCCAGGGATGTAAGGTAAAAGTGACTTGTCCACATGCTGGTGACACCTATCTTAAGTGAATCCCAAGCCATGGTTCAGTGTAAGGAATGATACATCACAGCACAAACAGATGCTCTGCCAAAAAGGTAATTAATACTTTGTGTCAAGCACTATCTGCATGTACTGTTTTCCCTATTTCATGCTCTTAAGCAATGTGACCTTTTCTCTTTCAACAATTAGTTTCCAAGGAGAAAACCAACTTAAGAAGAAAATGAACTTTTTTCATTTGCTCTGAGGAGTCTTCTTATTTCACAGTAGTCTTGATGACACCTTCACACTGTACAGTTTTGACTTCTGTCTTGATCAATGACTCTTCATTCCTGTAGTTTGAGATTGCATTCCCCCCTTCACCTCTGTGTTTTGGAGACATTATCAGGCATTTTGGGTGCAGAGACAGCTGAGGTTTGTAAGATGCTCACTGTTAATGAGTAACAACTTCAACTTGTCCCATTTGCACCCTATTAGTAACAAGTTCACTTGCTAAAAAGCTGAAGATCAGGACAGAATTCTTGATGTGCCTCACAGTTGTGCTTTCAGTTGAACTGGGGCTATGAGCACTTTATGTAATGAAGCAGTGCTTGCTCTTTGCAAAGCCAGGTGTTTCTAAACTATGAACACTGAGACATAGGCCTTACAGTTTGATTTTTACAGTCTCTTTGCTTCTGATTTGCCTTTTTGCTTCTATTTGTGTAGTAAAGGCCCTCCTGGATTTGCTCCTTTCAGTTGTATTCATGGACAGTATGCTGGAGCCTTGCTGACAGTGTTCTTTCTTGGTGAGGTGGACATGAAATACATGGCTTTGGTGAACACCATTTCTCCTGGCTGGCTGGGGCATGCAGTACTGAGTGAAATAAAAGATTAAAGCTTGGGGTAGTGTCCTGTCTGCTCTGGAAAGCTGATGAACTATCCAGAGCTTCCCTTGGTGCCTTTCACTGACTTTTGCTGTGATTGATACAAGCAGCATCAGCAAAAACTGGACCTTTCTGCCTGCCCTTGCTGTCTTCAGACATGTGCTCTGTGAGAGGCCTGCTCACTGTTTGTGTTTTATGATGTGACTCTGCTGTCCTGCCTTCCAGGGTGACACTGCAGTGCTGCCAAGGTGGCTGTGAAGGAGCTAATGCTGTGGGTTTGGATATATAACAAGAAAGAGCTCCAGAGACCTTTCAGCTGGACTTTTAAGGATAATACAGTGTTAGTGTCTTTAGTATTTGCAGCATCTCATAGAAATACCTTAGACTGAAGAATTGTATGTTATTTAGAACTATCAATAACTTCAGAGAGCTGCTTTGCTTTGTCCTTTTATTCTTGTCTGTCTTCCACTAATGACTTGTTCTGATGGTCACTGCTCTGTGGTTCTTCTGATTGTATTTGCCATGTGTGTTCCTGAGTTGTTCTCCTTGGCTGCAAAACCAAAACCCAGCAGGAGGTGCAGTGCTGCCTTCCTGAGCCCTGTGCTGTCCTTGCTGTAGGCATTTGCCTCCCACCTGCAGGAATCCTCCCATGGGGACTGGGGGCTCCTTTCTTTGCCCTGTCCCTCTCTGGTGGGGCTGGGTCTTTGCTCTCAGGCAGGGTTTGCTGTCCAGGGCTGCAGGAGGAGTTTGGGTTTCTGGATGCATGGCTGTGGGTAGCTGTGTCATCCATCCCCCTGGAGCTGAGCATCTGGAGCACTTTTCCAGACACCTGGACCTGATTTCTCAGATATTTATTATCTCTGAGAAGGAGGATGCTCTGATGCTCTTGGATCACTGTCTGATAGCAGAATAGGCTTCTTCCATTAGTAAAGCAGTAGGTGGAATATGGAATAGAACAAATATTCAGCAGATATTGTTGTAGTAGAGTAGAACTGACTTTTCACTGGGGATTCATAATGTGTCTGAATCCATGATTAGAGACACCATACCCTAATCAGTTTGGCTTTTTTTTTTTAAGTATAGTCCTGTACAACCAAATAACGAGGCTGTTTTATAGGGCAGGAAACCTCTTTGGTGTGTGATATTAAAGGCAGGTGGCCTTGTGATTCCTTTGGCTGAAGTGTCTTTTGCAATTACTTTTCTGTTGACTTTGAAGCCGGAATTGTAAGTATCCAAATAAAAACTGGTAACACCTGTTAATTTTGCACCAGGGTTGAAGTGGTGGAAAAAGGCTACACTATGTACAAACAGGTGGTTACACAGAGCTATTGGTTTTGGTCTTGAAAAAAGTCCCCCTTCAGGCAGTGGAGATTTCTACCTTGAGTGTGATGGTGCAACATCAGATGAAATCTGACTGGTGAATGATTTACTGCAATGTTGACAAGAAAAAAACTTATCTACTGCAGGCTATGTTGATAGAGGACAATGATATTTCATTGCAGTTTCTTCCCTGAAAAGCTACAGTGGCATTGATGTTTTATAGTTTACATGTTGCTTCATCAGTTTGGGCAGCTCGTGTCATGGAAGGGAAATGTGTGGAGATTGCTTGTTTTCAAACACTGATGCCTATGGACACATTTTTTGCAATGAGGGAAAGCAGTGAAGAAACAAGCTATTTGGACAATCATGTTCACAGCCAGATTTCTCCCTTTTTCTGTCGAGGCTCTATTTTGCCAGCTATATATTTTCTTTAGTGTTTCAAGAAAAAGCAGTAGAAACAGTGGCAACAGTCTATATAAAATACACATTGGTGTTCTAAAAATCAGTTTAACGTATATTTTAATCTAAACTTAAGCTGTATTTTTCTTTGCCACTCCTTTCCTAGTTCCTCTCTGTTTGGTGCCATCCCAGGAGTATTTGTGAGGCCCAGAATTCTCACTGTGGGATATGGGAGAATTCTGCAAGTGACAATTATAAGGAAATTGCATGGCATAATATACCATGTAATAGGTCACTTGCTCAAGCATAAACAAGTTGAAAGGACCTGGTGATAATTTTGAGGAAAAAAGACTGAACCTTACCATGATTTGGAGACTTTGTATTGGAGGATCTTGAATAGGATGGTTTCTGGTGTCCTGGTTTGAACCTTACTGTGAAGAAAGCAGATCCTGAAGAGTGAGGGGTTGTGTGGGCCCTGAAGAGCTCAGTGTCTTCTGATGTTCCCATATCCCTGAGAAGGGCACCAATGGACTGGGCCAGAGCTGTTTTTTGAGATGATGAAGCTGAACAAACATGCTAAAAATACTTTCTTAAGTTAGCTTGTGTGTAACCAGCACTTCTCAGAGGACAGTTTGCATTTCCATCAGTTCCAGGATGTTGAACCTGGTTGAATTGCTCTAGCTTTTATTTCTGGGGTTGGATCTGACAGCTACAGAACAGCTGAATGTGAGACCCTATCCTTGCAGTGAAGACCAGTGTGAGCACATCACACCTGTGACAAGCAAACTGAACTCCTCTGCTCTCTGTTGACCAAAGTTACTCCTGTTTAGAAGCAATTTAATTAGACTTGAACTATTCTGACCCCATTCTTCACACTATACTCATAAAACACAGTCTGTTCTGGCTCTTTATGTTCCTGTGTCTTGTGTGTTTGGATGAGAAGCTCTGAGTAGGTGGCTGTGCTTTCTCCCTCCCAGACTCTGGCTCAGCAGGGTGCTGGCAAAGTATTTGGTGGTGCTTTCAAGACTTGCTGCACAAGGATGAGCAGGTGTGTGCCCAGGTGAATGCAGCCCAGGCTGACTGACCCAGGATGGCTTCTCCCTGTTGTGGCAAGGGAGGAGGTCAATTTTCTGTGCTGCAGCTTGTTGTGCTTAGCTCAGCTGAGGTATCAAATAGCCAGACTTCCTCCTGCTTTAATCTGTGTAAAGGCAGTGTGAGAGAGCAGCCAGGCCTCCTTGACCTGGCAGTTGTACATGCAGGTGTCAGCCTACCTGATTTCTCTGCTTGGGAAGCAAGACAAGGAGAAGTTTGTGCTGCACAGCCACAGATTGATCTGAGTGGATCCAAGGTAGCTTGGGAGGACTCTGGTGTCTTTGTGGGCAATGTTTTTCATGCCAGCAGATGTCCTTAGGTCCCAATGTCTTGCAGTGCTGAATATGAGTGCATTGACAGTGAAGAAGAGAAGGGGTGTGTTCTCCAGGGAATCTTTTTTTTTTTCCTTTAATGGCTTGAATTCCTTTTGCACTCACCTGTCCTATCAAACCATGCTACACTTCAGAATAAAGGAGCCTTTCCTCAGTGTTATCTGAGGTTCTCTAACCAAGGGGATGCTACAGCTACACCTTCACCCTTTCAGCCTTTCTGAGGTTGGCTGCAGGATCTAAGGATGAATCTAGTTTGCTCTGGAGGTTCATAATCATGAAATCAGCATTGACACTGAACTGGTGGAATTTTTCAAAGAGGACAAATAGCAGTAGTCTTTCCATTTCTCTTTAATCAGATAACCTCTTCTGAGAGAGGCTGTGAGCTGGTAAACTGATATGCAGTGCCTGAGACAGATCAAAAATGATTCAGCTGTGAATTACTGATTAGTTTCTGAAAAAGGAGTTCTTTGTGGTGTGTAAAATAAATTGTCTCTCTGTGATGGTATTGGGATGCTGTTGATCATGCAATAACCATCTTCACGAGGCTGAGTTTTCATTTTAAAAGGCATCATTGTCTGTTAAATATTTGGGCATTCGTATTCCCCCTGAGTTGATCAACTATTTGAAATGCATTATCTCACAGTGCTGCCACAATTAAAGAATGGCATGCTCAGGTGAAAGGGTTTGTCTGTTTCATAGATTGGAGAGATATGCTCAGTGAAAATGAACATCCTCCCAAGGTTAAATTAGCTATTTAAAGCTCCTCCAATTACAATCTTGGATAGAAGGATTTTTTTTTTTTAACATGGATAAGAGTTAGTAGAGGACAAATGACATAATTGGAGGGGGAGACAGAGACTTCATACGTGCTTTCTTCTGGAAGAGTGAGAGGGAATAGACAATGCCAGGGAGCTGCCTCAGATCTTAGTCCTTTCTGGTTGCTTTTCTCTCAAGTGGTCTTTGCAGGTTGGGAAAGAAAGAAGAAAGAGTAAGAGCTTGTGTAAAAATGTCCTGTGACTTCTCTCAGGTGTGCTATGTGGGGCTTGATGCTATCTGGCCTTTTTTGTAAAAAAGTGACTCTCATTTTGGGATGTATAAATAGTCTGCTTTTGCTCACATACAGCACAGGAGAATGTATTAGCTGGTGAGCTGAACTGACATATTCCTTTGTGCACAAGTTATAACAACGTAAATGAAAATTACACTCATAGAAAGAGAATGCACTCTGTTTAAATTAGATAAGGAGATTATGACAGAAAAAGATCATTGAATAAAGGAGGTTTTAAACTAGCCACTGAAATAAATGTATGACTTCAAACTTTGTCCTGCCAGAATTTATTAATAAAACACAATGAGGCTTTTGGAATACAATGAAGACCTCTTCCTTTGAAGGTTACAGTGTAATTTGTGTAATTGTGTTTGTATAATTTGACTTCAAGATCTGTCCTTGTAATTTGGTAAACTGCAGATCTTGCTGCAATCTGCTGCATTTTTCTTGTGCCTCACGTTGACACATCTAATTGCCTCATAAGTATATACTCTGTTTAAAGCCATTGCACTGCCCTCTGGACCTTGAAAAATTCATCTTCTGGTGTGTGATGATAATCTGTGTGTGGATCTTATCCGTGCAGCATCTGGCCACCTTTGCTTGCTCCCTTGCTGAGCACACACAGCTAATTGCCATCCTGAACAACCTCGGTTTACGACCACACAGCTGAAGAGAGCTTACTGACTGTATGATGCCTTAATTTCTCCCAGCTGCAGAATGCTTTCTCTTGGCAGGGGAGCCAGAACACGGAGTCACAGGCATCTTCTTGGAGCTGGCTGATGCTTGCTGAGAGATCCCCCTTCGTTGTGTGTGTGTGGCACAGTTTCAGCTGGTCCTGGGCTCGGCGTTTCCTGCTGGAACTGGGTGTGAGTGGCTTTGGGCAAGGCAGTGGTTGGTGTTGGTAGGATGAGTGTGTAATTCTGATTATGTTACTCTAATGATACTCCTGTTAAATGGGTTTTAAACTCTTGGGTTTTCTCAAGGTATAGACTTTGAAAAAAGTTACTATTTTGGTGGGACTTCGTTGCTGAATTCCTTTGAAGTCAACAGACACTGTAGGCAAAGCATTCACATTCTAAGGCATTAATGCTTTGTGTTGGGTTTGCTCACTTGGAGAGTCTGAGTTTGCTCTTGGCTGATGAAGCAGGGAGAAATTTTAAATCTGGGGTAAAAGTTCAAAACACTGCTGAGGGAGATAAAACCAAATTGGATAAGAGATGCCTGTGGGAGAGTTGAGGGCAGAGTCGTGTTGAGGAGTTGAGTCACTGAACTCTGAGTGCAGGCAAAGCTAATTTAGAGATGGGGTTTTGTTGTGTTACAGTAATTTCTCCAATAGCTTTACACAGCAGGGCCTGGAGAAATGGCTGTTGTCAAAACCATTGGAAACTTAACATGTCTTTGAATCTTAAAATTACAGTGGGTTTTTTTCTAATTATTTAGGAAAGACACCTCTTCACATATGTATTGATTCTTAAATGAATGGTATGAGACTTGAAAAGAAATTGTGTAATTTACAACTTATTTCTGCGTCCTTGGATTGAAATATGTGTAGAGTTCAGAGCAGAAGATGTTGAGTGAAGTTATACAAGCTTAATAAAAATAAACCTATACATGACTTTGCATAAATGGAGGAAAAATCAAAGTACTAACGGATTTGCATAGATAACATTTGAATTGTTAATTCATATTGCACTTCATTGCAAGGATGTAATTTTTAATTAAGAATAAAATGTGGTAGATATTTTAAATGGGAAATGATTATAATTGCAGATGGAAATTGAAGTAATGAGAACTGGTTTAATTAATTGTTAACATTTTTCTATTTCATTTTTTTTAAAGGCTTGTGGTCTGTGGACATGACATTTGTTTTGTAGATGTGTGTATTTAAACATACAATGATTAAGGCATGAAATGTTGGTAGCAAACACAGTTTTGATCTTGTATGTGTTGCTTGAAAGGCTCTGGGTGGATGGACATTGGGGAAACTTGTTAGACTGATTGTGATGTTTGTAGGATTGGTATAAAACTGAGGTATAAAAACTATTTCCAAAATGTCCTTTTTAAGCCATAATTATGTTTCACTGTAGACTTCAAAGATGATACAAATACTTCACTGGAGGATCTGAGGTCGTGTTTGTCCCTAGTAACCTTTGCCTTTAAAGTTCCCCGTTGGTGAATATGACAGCATTGACCTGAACTGAACTCCTCAAGACTTTGTGGCTGTGTTGTGCTCAGTCTGTGATTTCCTGACGTGGCCCTTCAGGAAGCTGTGGGCAGCTCTTGGTAGAGCTGAGCAGATCCTGCCTGCCGGGGAGGGAAGGAGAACCTGAGTGAGCAGCTCCTGACATCAAAAATATCCTACATGTGTGGGGGAGGTTCCTGCAGCTCCACAGAGCTGTGTTCAGGCAGGGAAGGGAAGAAGATGGGGCTGCTGGAGGCAGAGAAACCCCAGGTGTGTGTTGAAGCAGCCCTGCTGTTGGGTGTGCCCAAGGGCATTTCACACCCAGCCTGCTCTGGGCAGCACTGGATGCTCCCATCGCTGGAGAAGGTCCTTTGGTCCCGTGTGCAGAACCAGACTATGGCACTTCATCATTTCATCGTCCCTTCTTGTCAAGGTCTCTGAAGATTTACAGCCTTCTGTTTAGGGAAATGCAGTGTGAAAACCTACAGAACAATCATTTCCTATTCAGATAGCTGTGACACTGAAGTGAAGCAAAATACTTGAGTAGATTCCTGAGAAGAGAGGTACTTCTGCCATTTGAAAACTTGGTAAACTTATTTATCAAGCTTAGAGCTCTGCGTTCAAAAAGGATTTTGAAGTGAACAAAATTAGTGTTGCCACTTATATTAAGAAGCACATATGAAGTCTCTGTCATCTTTGGTTGCAGAGGGACTCGGAGAAAACTACAATTAGCACTAATTGGCGTTGTGTCTGAATCTTCTGTGTGTTGGTGTGAGAATGGACCCTTGAAATGATTGGCAGGAACTACCTGCCTGCTCTAATTCCCTCAAGAGCTGTTCTGTTGCATTGCAGCAGATCACAAATGAAATGAGTGTTTACCAGAAGCGGCCAGCTAACACGTGCCTGAATTATCCATGCAGCACAGATGCTGAAATTCAGTGCCAGTTACTTAATTTGCTGGGTACTGGTACCTGGAATAATGATGGAGTACTTTTTTTTTTCTATTTTGACAAGTCAAGAGTTTTGACTCTTGCAGGCATCATTGCTCTTTGGCACACCAAGCAGTTGTCTAACCTTTTCAGTATGTGGGGGTGTTTTTTTAAATTTTGGATTTCTTGCCTTGTCACTTGGAAAGCAGCATTGCACCTGGAATCTAGCTTGTTATCCATGTTGGTCATGGGAAAGAATTTACCAAATTAGATAAAAACTACATATATAGAAAGACACATCCCTGCTTGGTTTTAGGTAAATATAATAGAAACCTAAAGAGTAAACTAACATTCAGTAAAATGATAAAAGAATTTACTTGAATGGCAGTGTAGTGGGGTTTTTTTTGCCCATCTGAAGTGTGCAACCAGAGATATGAAGTATGTTAATGTCACTAGGGTAATACACAGCTGATAGCAGTGCAGTCATTTGCATTTCTTCCCCTTACCTTGTGTTTCTTTTTTTTCCCTGAAGCACATGTGTTGGGAATTGAAAATGCGGTTTGCCTATTTCACACTGGCAGTAATCTTTCAGTTTTTTTAATGTAAAAAATGAGTCCACAAACATGAGCAGCCACTGATGTATGGGGCTATTGATGGAAATTGAATTTGCAAAGGGAAAATGGGATTTGGTTGTAGTCTGAAATGATAATGATGTAGCCCAAATGGATTTGTAATGGTCATTCATTCATTTTTTTCTGCAATTTTGTGGTTTGACAAAACATTTATGCAGGTGACTATGAAAGTAGTCCAGGTTCACTCTGTGTGGGAGTAACTAGCTAATGGCAAATAAAAGTATGCAAAGTCTGAGCTTGAGCCTGTGCCCACAGATCTCAATAGTGGAAGGATGGGATGCTGTGATTTATTTCACTAAGAGGGGAAAAGTGGTTGGGGTAGTGCTTCTTTGAGATCTAAGAAATAATGAAAGCAAAACGTACCTTGAGATAACTCTTAAAAATGTATGGATTTGTAGGCTCAACCTAGTGAGTGCTTTATGTAGCACAGCAAATATATGAGAGACTTTGCACTGTGTCTGGATAAGCACAGACCTGGCCCTGAACAATTTCCAGTCCAGCTGTGCTTAAACTACTGTGCATTACATTGAGCTGCTGTGTTCCTGTAAGCTGTACCTGTGTGACAATCTCCACCAGCCTGTAGTCTGAATTTAAGGCTGCCAGTGGACTGCAGAATTTTTTTTTTTATATCCTGGGTGCAGTTTTATGTGCCTTATGATAACATCTGTATTGTTCTGATTTCAGTGGAGCTCTCTTCCCTCCTGTGAAAACAAAAGAATGACATGCCAGTGTTCATATGGTCAGAATAAACTGGTGGTGACAGCAAAATGATAATTTAATGGTGTGGATGGATTTTTGGCTTTGTTTTCTTCTTGTTTCTATTTTTTCCTTCTTTTTATAGACCAGTGAGCGTCACACTTGTAAACTGCCTTCCATTTTAACCAGAGTATAGTCCTTGTTAAATGTTGTATAATTTAAAAGTATGAATAGAAGTAATTATGGAGTATGGGAAAAAGTGCTTCTGGCTTTATAAATATATCTCTTTTTATAAATTCTTTCCATTTAAAATCATTACAGCCAGTGGTTGCGATGCAGAGGCCCATGAGTACATGCCCAGGGAATGGACTCTGATGGACTCTGGTTCCTCCCAGTGCAGAACATTCTGTGAATCTGCTCTCCAGCTGCAGGAGGCAAAAAGGGAGGGAGCACGTGGGGAAAACAGGGCACTGATTTACCTGTAGTTAACATTGCTCCTGTTTTCATCGTGCTGCTGATTAAAGCTGGAGCTTTCTGACCAAGAGCTTGGCTTTAATGCTCTGGAGGCCTGGTGGAGCCGCAGGAAGCTGCCCATTGTGAGCAGGATCCCTCAAGTATTTCCTGCAGTGTAACTTCAGCTGCTTTGGCTTCAGGCCTTACTGCCTTTGTACTTTTTGAATTTTTTTTTTTTTTTCCTGTAACCACTCCATGAATGGTCCTGATGCAGAAAAGGCTGTGAGCATCATAAACCTGTTTATTTTAATTGGCTTTGCTGTCCTGAGAAGCTCAGGGCAGAAAGAGCCAGGTGGCTCAGAGGGCTGCAGGTGGGGTTTGGTTTGTTTAAGTTTCAGTATTTGGAAGCTGCTGGTTTGTTTTAGAACCAAGCCTCGTTGGTTGGACATCCCATTTGGGTGAACATTTTGAGGCAGTGACTGCTCCCCTGGCAGCATCTGGAGATCTTCCCAGAGCCTGGAGTACTGCAGCACTATAAATAGCATTAAGGGACAGCACTTCTCCCTATCTCCTTCCTTTGTGAATGACAGCAGCTTCTTTTGTTGTTGCTGTTTTTTGTAATTTAGGATTGGCTGCTAAACAGGCTGATTTTTTCCCATGATGCAGTAATTCATGTTTCTGAAGCAGAGGTGTGAGTCTACCCAGACTGATATCACAGAATGGGCGAGGTTGAAAGATTTGCACCTTTGACAAAATTAATCTCAGAGGGAGGTGAGCCCCTAAAAAGTCATTTTGCAGTTTCACCCTGGTTGGTGAGTGCTGTGAAAGGCCAGGTGCCAGCAGCTGTGGAGTGTAGCTGACACAGGGTTTGTGGGGTCCCTTCAGCAGCAGCCGAGTTGCAGGTATTGATGGATGCCATGAGAACTCACAGGTCAAACCAGCCTGCAGGCAGCCTGTGTGACATTTTGACTTTGTGCTCAAGACACAGACAAATAAACGTGGGTAGAACCATTGTGTTGTTGACTTTGGAGCAGGAGCTCTCAGCCAGTGTAGGAGAGACTCCTACTTGATACTGTTTAGTTTCACACTCTGTGCCCAGCTGGGTGTGTGAGGTTGCAGCTATCAGTACTTTTGGATTAATGCTGTGCCCTTTTTATATTGACTCAACAGCCCATTTTTACTTGGCTTTAACTCAGGAACATGCTTAAACATGAGCTTAACTCTTGAATTCTTTAAATTGTGTTATTGAATTGGAGCCAAAATGGTGAAAGTGAGAACTTCTCACTAAACAAATAAATTACTGGGGTTTTTGTTTTGTTTTGTTTGTTTGTTTTTCAAAAACTGTAAGTAAATTTTTTTGAAAGCCAAGTAGGTGATTTATTGCTTGGTGTTTCCCTTTTAACTTGCAAAATGCTTATCTGTTGCTCTTACAATTTGCTGCATGTACAGCTCAAATGTCCTTTCCTGCTAAGGCAAGGAAATGGATGCATTAGTGCATCCAAATTTCCTTGGGTCCAAGTCCTGTGAAGTCTCTGGTTTGTTCTGAGTGTGGTTGGTTTCTCTCCTGCAATTCTGTAGAGGTCCACACTGCTGCAGCTCTATTATGAAAAATTTTGCTGATACTGTACTAGTAAGATGGAATTGTCAAATGTAGCCCAGTAATGTTTTGGTTCAATGGAGTTTTTTGTGTCAATGGGAGTATTTTTTATAGTGTATCTATATGTATGTGCAGATGTTTGATTTGAATATTTTCATTCAATGGCCCTGGGTTTCAGTTGTTTTACTGGAAGTACCAAATATTTTTTGTCTTTTCCTTACTTATCACTCACATACAACATTATGTTCATGAAACATTTATGGTAGCAATCCATTAAGAGGAAGATTAAGGTTTTCCTCTAAAGAGAATCTGCAAAATGTCTTGCTGAAATGAACCCTGTTTGCCAGCTGTTTTGTATGCATTATTGCTGCCTCCTACTGCAGGTTTAAAAGGTCCCTGTGATGTAATGCAATGATAGCTTTGTGTGCAAAGCTGCTTGGAAGCAATCTGAGTCAACAGGAAAGCAGGATCTTCTTAAAGCTTGTGACATATTAGTTTTGTGATCTCGGGTATGAGGGAGATACAAAGGCCAAGGGTTTACTGTAGATTCTCTTAAAGGCATGTAGAGTTCTTGAAGTAGTAATAAATGGCAGATTGAAATTGATCTCAGTGAGACTTACAGTGTTAACCAGTGTTAGAGGTAAATGACTTCAGCTTTTTGGCCTCTTCATCAAATGGATCATGTTGTATCGTGGTGTCAAGAAACAGCTTTACCTGAAAATTTCAGCTATTTCTGGGCATTTCTGGAGTGCCCCTAGAACAGTCAGCTAAACTGTAATGAATGACTGAATGACTATTTGTGCATATAAACACACACACATCATCCTAATAGAAGAGATAATGTTTTTGAAGACAAGATTAAGGATTCAGAGGAGCATTAAAAGCAGAAATATTTTTTCGAAGTGAAGGGGAGATGAGTATTTATTATTAAAATGTTAAAATAATAATTAATACTGCTAGGAAGTGGTAGAAGAAAAACTATCTGGTTCAGCTGGTACAGATGAGCAGCTTTAAAACCACAATATGCTGTGAATCACTTCCTTCAATTGACTCGAGTTGCCTGGTGTGGTGCTGCCAGGGATGATCCTGTTGGTTTGGATATCTTTCAGAGAACAAAAGGACAGATGTATTTATGTATGCTCTTCTACAGTGGAGGGCAGCTGGCTTTGTGGCTGCTAGATGGACATGGTGATAGGCTGAGATAAGCAGCTCAGTGAATACAGAGCCTTGGTCAGATTTACCATCAGCCTAAAAAGGCACATTTCTGCTGAAGTCAGGGTAGTTGTGCCTGGTTTCACTGCTTCAGTCACTGGCACTGATTTGCTTTGGGTGTGCAGGTATTAGCTGTCCTGAGTGGGGACATTCGTGGTGCTCTCTGATGCTGAAACACCACTGAATTGTACTGTGGGTTTCTGTGGATTTCCATGTACCCTGAAACAGTTACATGGAGAAGGAAAGTTTGTAAGAAATAAACATGGGGGATTTTTATAAATAGTGTTTTCAGTTTGGTTTTTTTAATTTCTTATGAATGTACGGTCCATAGGAAAAAATCTAATAGTCATGCCCAGCACTATTATTACCCCAAAATCTCTTTGCTGCACTTCTGTTTTTCACAGGAAGGCTCAGAGGTTTAATCTACTTGTCTTAGCAATTTCTCAGAGAACTCTAATGAAAGATTTTTTTTTTTAAAGTATGATGTGCTAAGTAGGTTATGTGTTTTGCTAGGCTCTATAGTTTCCAGAGGAAAGAATTTCAATTTTGTGAGTTCCCAAGTGCTTAAAATGTCCAATATCTAATAGGGAAGTGCTTGATTTTCTAGGGAAGGATAGAACTTAGTGTATTATCGTCCATGGATGAATAAAGCTATTCTATTTTTGTTCTGCTGCACTGGTGTTAAATTCATGAAATGCAAATCTGAAGTGTATGTACTATGCATATTTGCCTTAACCCTGGAAAAGAACAGCAGTTTATTACTAAGCACAGGACAATTTTTCAAGGTGTCGGTTTACATTCCTTTTGCTTACTAATGAACTATGGAAATTGGTTACTAATGAGCTATAGAAATGGAGATTCTGCCTTCTCCCAAGAATGAAAGTGTTCTCCACACAGTAGGTAAAATGACTTGTTACAGGTTGTGGAGAATACAAGCTGTTCAATATATTGCTTTTATGTTCTAGAGGGTCATCAGCTCCCAGCTTTGCTGTCACTGCCTGCAGTTTTCTTCTAATAACTCTGGAAAGTTTCTTTGTCATCAATGCATAAATCCTCAGCACTTTAGTAAGCAGATTCTTGCAAATAGAAATAATAAGCCAAGAGATACTGAATCAAAATGGAACCTGCTCCATTTAGGTTTGCTTGGAAATGTTGCGTTTGTAAACACTGGCTGCTGTGCATCAATCCTTGTGTGCTGTGTGACACCTGAGAACACAGGTACTCCAATGTCTGGTTCCTTTCTTTTAGTGCTTGAGTACAAAAACTAGGGAGACAAGATCTGTGGAGTCTGTAGGAGGACGTAGAATGTAGATTTTTCCAGCCACTTGCAAATCTGCTGGAAATGAAACTCTTAGCTTTGAAAAGAGATTAGGCAAGAGCACCTCCACCTGTGTATATGAATTTCAAGTCTCATGAGCTTGAAGCCAGTAAGTTTATGTACAAATAAAATGTTAACCCACCTTAGAGATACTGAGTGTGTGTTTGAATACACACATGCATGCAGTAATACACAAAGGCTTTGGAAGGATTATTTCTATACTCAAAGAGCCATGATGTATTTGGTGATTGGGAAGAAACTAAATGCAAACAGAAATAGATGGAAACCATTTCAAATGCCTTGTTGTACACCCTTCAAAACCAAGCATTCTTTCAAGAGGAACATGATTGTATGTTTTTTCAAAAGAAAATTTGTGTTTAGAGGGACAAGAAAGGATAAATAAAAAAGGGAACCTTACAGGAAAAAAAATACAAACAAGGCAGCAGCAGTAAAACTACTCATAAGGGAAGGTAATTGTCAGTTAAGAAGTAGTGGACCCAGTTAAGAAGTATGGGACCCAGTCAGGCTCTCTGCTGTGGAGCTGCACGTTTGACAAAAACACAGTGATGGGACACTCTCTGATTTCTGTAAGACATTTGATTTATTTCCATGTAACAATTTGGAAAAGAAGGTGGGGTAGGAGGGGAGCAATAGCAAAAATGGGGCAAATTCAGTTTGAAATAAAGCAAGAACACTTAGTCCATGTATCCCTGCTGGTTGTAACATTTGGGTGCTGGCCCAGCAGCCCTCTTGTGTTCCTGGGGCAGCAGGATCACATTCTTTCCCTAGAACTGGGAATTAACAGGTGCCTTTTGCCCTGTCCATGAGTAGAAAGAGTCAGTGCAAGAGGAAGCCAGGGCCAGTGTGAGCACCATGGGTTTGTTTGTTTTGCCAGCATAATGCTGTCAAAGCTTTATTGAATGAGCTGACTTCAAGCTGTTGATATAGTTCAGACCTTGGCAGCTCTCTAATCTCCTTGAAGCTTTGGTGTTTGATTGCATTCGTTTGCCCTGCAAATAGTCAACTGTGTAAGTTATCTCAAAGTGAGAATATATTTGGAGCCTGTATTTGTAATGGACAAGGTTCACAGGAGTGCAGAGACCTTGTAAAGCACTCGAGCTTGTTTTTGAATATGCACTGAAATATTGAGTCCTGCTTCCTGAAACCTATCAAACCATGTGGTTACAAGAATCCTTTGGACACTTAGCTTTAATTATTTAATGGTTTGTGAAATTACTGTCTGCCTCTTGTTGTCAGGTCACTGCTTTGTGTGATGTTGGTGTTACATGGTGGTACTCAATCGGCTTTGCATAAAACAACATTTTTTGTCGTTGTTAGAGGAGAGAGGGATGAGATACAGGGAGTGTGTGGGGAGGGGTTATGGTTTTTTTTCTTAAATTAACTGGTTGAATTTTGTTGCTTTCTTTCACAGGCAGGGTAATGAGTTCAAGGAAACAAATGCATGTAGTCTGTTCCTCATTGATAAAATATTTGCTTTCAGCTGCATGATAGCTGAGGTACAATGTGACTTCTGCAGTTGAGGCTCTGTAAATAGTTTCATTTTGAATGTCCCCTCCTAGGGCATTATATCTTCTTTTGGGTACCAATTTGACAAATCTGTGCTTAGTGTAGAATAGCATTTCTGAGAATCTGGGTAAAAATGTGTTTGCTGCTTTTTGACACTATAAAAAAAGTGTTTATTTTAAGAAATACAACTTTTTTTCCCAGATGTTTCTATTCTAGTCTGGTGTGGGGCACAGTTGTTCAAACTGCTGTGCTGAAAAGAGTGGGGGGATTAACTAATGGAAAGGTGTGGGAGGATGTCTACTTCCAAAAGTCTAAATGTAGTGTGCAGTTAAATTTCTGTGGTTGTTTCTCACTCTGCTGTAATAGGTCATAAAAGCTGCTGATCAATAGTACAAGAAGGTGATTAGCAGTTTTAGCTCTCTACACTTCCTTTAATTTGGTTGATGCACTGTGCTGCAAATAGAAGGATGCAGGACAAGGGTAGTGGTGAAATGAATGAGGGAAGGAGAAAGCAAGATTTGGAGTATTTTTGTGAACTGAAAGTAACACCAAAGGCATGTAAGTTATCAGATTGGAACTTGTTGCATTTTTATAACCAAAAAAAAAATCACTTGGTTACTGAGGATCATTGGGTTTGCCAAGATCAGTTGATGTGCCATTAAAAGAAATATTCACTGTTTGAAGAAAGTGATTCATTGCACCAGATTGTGTAAAGGAATCATTATCCCATTGATGACATTTTCATCAAACACCAAGGATTTAAGTTCCTGCTTCATGCCTCCTGATAGTGCCGTTGGAAATTTCTTCTTTTCAAGCACTGTGTATGTGTGTCAAAATTCAACTGAAAAGGTCATAAAAATTAATTGAAAAGAAGCAGAAACATGAGTTCTGTCAAGAACAAGCTTTCTAAATTACAGCACAACTTGAAACAGCATTGGATTGCCCTGCTAGAATATTTTTCTACAGGTGTAAAGTGTAAAGAATGCTTAAATTGTGGTGGTGCATTTTTCAGTGCTCCTGTTCCACTTCTGCAGTAATTTCGGCATAAATCTTTTAAATATATATAGAATTCATCTAAAGACTATGCTGCCATGCAGACACATAAGGCTAAAAAGCCCCTTTTGTCCAGATTGCTTTAATGTTGCCTCTTGAACGTTTCAGTTTGCAGCCCTAAAATAGCTTTCAAATATAGCTTTCTGAATGGAATACATAAATAAATGCACTCTTCCTTTCCCAGAGAGGCAGGAAGGGTGTGTGTGAGTTTAACTATTTCATAATTCTTTCTCAGATGAGGTACTGACACAAAACAGTACTTCCCCCCTGCCCTGTACAGGAGTTGAAAGAAACACTTCTTGGTGGAACACGTGGTTGTGTCCTGAAGTGATTAAAGACTAAGTTCAAAACTCCTGTTTTCCCCCCAGGGAAGTAGAAGTTCAAATTAACACGGAAAGTTTGGCAAGTATAGAAATGCAGTAAGCCCTCAGGAAAGTTCTTCTGTATTATTAACCTGTTTCAGAATTGCAGTCCTGTCCTTACCTCTGAGACCATTCCTTCAGCAGCCTGGGAGGCAAAGGTGCCAACCCTCCTGCTGAATGGCTTTTCTCTCATTGCATTTTCAATACTTAAATCCCTGGAAGTTAAATGCTTTTCAGAACATGTGAATTTCTGCTGCATAAAAATAAACTAAGCAAACATAAAACGTTTATTTCAGTTATGCAACCCCAATTTATTCTGGTAACTTTCTCCTTTTTACCTTCCTCTCTTCTTTTTGAATGTTCCAGTTTGTTATTACAGACAATTTAAATTCCTTTCCCTCCTAATAATCTCTCGCTTGCACATACAAGATAACAGCCATATATATGGTTTTGCTGGATTGCTAAATTGACAAAGCACCAGAATAAACAGCAATGTGTTGTGAGAAGAATTAGCTGGTGTTTAACCTTCTTTTTAATTTATTCAGGTTCTTTTGCTCTGCCTGGCTGTAGTGAAAGCAGCCCAGTTGCTGCAGATCCTTTGGTGGCATGCAAACCGATTACACCAACCCAGCAGGATGAATAGGATGAATGCTGGGTGTAACCGAGAGAGCCTGGAGCCAGAACATTTGCAGGATTTTTTCGGCAGCCATCCAGGAGGAACCTGTTCAGTAATCTGTAAATGTGTAATCCTTTTAATGCATCAACTTTGTTAGAACACATTAGTGTCAAATGTTAAGTGTAATATCTTAGTCTGTGAAGCATATTGCTGAAACAAAATTAAACTGGAAATATAACGTGGTGATGGTGGGAGAAAAAGAGCCTTGTGAAATCGTTGGGAGATGATTCTGGATTAGCTTTGCTAGCTGTTCTCCATCCCTCTCCAGTTGGAAGTGGCTTTGCTTTTCCATGAGAGTGTTTGACCTTTGACCTCCTGTTGGTGGCTGCAGGAGACCTTGTCTGGTGTGAACTAACTTTGCATTGCCATCTGAGTTACTGTGTTGGGTTTTCTTGTTCATCTCTTAATTCATATTTGCAGTGTATTCTGGTCTGTTACCAATAGAAATTTGGCTACTTTATGGTGGTGCTTCACTGTTAAAGGCTTCACATAAAGGAATGTCCTTTTCCAGTGGGGTGCAAGGAAGCTTGAGGGGCTCAAGCTGTTACAGCTCTTTTGAACTGTGTGCTTTCAGCTTTGTGTGGTTTTTGGAAGTGAAAAATATCCTTCTCGGTCTGCAGACCTTTCCTTCCTCTGTAATTTTAAACCCATTTCCTCCCCTTTTCTCCATGAACAATCCAAAGTGGAGAACTTTTTTTATTTTTGTGGTTTTTTTTTTTCCCCCTTGGCTGCAGGGTGGGGCTGGGAAAGCAGGAGATAAGCGTCAGCACCAGAGGGGCAGCCAGGGGCCAGAGCCACCTGCGTCACCAGTGTCCTGTGCTGCTGCTGGACCCGGCTCCTTCTGCCCCTTCCTTCGTTTTCTTGAGGTACCCAACCTGTGTCTGGGCTGTTATTTGTTGCAGGCACAGGGCCTGCAAGGCCTCCCTGGCGGTCAGCAGCCCGAGACAGGAAATGCTTTGTCATCATGACTGACAGAGAGGCCCCTGCTCTGCCCCCAGACCCTCCCTTATCTCTCTGTAAGCCTATAGGTCATATTCGCATCGACCCTTACCATTGGACAATTTCCAAAACCCCAAAACACTATAAAAACCCCTACTTCTGCCCAGACTGAAGGAAGAGCTGTCACTGATCCCCTTGGCAGAAGAAACCACTAAAGGACATCTCTGTGGAACCTCACACAGCACTTCTCTCTCTCTCCTTGTGCCTGCCTGCGGCACTTAGCGAGCAAAGGGCTGAACTCACCAATGAGCTGATAATCACCCAGAGCTGATAGCACTGGAGCTTGCTGAGGCAGCCTGGGCTGGGAGCTGCTGGGGAACTGGGACAGGCAGTGCTGAACAGGACTGGGCTCTCCGGGCCCGTGGCACCCGCCGGGGATAGCCCAGGCCCGGCAGAACTCTGCAATAGTTATTGACAGCTTTTGTACAGGTTGAGGATAGCTGCCCCCACCATGGCATCCTCCAAGCTGCTTGGGTCTCCTTGGTGAACTGAGGAGGTGTGAGATGGACACACAATCTTAAAAATCAGAAGGAATTAATAGAAATCGAAGCTCGCTTGGATTTAAGTAGCACGTTGGATTGAGCCTCTTTAATGCTGTATAACTGAGCTCTGGGCAGACACTGTAAATCTCCAACTTGCTTCAACTGCCTTATGCAGCTCCTGAAACATCCCAACATTTTCTCCTAAACTTATCAGTGCTTTGACATTAAATATTTCAAGTGGGTTTTGTTGAACAGAGTGTAGCTTTTTTTGCGTGCTCTTCTTAAAGGTTACTTCTTGTTGGAATGAAATCGAAGGTTGGGAGTTCTTGGCAGATGTTATGATTAAATCTGACTGGTTGTAGGCTCCTTCCTCCCCCAGCTCCCAAATGTAACATTTGGGATGATGAATAGCAGAATTTATAAGTGGTTTTGGTAGCTCTAATTGTTCAGGTTTTGTGTGTGTACACCAATAAACTCATTTCCTCTGAGCAAAAGCTGCAAAACTGATGGGTTTCTTTGGCTTGTAACTGTATTTAACATGTCCATAAGTCCCCTTCATGTGGGAATGTCCTGTAATTGTGAATGGATAGTTTAATAGTTTAATACATGACTTAAGTGGGCTCAGCTGGAGAGAAATCACATAAAGGAGTGGATGTGTGTTAAGTCTTGTCTTTTCTATATGGTGGATGAGTTTAATGCACTTACACCTTTCAGCTAGACTTTGTTCCTTTTAAGTGCAGGGACTAGATACTACTAGATCTTGCTTTTGAAACACTTCTCCTTATTTCTATTTATTCTCACAGAGAAATGGGCTGCTATCAGGCTAATGTTGACCTAGATCTGTGCCTGTTGTGCCATTGGCTCTTCAGCCTTCAATCTGTACAAACATTGTTAAATAGAGCTCTATTGAAACCCTGAGTAGTCCACCAACTGCTAATATACTTGATCATCTTACATGTATTTGTATACATCTAAAGTTTGCAGGATATTGTGGAGAAATATATTTTTCTTTTCTAGTCTTTAAATTAGTGTTAATAGCAGTGCTGTGTAATGAAAATTAAATCAATGGCCCTATGTCTGAGCCCTAGATATAAACCTTAATATACTTAAAAACAAGACTTCATGAAGTTTTGCTGACTTATACATTCTGATAGGTGAAAACTGGGTTCTTCTTCAAAGGAAAGTCCAAGACTTTCAGATTCTCAAAATTGAGGCAGATTCTGTGCATTAACATAGTATTTAAGCCTGCATAGACTAAAAGGCCTGAAACACATCGTGTTTTGTTTTGTTTTTTAATTCCTGGGCTTTTAAGACATATTTTCAAAGATAATTGCACTTCTTTCATGTGATACAGAATCCCACCAGTGTCACTCATCTGAGTGTAGTGTTCTGAGTGGCCCAAGGTGATCACAGAAAATAGCAAGATGTTTTTTCCTTCATGAAGTCCCTGACCTCCTCCTCCTGCCACACACACCAGGGAGGTGAGCAGGTGCCTCATCACATCCTTCATTGGTTTGGTCTCATGTAGAACCAGCAAAGCTGTTTGCAGCCACTGCAGGCAGTTCCTAATGCCAGCAGAGATTTCTTGGGTGAGCTCTGTGGAGAAGAAACATTTGGCTGTGTTCTATTAACAGTACTATACTCTTGCAGTAAAAGGAATTATTTGGGGCAGAAGTCCATTATTTCTGGACCAGTTTCATTTAAAGTTACTTGTTCACCTTTGAACTGCTGTTCATTGCCTGGTGGCTTTACAAAGGAGCAGCTAAGGCTTACTGCAACTTAAAAATCAATTAAAAAAAAATCCTGCATCTCCATTTGTGACCTCAAAGTGGAGAAGGCAGGCAGATGCCAGATTGATTCAATTTTCTTCTTGGATAAATATTGATACTGAAATATGCTTTACAAAAATCTGCTGAAATTCCTAGAAATAATGTCTACCCACCATAGATTGTTAGTGCCCTGACCTAGCAGAAGATAAAGTATTATTAACATATTATTTACATAGGAAAAATTAGCTGGCTGGGTACAGCAGATTCCAATGTTGTCTCTTTGCCTGGAGCACTGCAGAGGCTGCTAATGTGACTTAAATACTGCTGCTGCCACAGTTCTGGGTCTGACAGTCCGAGCTGAGCAGGATGTTTGCAGTTGTCAGGATGACAGTAGACTCAACATTGCTTTGTCTTTTTTTATATAGCTACAGTCTATATTTAGTAATCTTGAATCCTGGTTAGCAAGCAATATTGTTTAAAAGAAAGAAAAAAAAAATTAAAAGGAAAAGCTCTGTTCCTCAACTAGGATAGGTCCTGGTCTCTTAGTGCTTTTGTGAGCTCTAGAGTGAGGAAGGTACAGCTGAGCAGGGTCAGGGCTGGTAATCCTTGTTTCAGTATTTGAAATAGCAAACAAAACCCCCTGAGTGATGAAAAAGATTCCCAGCTGGGGTTGATCAAAATGTCACTTTTCCTTCTCACTCAAGTATTTGTTTAGCTTCTAATTTAAATGATTCTAGGAAAGTAGTATGTTATTTTTAGTCATTAAGTGTGAGGTGGAAACTGTAACATGAAGGCAACATTATTGCCTTCAATTACTTTGTTTCTTGGTGCTGTGTTAAAGTCTGTAAAGAAGAGAATAGTCTCTGCTGATGGACACAAATCTCCTCTGTGTTGCTGCACATGAAGCCTCCAAGGAAGCTGCCATTTTAGTGAGCCAAACCCATCTGATTCTTGTTAGAAGTATGGCCAGAACCTTCCTATGTTAATGCAGCTTGAAATGGCTCTGTTCTTCAGGATGCAAAGGATGTGCTTCTGGGAACATCTGGCTGACTGTTTAGAAGATGCCAATGATCCAAGAGCTTGAATGAGCTGTCCTTTTGGGCAAATCTGTGCTCATTATTACTTTAATATTAATAGAATGAGACAATGCATGAAATCCTGGCTCCAGCATCCTGGATGGCAGAATGCCCACTGCTTTCTGTATGCCTGGGCTTTTTTCCTTCCATGTCTTGGTTGCCATGACTTCTTTTTATTCTATCAATGCTGCAATAAGCTGTTCAAGGAAAGGAGAAAGCAAGCAAACTCCACATAATTTAGGCTGTCACCCAGCAGTCATCCTGCATGGCAGCTGGGGGAATGTGACACTTGAGTGTTCATGTACCTTGACGGTGAGCTGGGGCCCAGAGACCTCTCCAAGAGTGTGCTCAGTCAGTGTTCATCCCCAGAGTTCTGTCATTCTCACTTCTCTCCTGCCTCTGCCACTGTAACTTCAGCAGGGTAATTTCTAATTTAAAGTAACTAAATCAGTGTTAAGTGAGAAGAGATTTAAAATTGTGCCTCTTGATTTTAAGCTAATAAAAATAACAAGACTGAAGTGTGCTTTGGGTTTTTTTAACACTGTTCTTTGAAAAAATAACAGTTCTGGCATTTGCAACTGAGAATAGAAGTTTTCCTGTTGAAGCTAACAACAGGCTTAACTTCACCTCCCTCAGATATCAAATATTGTCAAAACTGAAGGTCAGAGATCAGTGACATTTACAATAGAGAGTACATGGAGCCTGTATTAATGACAAAATATGCTCCATCCTTTTCTGTTGTTGTGGGCAGATGTGAGATGTATTTGGCCTCAATGAGTATTGCTGCAGTGCAAAGCTAAATAGTTTGAAGTCTTTGCTTTCATCTGTTACACCATTCAGTTAACACACTTTTGTCTAGGCTTGCTGGGCTTTCTACTATTGTGTGATTTTTGAAAGTACTTATTGCTGCAAGTAAATGTAAGCTGACTCAAAACAAAAATGTATAACCTTTTATTAACTTCTAACCATTGAAAATAATGCAAGATGCCAAGGTAATTTGACCTCTGACTTCCCTTGGAGCATAAATTTTGGAACCTGCATCTCTTGCTGCTTTGCTCTTTATTATTTGCTCTTTGATTTTTATTTGTGTACCAAGTTTGCACATCTAAGCTTCTACTCTTTGCTGTAAACTATATTGAAATACCAGAAATTTCACAGGGACTCAGCAGTTGAAAGTTCCTTTGTGTGTGGAGCATGGTGGCAGTCACTCAATGGTAACATTTACTCTAATGATGCAGACAAATTGTGCTTGCTCTTCTCTCTGTATATACATTTATATTTCTTCCCTGCTGTGCACAATTTCAGCGCCTGATTTATCAGCCTCAATTACAGTGGTAGAGCTTGATCTCTTTTCCTACATCACTTCTATATGCAGCCAGATGGGTGCATTGGCTGCCATGTTTTTTAAAAACCAAAAACACTCAGCAGCCCATCTGGAATCTCGGTTGGCGTTGGCTAAAGCCAGCACCGAGCACAGATTCCAGATAAGTGCCAGCAGCAACACATTTCTCACTTAAAAAAAAAAAAAGCGTCATTTTCTTTCAGTTCTTGAGCTGCTGCTTAAGCTGGAATGAAAAACTGTGTGAGGTCCAAAAATACAAAAGCATTGCAATGTTAATAGAGATGCTTTCTGAAAAATGCAGGGACTGCTCTACAAATGTTCCGCAAATGCTGCAGCTTTTTCAAGAGGCTGCAGTTGTGCTGCACTGAAATCTGGATTGCAGAATGTGCAGGAATTTGCAGTGAGCTCTGGTGGAGTAAATGCTTGTACCACTGAGAATGAGCCTGGCTAGTGTGGGCTTCCACGTGGAATATGTTAGCACAGCTGGGAATCTGCTTACAGCTTTGGGTGGCTTCCCCAAAGTAAAAATGATTAAAAGTGAGGGGGAGTATGCTTGAAAAGTCTGACCATTTAGCTATAGAAGCAGTTGTTCAGTATGGAGCTGGAAATATCTTTCTGCTTCACAAGTTACTGACAGCATATGCACAGATTTTTAAGGCGATATAATAAGCAGTATCTGCATGGGAAGTAAGAATGTAGGGAGAAACCAAACAAAAAAATCCCCCCCAATATCTTGCATGGGGAGTAGATACCATGTTTATCTTGGACTCTGCCTGTGTGCTAGGAAGAACAAGCATGCCTTGACTTCTTAATTATTTTTTTTAAATAAATACTCTTTGATTGTAGTTAATTTCTGCAAAAATACATGTAGCAAGACTGGGAGGCATTTCAGTACCTGGTTTTGAATTTCTTTCTGCATGTTTTGCCCTTACTTTTAATGTGAAGTAAAATGGGAAGCTTTATTTTGTAGATCAGTGGAGAAAAACTGACCCACCTGAGAAGGAGCTCTGCCTGGCAAGAGATGGAAAGCGAGGAAATTCCTCCCATCCAAAGTGCAATTACTGTAGTTGTGATTTGGTGTCTCAACAGATTACTTGATGATTTTGGAGGGAAAGAGATGATAGAGAAATTTAGATCAGTAAATAGCTGTATTAAGAATTCAGATTCCTGAGTGTAGTTCTGTCTTTAAACAAACAAAAAAACTAAACCCAAAAGCCCAATAAGAGTGAGGATTTTGTTTCCTTCTTTAAACTTGAGCCTTAATTCTAAGTTGTTCCAGCTTTGTATCCAGTTTTTCAACAGGAGTATAAATCTGTGAATATGTATTTTTTGGGTATATTGCAAAGCCTTATTATCATGTGCATGGGATTAAGTTGTTTCCATTTTCATCCATGATGAAGTATTCAGAGACTGGTGCTAACACAAGAGCCATAATAAAGTTAGATTTATTTACATGCAAGTGCCAGGGTGTAAGATTCAAGTTAATTCATACTGTTTTGCTGCATAAACTTCTATCTATCCTCTTTATGAAGCAAGAGTATTTTTGTTTCTTTAGACTGGAGATTTACTTCTATCTTTCAGATGTGGAGAATAGATGGAACTAGAGACAAGCATTGCTTCATCTGTGCAGATGGAGCTCTGCTGAAACAGTGCTGTGCACCTCTGGTTACGTTAATGATTTTGATTCTTGGAGCAATGGCTTTTGCTATATCCACTCTGAATTTTCCCTTGGCTATCCTCTTACACACTTCTCACTGGGAATGCTTGCAGCTAAGTGAAATACAATGGTAAGCACTTAAATACTGAAATATGAAGCCTGGTTGTGTAGATTACACTGCTGTGTTGAGTGGAGTGGCTGGTGGAGATGAGCTGGGGAAGCCCTGCTCTGCCATGGGGCTCACTGGCCTCATTCTGTCAGCCGTGGGTGTCCATGGCAGGTCAAGGAACAGGCCTCCCCTGAGTGCTTTCCTGCCTTTCATTTTCCCTCTGGTATCCCCATGTAAAGAGGGCACAACACTGATGAGAGTGATGCCTCCCACATCAGGCAGGCACTGGTTAAAGGGGGAGTGCTGGATTTTGGTGTGGGAAGGAGGCTTTGATGCATGGGCAGTTTAGATGCTGTGGTCAGAGCTGGGTCTTGCTGTCCTCAGTCACTGCTTTAGGAAGTTATTTCAGCAGGCTGATGTGAGATGTGACAACCCAAAAGTTCTGGTGTTTGTGATCTGTGAAATAGGCTGGGCTCGTGGGTCAATTTGCAGTACAAGTGGTCACTGCCTGGTTATTGCAAACAAAGTTAAGCTTGGAAGATTTTGGGCTGAACTTTTGAAACCTGTCTAGCTTGCTACCAAAGGATGCCACTGACATTAGATGGTTCCTTAGCCTCAAAATGTTTTTGACAATTGTTATTGTCAATGCTGTGGTTTAAAACAGTATTACAAAATGCTGTTGTATTTATGTATAACAGTCCAGTTTTTATTTACAGTTGAGGTACTCTGTTTTATTTAATGTTCTTTCTAGCCTGTCCATTTAAAGTGGTATTTGTAGAATACCATACATTTGTAGAATGTATTTATAGAAACATTTTTACTGTCTATTATGGCATAGCAGTAGCCTGATTAAGTTCTAGTTGGGCTTTGGCCCTTCTAATTTTCCCCCTGCATAACCTCCTGATATCCTTGCATACATCCTGAGTTGCCTGCCCCAGCTTCCAAAGGTCATAAGCTTTCCTTTTTACCCTGGATTCCAGCCAGAGCTCTGTTCAGCCAGGTCAGTGGTCTTCCCTGCTGACTTCTCTTTTGGCATTTGAGAACTGGCTGGGGCTGCAGGAGCACAAATAGGGCCAGAATCTTCCAACTTGTGTTTTGAATTTTCCAGATTGTGTTACTTTAGAACTTGAATTAATGTGAGCAGTGAGAAAATGCAAAAGCTTTAGCATAATGATGTGTGGGTGTGGTGCCAGGAACTGTTATTTCCCTTGAGAATATTTGTCATTCTTTGAATAGGATCAGAAATAGATTTGAGTGCTTTACTACTATGAGTGATTCTTTTTGGTATTTATCTTATTCTTTTGTTAGGTGCTATTCACCTTAATGTTTCCTCCTCCTCCCAATGCTTCTCACCCCTTTTGTATGTTTAGTCTCCAGCTTGTCCTGTCTTCCTTGTGGGTTATGACTTCTCTTGGCCAGGAACCAGTGAATTCCTGGAAGGGAAGTGGTGTCTCTTGCTGTTCCTCCTGCACCTTGCAGAGCCCTGAGCTTGGGAGGCATTGCTCTAATGCAGTGGTAAAGATTCTTGACAGCTCTTCTCATGTGTTTCTCATCTTCTCAAGATGGTTCTAACAAAACCAAACAAAAAAAGCCCCCAGAAGCAGCTCTGTACACTAAAAATAGAATATAGCCCCTGCCCCCCCATCCTTGCTGAACACCTTGCCATAGTTACCTCTGGCTTCAGCATCCCAAGAGCTCCCAGTCTCAGCTCAGTCTTTGCTGTAACCTCTGAAACCTTCTCATCACCTGGGATGGTGCTGTTACCAGGAGGGAAATTTGACTCCCAATTTATTTTGATTGGAAGGAAAAAGGAAAGTGGCTGCTCTCAAATGTATTTTAATCTGCTCTAGAAATTTAAACTTAACCCATGTGTACACAGTTTAATCAGTATTCTGGGCAGAATTCTGCTGCATAAGCACAGATATGCACATGGTGGCTCTTCAAATCTTGTAGGGTATTTGAGACACCCCCTCAGGGTCAGCAAACCTGAGACAGGAGCTGTGGGTTACCCAGGTCCCTCTGCTGCAAAAGCACCACCTAAAGCCCTGCTGGCTTACCTTGGAGCATCTTGCAGGAGAAACTACATAGTTCCATGTGGTTTTTGCCCACACTGGACATGTGATTTCTGGGTTGTGTGCTGATGGAGACAGGAAATATCTTCATCTTTACATTAGAATGAACCTGGCACAGCTTGGGTACCACATAAGCAAAATTGAATCTCATCATCCATATCTCATTTTTATTAACTTTGGTACTGATAGCAGTATATAATAAATGAGAACAGCATCTCATATCAAGCCAGCTTTCTTTTCTGCTCCTCAGTTGATGGGATCTGGGTGGCAGCAGGCCTCTAACTGAAGGCATAATTTTTCCTAATTCAGGAAGTACTGTCAATATCCATGTTTTTACTGGCCTTTTCTGTTTACATGGGCACTTGTTTTTTGCCTGTGGCAGGCTGCTCAAAGAATTTTTTTCAGTATCTGTACTTTCAGTGTTTCTTTCAAGTTTTTGGTTTGCTTGTTTTTTTATTATGAGGAAGGAATATTCTTTGTTCTTTATTTTTGGCATGATTGTTAAAATGTGAGCTTAATTTTTTTGCTGGTAGGGAGTTTATTGCTCTCTGCCATGGTAGAGTTCCTTGTTCTTGTATATATCTCATTGGTTTTATTTCAATGTCCCAAAGGAATTTAGAATATGCAGCAGTTAATCATTTCCTATTTTTCTATGCAATTATAATTTTTCAGCTTGTCAAATTTTTGTGTGTGTGTGTAGATTCCCAATCCACTTTTTTGTTGGTATTTTGAGAGAGGGAGTGTGTGTGTATTTCCATTTGGCTGTAGGAATTCACAGGACCTGTAAGAGGCCGGTTTGCATATCTGGAATTGGAATGATTCCTTGCATTAGTAGAATTTGTTATCTGTAGAAAACCTGGAGTGGTGGTGACAACTGCCATCCTGTGTGGCCAGGATAATGTGCCTTTGTTCAGCATAGTTCCCTGTCTCTGCCCAGTAATTAGTAGATGGGAGAACACTTGTACACCGTGTTTATTTAAATGTAAAAGCTTGCAAGGATCGATAGTCAGACTTCAGCACAGAGGTCAGATCTGCAGTACCCAGCAGATGTAGCCATCTCCTGAGCAGCATGAGGATGCCAGTAAATAAGCACAAATCCCTGAGAAAATGATGCTGTGTTTGAGGGGATGTGTGTTATCTCCTTTTATCAGCCTCTGAGCTGCTGTTGTTGTGCTCTCTACATGGGATTAGTAGTAGTGGGATTAGTAATAACATACTATAACTAGGCAAAGGGAGGGGAGATGCCACATTCTGAAGCTGCAGAGAGCCTCCAGGAGTTGCTGTGATTGGGAAGAGCTCAGCTGTTTAGGCTATGTTTGGTGTAGGGATTTTATTGAGGACAGAAAGGACAGCTGTTGCCATTGACAGTTGTAATAAAAATCATAACAGGCTCATTTTAAATGCCTAAGTGTTTGGTCCTTCACCCTTTTCCTCTTCTATGAGATGCTGTATTTTCAATTTCTGCTTTCCCCAATGATTTGGGGAGGAAAGAGGTTGTTTCTTAAGGCTTTGTTCTTGTCCCCTTTGCTCTTCACCTTAACCTCCAGGCAATTTCTTCATTTCACAGCTAAATCAATGGTAGCTGAGGCTATCATCTCTGTGCAGATGATTTGTAAAAGTGTCTCTGTTCACTGCTCAACTTCTGCTTTTCGATCTTGCCTATTGGCTTGTTTCTGTAAAATGCCTTACAAATGTCTTCTCAGAGCAAGTAGAGTGTTACAGAAATGTCAGCATCTCATTTGGATCAGGACCACAGCAGACAGGTTATTCTGAATTTTCTCTATCTCTCCAGGGTGTTTTCTTGTTCAGGCATTTTTCTGCTAACCTGTTCTGATTAATATATATTAAGTAAATCTGTCTTCTCAGTCCTAGTCATTACTCCTGTTGGTCCAGCCAAAACACTTGTTCTAACCCACTTGTTCATGCAATTCCTTTCTAGAAATCCCCTGTAAACTTCACATCCAGTTATTGTATCTGATGGATACTTTCTGGCAGTTGTGAAAGCTATACACAGCTGTGACCCTCTCCGTTTAGCATCACTTGCTGGGCTTGCTGAGGTCCCTTGTCACTTCTGCTGTGCTCCTTGCTTGTCAGATATTTCATGATGCATCTTTGTGCTGCCTTCTCTGTGACTCCCTATATGTTAATTTCTGACCTCCCTGCTTTCATCTGCACAGGTCTCTGTCCTGTGTGCTCAGTCCCTCCTGAGGACCTGTGTGTGCTGTGCTGCTCAGTGAACTGAGCTGACAGACAGACAAATTGCTGACTCTTCCCTGAATCAAGGATCAGGGAAGTGTTTGGAAAATGCCTGGCATCTATATTTGCTGGCAGCACCCACAAAGCAATAATACTTGAAGTGGAAATCAGTCTGACTTCTTGGTACAACCTCTCCACTTGTAACTCCTGGCATGGATGGCTGAATCTTCTTTGTCTAAATAGACAGTACTGTGAACAGATGGTAAATAATTTACCAAAAGTGAAGCTATGAGCAGGCCTAAGATTGAACTTTGTGTCATATCTTTCTTACTGTCATAGATGCAGGCTTGCAGCTCTGAATCACAGCAGACTATACTCCATTTATAAGATGAATTTTAAATCATTCAGGAGTAAATGAGACAAAGCTGAATTTCTTGATTTAGGCTAATAACAGGCAATGATCCTCCAGAACAAAAGACTGTGAAGAGACTGAAAAGCATTGCCAGAAATTCATCTTCTGCCTCTACCCACAAGCCTGGTCTAAAGTAATGCTGAAGCCACTTGTCATTTTCACTTCAGCTGTTCCACTGACATGTTCAAACCCAGCACTAGATGCTGTGTCACAAAGTTTCTTCGTGTTTGAAAAAACAGCATTAACTGTGAATTTGGGAAGATACTGCAGGAGGAATAAATTCAGAGTTTGAGAAGTGAGGGAGGGGCCGTGTTGGTAACTGTGTTACCTCTGCAAACATGAAGTGACTTTGATAATACCCCCACTGACCAGGATCACAGCATCTGCTTCAGGAGACGAGTGCAGGGGTCTGCAGTCTGTAAATTACAGACCTCTTCCTGCTTGTAAGAAGGGACTGAAAGTACTAAATTGTGTTATTCCTGAGTTTATTACAGGTAAACTTGTAGTCATGTGTTTTTGGTTGGTGTGTACAACCCCCCCATCCACCCCAGTTTACACAACACTGATTCTCTCTAAAGTGTTTTAGGGGAAACACAGAGTATTGAGACTCATTTGATATCATACATTTGATATCAGTATGTAGAGCACAAATTATCTTTGTCCTCATGTGATTGTTTTGAAAGCAGAACCAAGATAGAAATGAAGGGATCCCTGGCAGTCAGCAGTGCATGTTTGTGGATACCCCACTGAAAGTTGCATTGTCTCAGTGCCATATTCCCAATGTGCAGAACTGGTACCAGCTCTTGCAGGGAGAAGGTGTTCTGAACCAGCATTACAGATCTTGGGAGAAAAATCAAGGAAAGCAAAGTGGTACTCCTGTCTTTTTGATCAGTCAAGTCTGTCCAGATGTTTTGTGTCTCCCCCAGCAGTTAAGGTATTGGCTGGGAATAGCTGCCCAGTTGCTCCCTGCAGCAAGTGTCTGTCAGAGGATGTGTTGGCTGAGGATGCCTGATCTCCTCTACATAAGAATGAGAGTATGGCTGCTGAAGTCAGTAAGCTGAATATTGACTTTTATGGCTTGAAGTAGTCACTGCTCCCTCAATTAATTCCTTGTTCTAGAAGAGACCATGACTGACCTTTGAAGGATTCTGCCACTGCTTTTCTCCTGATGTGGACCAATCCCAGGTCCCTTTGCTGGGACTTTTCCCAGCAAAGATCTGATTTTTGGCAATGCCTATGGCTTTGTTGGCAAGATCCATTGCTTAATCAGTGGCTCATAGCACAGCCTGCCAAGTCTAGCCATGCTTTGTATCAATACCTGCAGCTGCCCTGGGTGATTTGCTGACTTTGGGGTCTATGTAAAATAGGGGGGGTGTAACCCCTTGAACAAGTGCTTTCTTATTTACACATCCACAGCTCTCCAGAGAAAAAAATAGCTGGTAATGTTTGCTAGGAGTCCAAATGGTATCTGACATACTGTAGTCAGTGTTTAGCTCTGAGATGTCATCACAGAAGGGAGTTTTATGGTGATTGATATGTGAAAAGCCTGAGATTCAGTTGTGTATTATACACTTTTTTTTTTTAGATTGTTTCATAAATATTCTTTGAACTTGAACTCTTTAATTAAAAAAAAAAAAAAATCAGTGGTGAGGCTGTTCCACACTAGTAACAACAGTTCAGTAGTTGTGAAGACAGACAGATTTCAGTCAAACTGATGAGAAGAAATTTTGTTTGGAAGTGATAATTTTGTTTAAGTAATGATAATGTAAAAATTTTATCACAGGAATGGGTAATTTTATTTTTTTTTTCTCTTTGGTACAAATTGGATGCTTGTTCCTGCACAGAGTGAAAAAGAGTGTAGTTCTGCCAAATAAGTAGTTACATGACTCATTACAAGGATCCTTAATTTTCCTTATTAATTTTTTAGGAGTAATTTGTGAAATCTATTAAGCATGGTAGCCTCGATGAAAACAGTGTGATCTGAAAATCACAAAAATTCTCAGAATTATTTTTGAGATGAGTGCTATCCTGTGCTAAAAATACGTTGTGCTACTGCAATCATTTTGTAGCTGGATTCACTCCATCACACAAGCTCTTTATCTGAAATTGCTATAAGCCATAACATAAAGCTTTTTACTTGCTCACATCTAATTGAGGGAATATTTATTTGGTGCATATTAAATTCAAACTGGCCTACTTCTGAAGGAATATTTATTACTTTAAATCTCAGTGCTTTGAAGACAGAAGTTTTAGAACAACTCTTATTCATACGACAAAGTAAATTAGAAGTTGGTATTTCAGTTCCTGTAATATTTGAAAGGGAGTAGTGTAGTGTTTGACAGATAGGTATAGTAAATCATGATTTGTTGACAAAATTAAACTGTAAATGAAAATTTAACTTTTATTGTGCACATTTTGAAACAGTTTCCAGGATATGTATGGAACTCCACAGACAAATCTGGTGTGTTATAGCTCAGAGCTTATAAAGCAGCAACGTCTATCCTGGCTTTTACAGCTTTTCATGCATTATGGATACATTGGAAAATAGGGACATGTTCCCTGCTGTTGGCTTGGGGAAGCAGCGTGGCTGGAAATCCCAGTGTCTTTTTATAAACTCTTGAGTTTTGTGCATATGGAACGATGTCAAGAGCCAAAGCTGTGTCTCAAATATTTATTAAACACAAGCCAACCTGTTAGCTCTCTCTTAGTCCATAAAGTTCTGCTGGTGATCCTTGAGCAGATCCTGGAGCACACGACCTGGCTTCTTCCACAGGGGATTTCCCAGCTCTGCCATCACAGCCACCAGCAGCAGTACTGTCAGTGCATTTCCAGAGAAAGCCATCTTCCAGTCAGCTCTGCTCTCTTGCTGATGATAAGGATCAAACTTCCATGCTAAAAATCAGCAATAATGAGCAGCAATTATTGGGCAGAGTCAGCTGTAGTTATGTGCAGCACATGTTTAAAAATAGGTGGGAGAAGTTAGGTTGATGAGTTACATAACGTGGCAAACCTCTGTTGTTGCACATCTTACACAGTTGTGTTGTGCTGAGCTGCTTGTGCCCTGGACAGGGCTGTGCTTAGGGCTCAGAGCTCTTTGCTCTCTGATTGTAGCTCCTTTCCCCCAAGCTGGAGCTTTTAGCCCTGAGTGTGCTAAACCCAAACTGTATTTGGGATGCTACTCATTCGTGGTGGAATGGGCTTGGATGGAGGTTTGGTGCAGCTTGTGTGAGATGTGTTTAAGATAGATCACTGGTTAATATTTTCCCTAATTTATTCATTTATTTGCTTGTGGTGTTTTTAAAAATGGCTTAAGTCTGAAATAGGTTCTTTGCTGCTGTTGAAGTTCTGAAAAAGGAATTTTTTTTTTCAGTAATCTGGTCAGAGCTCAGGCTTCAGTGTGAAAACTCAAACTACTTTATCTAGGCATGTCATAGGTGTGCTGCTGCATGTATTTTTTCATGAAGATTTGTACTTCTCATTTCTGTGATATGCACATAATGTCTGAGGTGTTGTGAGGTTCAAGCAAGTTACAGATACACCGTACCAGTTACTATCTTGGAATGTGTTGCTGCCTCTTTGAACCAGGTGCTGCTGAGAAAATAGCAATACTCTCAGCCCCTTTTGTTCAAAATTAGATGAAAGCTCTTTCAGGGTATTTAAAAGTACAAAAATCTAAAACAACTCTTGACCCACTTAGGAGCTAACATAGGCCAAGGAGAAGATGACACTGGGATAGTGCCTGCCTAGACCATCCAAAGTCCTGACCTTGTGTCAAAGAGCTCTGGAGTATCTAGTAGAGGCTCACATTATGCTCTGAATGTCCCCTAAATTATTTAGAGGTCATTAATATGTGTTGGATGTGTTTGAGACTGATTTTAAATATAAATGTAACAATTCAAAATGCAGTGGGAAATAGGATATGAAACCCAAGTGAAGGTTACAATACATGAAGGGCATTTTGGGGTAGAAGGGGTGCAACAAAAACACCAGGAAAACTGAACACGTGTGAGAGTCTGTAGCAGTTTTTGTGCCAGCCTGTTTAAACGTTTTGTTCCTGGGATTTTTTGAATATTTTTCTTCCTCTGGTTTGGTATTCTTGAATTTCACACTGCAGTGGTTCAGCTTACAGGCTACTAAAGCAGAGCCTCGCATCTTGCAATGAACCATCAAGAAGATTTTTCTAAAATGCTGAAAACCATATGCTTTCAGAAGTAGCCTATCACAAGTAACTGGAAGGTGAAAGCCGTACAATATGTTCTGCATCTTTAACTATGTAATCACAGCAGAAATGGCTCTGCTGGTAAAACAGATATGCCAGCAACAAATTCAAGGAGGCCATTGGTTTTTTGCTATTTATTTTAAAGTCATAGTTGAATTCAGCCTCAGACTATTATGGAGAAGGGAGCAGTAATATGGCTCAGTGATCTCTGCAGGTGGGGAGAATAACTGAAAGTAGCCAGAGAAATGCTAGTGAACCAGCCTAAGCTGCTGAATAAGTGAAGGAAGACTCACACTCTGAATGTTGTTAATAGCAGGATCAGATTTTATGCAGGTTTTTATTTAATTTATCAGAACAGGGGATGGATATCTCTTCTCTGAGTAAACACTAGCCATCTAAATGAGAAGCAAACATGGGAAGAGTAGACCTACTGTGGAAGTGTAGAAATGTTTGGCTGACAGGCTTAAGTGAAATAATCCACTGATAATTCCTGAGAAAGTTACAGACTTCAGATGCTGAATGCATGGAGTTCACTGACCTTGTGCTTTAACTACTGACTATCTTTAGCCCTATCAGTGGTTTCAGCCAACTGCCCTCCAGGTGGTTATTTTTCAAGTAGGAAGTTGTCCTCAACTCTTGTTACTTCCTACTTGTTAAGGAACCTTGTTTTCACTTTGTTGGAACATGTGATGCTTGTTGTGTTTCTGGGTCTTTAGAGTTAACTGTGAAGTCAAAAGTTTCATAAATAAAAATAATAAAAGCTTATCTTGGTTCCAAATAAGCATCAGTCACTGCTAGAGACAGTATGGGACTTAGAAATGTGGGTGTGTTCCTGGAGCAGTGTGAAGCAGAATGTGGTTGGGGATTGAAGTCATGCGAGTGGAAACTCTCGAATATTCTGCCAACAGTAGCTTGGATTTTTTAACATAATGTCACTTGCACAGAAGTTGCTTCTCCAAGTTACAGAAGGTATTTGAGGTGAAGGAATGAGGGAATGTTAGACTGGATGTTACACCAGTGCTGTAGCATGCTGATCTTAACTTTAAAAAAAAAAAAATACCCACTGGAAGATCTGCTCAGGGCATGGTTCAGACATTCCTTTGAGAAAACTGGGAGATTAGAAGGACCCTCAGTAAAATGGCTTGCTTCTCATGGAACAACACTGTTTTTCAAAATTGCTTCAGTCAGGGCTGGGGGTGTGTTTGCAGATGAACTCAGGCTCTGCTTCCAGCAGCTGTGGCTGCGCTCTGAGCTCTAACAGGTAGCTGTGGCTGTGAGTTAACACAGTGAATTATTGGCTGAAGTGAGGAAATCCAGTTTGGCTGCACAGGCTCTGGTCCAGGCAAGCTTGGATCTGCCTGCAGAAGACTGTGAACAACCCGTGGGGATGAGCAGACTTCCCTGCTGCTTCCTCATCTCCTTTTCTGACAACTGCTGCCTGTGCCGAGCACTGCGTGACAAAACTCAGCAACAACACAGCAGGTCCTGCCAGGACAGCCCACGTGGCTGTACAGAGAGAAACAGCTCAGAAAGCTGCACTCTGGCACCTCTTAGGATTCAGAGTTGGTCTGCACTAGGAACAGGCAGGTTGTGAGATCTTGACCCTCCTAGGAGTCTGTGGAACTCCAGAAATCTTGCTGTCTTCAGTGGGATTATTTGTGATGTAAGGTAGTGTGTAACACAAGTAAGGGATATCACAATCTGTCGCCTTAAATTAGCAATCTGTTGCAAAGATGAAATTAAAATTAAGGTCAAATTTCCTTTCTCCCATGAGTGTATTTGGCTGATATGCAAGTCACCGAGAGTTCTGTGTGCGACTCAAGATACAATTTGGCCCTAAATTAATTTCATTACTAAAGCTGAAACTCAAACATGGTGTGAATGAGACATCTGTTAGTCTGCTGATTCATGTCTAAAGAGAAATGTCATAAAGGATTTTTAGAATGCAATGTTTCATATGAGGCAGCTGCACTGACGCTGCAGATCAATCTGTTTCAAATGGAGTCTTAAACAATAAACCCTTCTGTGAACCTTTTTGCTGTGAATGTATGTCTTGGAAAATGCAGAGAAATTCATGTGCAACAGTGAAAGTGAGGAATGTAATAAAAAAACAAGGAAGCTTCCCACTAATGTCAAACCATCAAGTAAATTATCCCTGTCCCTGTAACCTAACTCCCCTTAAATCCTCTTGGTGTTTTCTACTTTACCCTCCTTGAAGAGGAGGACTTTAGTTAGGTGTGGCAGTACACAGTCATAAAAAGTCATGTACTTGGGAAATACTAGCTTAAAATGAGTCTCTTCTTGTTTTAGCTGACTAATCACAGAATGATTTGGGGTTAGAGGGGACCTCTGGAGATGATCTAGCCCAAATCCTCTGCCAAAGCAGGTCCACCTAGAGCAGGTTGCAGAGGATCTCATCCAGGATTTTGTATATACAGAGAAGAAGACTAGACAGGGTATCTGGGAGCCTGTTCCAGTGCTCTGATCTGCCATTTCCATTCAATTTTGTCACATCTATTTTGTATTGATACTTTTTTCTTGTTGGAATTGTATTTGCTCCTATTGAATACTCACATAATCACAAACCTTCACTAATGGTGACAAAATGTTATTTATTTATGTTTATTTGTTTTTTATTGGCTTTTATAGCATCTGTTTCCTTTGGCATGTGAGCGTCCCTGCTACTAAAACAGGAATTTCAAGAACGTGAGCTGAAACTGCAGTGAGGTTGCATTTAAAGCTCCTTTTAATTTTTTAATATTTTTTTTTAATGGGAGCCTGGGTGTGCAGGGATGGCAGGGTAGGTAACATGCCTCTTCCAGTGAGAATAAACAGTAGGAACATGAGAATGTCAGAGCAATAACAATCCTGTTTTCATGCAAATTTCCCAGGAGTAATAGAGGCATATTGTAGATGACACATTAACAGGCTTGTCTTTAAATAGAATTTTTTTTCGAAGTCTTCCTGGGGGCACCAGTGACTGTTCAATGCAACATTAATGGATGCATTCTCCTGATAGAATAACAAGGATTTGGAGACTGAAAGAGACACTAAATGTGCCTCCTGCCAGATTTTGTACAACTCTATTTTTCCTCGAAATATGTACCTGGATTGAGGACTTGCTGTCTCATAGCAAGAGAAAATCCACTCTCATGTCTGCATGCAAGTGACCTCTTCCAGCAGGACTTCTCCTGTGTATATTTGGGAGATTGTGAATAACTGGAGCAGGAGGAGCAGCTGCTCACACTGATTTGAATCAGGGGATGAACATTCCAGCAGCTGAGGATGGGAAGTGGCTCATGGTGATGGAAAGATGCTGAAGAGCCTGTACAATAATGCAGTTCTAGATCCCACAAGTGCTGTCCCCTGGATCACTTCTGCTCTGTGCTGCAGCAGCCTCAAAGCTCCCAGGAGTTCATGCAGTGATGGAAATGAAAAGAAAATGCAACTTTGGCCTTATTTTGAAGAGTGATGTATGTTTCCTCTCCTCCTTCCCAAAGGAAGTTTCCTTCTTACCCCATATGATTAGTCAAATAATTCAGCTCTCTTTACCAAAACATTTCACCATTTATCTAGTCATCTTTCTCTTTGGCCTTGCTTTCTTTTTATACCTTGCAAAATTGGGAAATTTGAAGGGTGTCTCTTCACTTACTGAAGAGGATGCTGCAAATCAGTTTGGGCACTAAAACTCACCCTTTCACTCATCTCTGATTTCCTCTGTGTTGTCACTGCAGAACCTCATTAGGATGTGTGCTCTCTGATCCCACTGTGGGAAGGCTGCATGGAAAAGCATTTTAGCATCAGCAGGGTTTCACTGGTTGTGATGATTTGGCACAATTTCCATCTGTGTTATGCATGATTTCCAGGTCTCTTTATGTCAGAGGGACAAGATGTGTTTTGTGTTTTGACAGCTGTCTGTTGTTTGTGTTTTAATTTACTTACTGGGATGAAGTCATCAGCTTGTCTGGATGAAGGTGGCAATAGTCAGCATATCACAGATTGCTACAGTGGTGTTCCAGGGACATGAAATATTTCAAGCCTATCAAATATGTTTTCTGCCTTTCCAGGTTAGATCTTTTGTTAGTTACTTTCCACTGAAGCTCTTGTCATATCTATTTTGTATTGGTACTTTTTTCTTGTTGGAATTGTATTTGCTTCTATTGCTCTCCACTTCTGCTTAGTTTAAATACTCATTTTAGCAGAACCTGAAATCGAGTTCTTTCCTCTTCCCAGTTTTCTGCCCGTGGCAAATTATCCAAGCACCACACAATTGAGCCTTTTTCTGATCCAATGAATATTTAAATATTTTATGCAAATATTTGCTATATATTATTTGAGAGCAAGTGAGCAAACAAGAATATCTCCATATGCTGATGCCTAGTATAGTTTGCTGGTAGTGGGGGAACAGGAGCTCCAGCACATGCTTTTGCAAGTCGTTGTTAGGCAGAATGAGTAGCTTTGATGTGGGACTGCCCTTAGAATATCCTGTAGCTCTGTAGTGCAAGGACATTTGTTGAGTAGGAGATCCAGATCTGCCAGAAAGGAGGTTTTAACCTGCTTGCCTGCAGGTGAATGTTGTAATTACTTACCTAAATTTAAGTTAATGCACAATTTTTGTTCCTTAAAACAATATATTTGGGGTTTTTTTGATTCTTAGAGATAGGAGGAGTGATTTTTTTTTTTTTTTTTTTTTTTACTGAAAAAGGACCATTTTGGATCTCAGCTTATGCTACAACAGTCACCTATAATTCTGAGGCTGTCCTTACTTCCACAGAAGCCTGGAAGAGCAGGGAAGTGCTAACATAAATCCCCAAAAGATTGAAATGCTCCAATACACTCCAAGTATTCATTTTAAAGAACATGAAAATTAGAATGGACCATATATGATAATTTAAATTATATTGCTTATTTCATGACTTGGCATCTCTAAAATGCTAGAGCAACCTGTATAGAGTCATTTGCCATTTCAGCCATTGATTTCTTTGCCATAACCCTCTTCTCTCTGAAGTAGAAGTAGTAAGAGGAAATGAAAGCAACTAAATGAAAAAGGAGCAGCTAATCTTTTCTCTTTTGTTTTATATTCATAGCTGATGTGAGAGTAATAATTAATGCTACTGCTCTGTGTTCCAGTATGTAGGTGTGTTTAAATGTCAGTCTCTTGTCATGCAACCACCTCTGGCTATTACTGAACTGTTAACTTAGAGTGAACAAAAAGGCTTCTGAGGAAAAAGTATCAGAGCAGAGTTCTTGTGTGTGTGGGATTTTGTTTACCTTGTTCTTCACAGAACTCTGAGAAACCTGGTGAGAGAGAGTGCATGGCAGAGCACACTGCCAGGGGCTCGGTGTCCTGGAAAATATTGTATAAAATCTTGCTTGTATAAGAAGGTTGTTTGTCTGTGTTGTCAATCACAGTTATTCTGCATTGAATGATAGGGTAGAGCCTTCTGATCTTTTTCACTCTTGTCTTGGACTTGCAGGATTGAAATCTGTTATTTTACTGTCTGCTAATTCTTGCTGTTAATAATGGTAAGCAAGACAGACTTTTTCAGCAAATAAGCACATATCTCCATGAACACACAAGTCTGGCAATCACCTTGCTAGCAATGCTGCAGGAAACAATAAAACATACCAGTAGGAATATCACTCTTACTCCATGAAATTCTCATACCATGGAATTCAGCTCTGGCTCAGACTCACCACTCTCTGAAGGAAGGTGCCAACAGAGTTTGTGCATCTCCTGTTGCATAAAAAAAAGACCTGAAGAAAACTTCTTCTACTGAAGACCAGTTATTTATCTTGGCTGAACCTAACAGCAATTCTGATTTGTTCTGCCAAGATGGGGGTGGGAAAAAAAGGACACAACAAAAACTCTTCCCCAAACAAGTATCTAATTTAGTGGATTTGTTTAAGTTGAAAGAGACATCAGAGCTGGCAAGTTTTGAAACACTGTCTTTTCCAGCTTAATGAAGCATTTTCTTTTAAAGCTAATTATTCCCCAATCCCAAGTTAAACCTCACCTTCAGTCAAAACCAGAATTCTAATAACACACTTGTATGGAGCTGGAGCAGCTGTCATGGTCAGGGACTGGGGATTTTTTTTCCTTTATTTTTTCTTCTGACCATCCTCCAGAAGGTAACCCAGAACATTCAAACACATTAAGAAGCAAGACTCTCCAAGAAGCAGTCAATCATGTGTTGATAAACCATGTTAGTTCTTCAGAAGATAATCAGGAGGGCTTCTCCATGGAAATGGGAAGCATTGGATTTCTGTTTGCAGCTCTTTTTCTGGATCTCTAATACCGTTGTTTGACCTTAATGAGTTAATGAAAAGGAGAACTTTTAATAATCTGACAAAAGTCAAGAACTTTTGAGCATCTGTAAAGGTGGAGCAGTCAGATGGTAGAGCTGCTTCATTTAAATGAAAAAGAAAACCTTTTTTTTTTTAATTAACAAAAGTCTGAAGAATTTTTAGGTCAATGCTCTTAGGAAAACTTGTTTTACTAGTAAATTTTAAGAACAGTTCACTGAGACTGCTTTAGAATGCCTTTAGCACTCTTATACAACAGTATTATAGAAACAGTTTTGAGATATATTAATATTCAGCAGTATATGATATAATCTCACAAAGTAGTTGATAAAATGGCTCTGCAAATAAGAAAGCTTCATTTTCCCATCTCTGCTAAAGCCTCGAAGCTGTTGTTGCCTGAAATCCATGTCAGTGTGGGAACTGGGCTGTGAACAGAGCAGCGACACAGCAAGAACTGGGTCTGTCCCTGCAGCTCGGTTTAGTCCTGGCTTTGTGTGATCACTTGATAATCTCCTGCATCACAAACACCTTCCTAGAGCAGCAGAGAGTCCTGAAGCTCCCAGGTTTGCTGCTTTGCCTTTTCTCATTCGTGCCTCACTATTTAGAGACACCTCCACCCCACAGCAGGAAGCGCCGGGGTTGGTGCTGTGTCTCGGGGTTTGTGCTGTGTCTCGGGGTTTGTGCTGTGTCTCGGTGCTCTGGAGCTTGCTGAGGAGGGGGAAAGCTGCTTGCTGAGCACCTGGGGCACCTTTGGGCTGAAGATTCAGCTTGGGCACCAGGCAGGATCCTGAACTGAACACGGTGTTTCAGACAGGAGGCTTTGCACAGCCAGCTCCCAGGGCAAGGCTGCTCCCAGTCCCAGCCTCCTCCCTGAGCCAGCAGCGTGAGGAGCTTTGTGCCACTGATGCCTCTGTGCTGCTGGATAAATTAGCCCAGGAAACCGTGGCACTGAGGGGAGGTTTTGAAGGGAATTTCAACATAAATTTAACATTAAAGATAAATTGATGTTTGAGCAAGCTGAGCGTGTGCTGGAGCGCTTACAGGATGCAGTCAGCAGTGTCTCAGTGCAGCTGTGGCTGATCCTCTCCCCAAAGTGGGGGATGAAGCACCAGTGCCTTTCTGGGAGAGCATAGTTTATTACCCAGTAGGCTCAATTTAAAAAGATCTGAGGGAGAGATGGCAGATGTATGGAGAACTTGTGTCCAAGTAAGGTCAGTTCTATTTAGATGCCCTGTATATTTGTGTTTTGAAAAGTCTTTTTGAGAAGTAGCAGTCTTAAAAGGAAGAGCAAAGCCTTGCCAAACACCATGCTGTTTGATTTTACATCAAACCTTTAAGACAGGATAATATTCACTCCAGGGAGAAAGAACAGCTAAATAAACTTGTAGAAACTTAAAAGGTACTGGGGTTTGGAGTAATCAGTGTGCAGTGTCCAGTGATGTCTACTGAAATTTACTGAAACAGCTCTGTGAGTTCAGTCAGTGGAATTTAACCTACACTGTGATTGCAGGGTTTTGCAGAGGCAGTCGCCTCAGATAGGTTTGTATCAAAGTTTGTTGAGCCTGTGTTTTTTTGTTTTTTTTTTTTTTTTCAGTGACCCATGATTCTGCCCTAAGTCATCAGTCTTGACCCCCAGCCAATACTGCCAAACATTTTCAGCAAGTCCCTCGTCTTTACCTTCTCCACTGCTTTGGTGACCTAAACTGAGCACTTCTATAACTGCATGATCATGATGTGTTCTTCTGTGCCTTCTCCCTCTGGCATCTTCACCTATTACCTTTGCTTCTAAAGTAGAGAAGCAGCTCCTTGAGAGGGCACCAGAGTGTCTCTGTGGCTGTGCAAGACTGAGCCTGGTGGATTTCTGGTCATGGTCAGGGCCTGTGAGCTGGGATTTATTTTTTTAAGAACGTGCTTTATTCTTTATTCACTAATGAAATAACTAACAGAAAAAAAAAATCCTGATGGAACGAAAACAATTGGCAAAGAATTAGAAAAATACTACTAGGAGAGCAATAGATGATCCTTCTGTGGTTTTCCTTGCCAATGAAATATTTCATTGCAGACAGTTTGGGGGTTTTTTCCCCCATAATGTAAAATTATTGGGAGCCATATAACAAAGGGTTAATTTTTAATGGTGCAGGTGTGGGTTGTGGTTTTTTTTTTTTTTTTTTTTTTTTAATGTTAATGTAGGGTTAGCCTGTTTGACTGTTTGTTGTGTGTTGGTGAATTTTTTTCTAATTCACATGCAACCTAACTTATCCTGTGAGGGACTGTCAGATATAAAGAACTTTCCCCTCCCTGCTCATCACTGGCACATCCTTGTTAGCACTGCCTTAGGTCTCTGGCTCAGTAGAAGCCAGAGTGGGTTTTGCTCCTCTCCTATTGTCCCTCTGATCAGTGCTGCTCTCTGCCAGTCTGGGGGAAGGTCTGCAGTGCCAGCAGCCAGTGAGCAGCACAGAGCAAAGCTTTCCATCTTCTTTGCTATTAGCCACCAGGAGGGATCCAACACACTTCTCTTCTCCCTGCACCCCCTATGTACAACTCATTTTCTGCTGGTTCTGTGTTGAGTTTTATTTTCCACATGATGCTGCTGCTTCTTTCTAGTCATGGAGACAAGTTTGGGCCACCCTTGGTGCCAGAATTGTTGCACATCCTCCTGGGAAGCCCCTGGTGTGGTGTTTATGATTCCACACCACGCTTTTCCCGTGTGTCAGAGCAGAGCAATTCATAGGAGATGAACAGGACAGAGAAAAGTGTAGGAAGAAGGCTGTTTCAGGGCTTAATGGCCTACTGTGGTTTGACTCCTTTTACTGGTTATTCCAATTTTTGTGATATTTAATCAGAAACCTACGGTACTGCTTCCCTGAAAGCCCTGGTTCCTGGAGACATGGGATTATTCAAGAAGCTTGTCTGGGTTTTCTGTATTCATGTATGAGTTGTTTGCCTGTTAGTGGAGACAGAGTCCTTGGTCCTTAGAGAAAAACTTCAAAAATGTCACCCAATAAGGTTCTAAACCCAAAGCAAAGATTAAAAACTAATGTAGTATTTCTGTACAAAACACCCAATAATAACAGAATAAAATCCCTCTGCAACTCTTAAGCTGTTTGTGAACAGTCTGGGCTATGGTGCAATCTGGGAGGTGAGTGTGGAGAAGACCTTGTAGATTTGTATCCTGTGTTGTTTTACCCCTTTTCTGAAAAGAAACAGGATGAGGGAGAAATAACAAAGAAGTTTTTTGAGGGGAGATTGTTCTTGAGGAAGATATTGTGGATATCTTAAAAAGAGCAATCCTTTGCAAACAGCTGCTGCTCCTCTTTTAATTTTTAAGTCGCTTTAAAATCAGGAGCTTGATAGCTTGGTGGGGAGGGCAGCATCTTTGCCTACTTCTAGCTCAGAAACGAATATTTAGTCGTGTAGAAAGGGTTTAGGAAAGCAGATTCCCTTTGCAAAGATGATTGTCATAGTAGCTTAAATTGTCTGTCAAGCATCATAATGGAGTTTTACTACTGTAGGAAAACAAAAGCAAAAGATAAGCTTAACTCAGTGAAACAAAAGAGAACAAAGGAGGGAGAACAGCCAAGAGCCTTGCTGATGACAGGAGAGCACAGTGATTTCCCTGCAAGTAACAACTCAAAAGGGGCTCCTGAAATTAGGTTAATACACTGAACAGCTGCAGAGGCTGTAACAGGGCTAAGATAGTGCAGTAACAAGTGGGGGCAAACAGGTTCGTGGGCTCCAGAGCAAAGCCTGTTCTCCAGGGATGTTCTGAAGGAGCATCATCGAAGGCCACATGCCCATCCAAAAGCTTTGTTGGGCAGAGAAGGAAAGAAATTCCCAAGTGGGAGGAGTCACGAAGTGATGAGGATATGGCCCAAGAAAATTGCTGACAATTTCTTGCCATCCTTGTTCCCCATGTGCAACACTTGGATTATCTTGCCCTTCTCCTGTTTTCAGTTGTACTGAAGGCATGACTTAGGCCAAAAGATGATTTGAGAGATGCTGCCTGGGTAAGGCAGTGGGAAATATTTGCCTTTGAGTTAAACAGTTATGTGGCAGTGGCACTGTCAGGAAGCCAGAGCTCACTATCAGTCTGAAAATGTCACATATAGTTTCTGCCCAGCTCTTGCAGTCTTTATGGTTTCCTATTTTGCTTGCATTCCTAAAATTGTTTATAAATATTCATTACTGAATATGAAATGAAGGACTGAATATCAACCAGGTGAATAGTTCCTAGCCTGTAAGACACACTGTCTGTTGGGATGTGGCAAGCAATCTCTGTTCCCAGAAATTCAGCTCTGATCCTGCAAATGCTAAGACATTTAGGCTTCCTGTAGTGAGTATTCATGTGTCTAGACTTAAACATAGGACATGAATCTGTGTGTTGCACTGTTATGCTGAAATATGGAAAGACTTGCCAGGACTGTTCTGCAGTTCTTCATGAAACACCCCAAGAGCTTCACTTTCCCTATTGAAAATTGAAAAGAATATATGGTACAAAACCATAAAAGGCTTAAACCAGCTTGACCACGCTACTTCTCCTTTTTAAATGTTGTTGGGTTTTTTTATTGTTGTTGCTTTATTTTTACATTTGTATATTATTACATATATGTTGAAAGTAACTACTAGCAGAATGGCAAGTGTGTGAGAGATGTTCACCCTGAGCTCTCCTACCCCATGGTAGTGGGACAGTGAGGCAGTGGTGATGCTGCAGGTAGGGGGATTGCATGGTTGGATTTCGTGTTTAGACCTGTATAATTAATTTATCTCTTTCCTTAAAAACAGATCCCTAACATGCACTCCAGAGCAGTCATGGTCATTCTGATTCTGCCCTTTGCCACTGCCTGCCTGAAGGACAGAGGTGAAAGGGTTGGTCCTTTAAAGGTTGCTCCTTGATGCAGAGAGGCTGCAGGGCCTGAGTGGCCCAGGCTGCTTTTTGGAGATTTGTGTGAGCAGCTTTTCTTCTGTCACTTGTCATTCATGTGCTCATGAGTGTGAGTTAATAACCAGCTGATACCCATACTGCAGTTACTGTGCCTTGCTAGTAATTTGACAGGTGTACAGCAGATTTGCTCTACAGTAGGCTAATATCCTTTGGAGATAAAAGAGAGGCAATTTTTAGATATTGACATCAGTATCTTGCTTGGGTGTTGGATGCAAGCCTGGCTAGATAATGGTCATGAAAGTGATCAGAGGTTACTTATTGGTGGTTTTTTTCAGAAATGTATGGGATGATGTACTGAGCATGGCTCAGAAAAGGTCTGTCCTGGCACTAGTTCAGTTTAACATTTCTGTATTTGTAATGACTTGGATGATGCAGAAGGGAGTGTCCTTATTAAGCTGGCAGATGATGTGAAGCTGGGCTGGGCTGTAAATACGTCACATAAATAATCTTTTTAAAAAATGGATGTGATTCATTGAAGAGAAATGTAGAACAATGGCTTGGATTTGTGCAGAAGGCTTCCAGAAAAAGATCTCTGGAGCTGTGGTGTGTCACAAGCTGAACATGAGTCAGCAATGCCATTGCTGCAAGAGCTCTTTCCACAGAAATCCAAACTCCTTGTTGTGAGTTTGGCCATCACATCACCTTGGCTGTGCTGCCTGCAGGTCACCTGGTGTCATCCTGCTGTTCCTGAGACCCATGGGAATTCTCTGTGCCTGGTTTAGGGCACTGAGCTTCAAAGGTGGAGTGACTGAGTGGACTTGACTTGAGGCTGGTTACCCTGAAGAAGGCTGCCAGGAGCTGTGATAACAGGCTTCAAGAGAAAAATCTGTTCTCTCTATTCCTGGTGCAAGAAACTTAATCAAGTGGAAAAGCTAAACAGTAAGGCTGCTGGGAGGATTTGGAAAGATAGTTTGAGAGGCCATGGGGCCTGTTTGACAGCATTTAGGAATAGGCAGGTGGAGTCTGTGAGGTTTAGGGAGAGCTTTGGTGCCCTGTTTCCTATGGATTACAGTGGCTGTTCCAGCTGTGCTGGGTCCCAGCCTTCCTGTGGAGGAAAGGAGCACCATCAGCAGCTCTGGCTGTGCTGTGAACCCCAGACAAGTGCTCACTCAGCCTTGGAGCTCAAGCAGGATGCTGCAGTTGTGAGGAAAACTGAGATAAGGGGGAATGTGCTCTATTTATACTCCTGTACAGTCCCAATACAAATGGTTGCGTGGAAGGGCTTTATAAAATCCCCATGCCTGTTTGCTCCTGCTGTTGCACATATCCAGGGATGTCATGGTGAGTGTACTGGGGGTTGTGTTTACATCTCTGGTTTCTGTGAGGGTCAGCTTTTGTCTTGAGAACTTGTCATGGCTGGGATTGGTGCTGTGAAGCTGTAGGGGGTCTTTTCTGTGCAGGAAATGCAGACAGGAGTCAATCACTTACCTGCTCAAAGCGTGGTTTGCAGCCTTTCAGATATGGAGGCAGTGCATGTTCCCTCTGCTGCTGCCTCCTCTTCCCTTGTGTTGGCACCATGTGATGTTTACAGGCCCCCAAAGTGACCCCAGTCAATGAAATGAACTCAACTAAACACAACCATTAAAGAAAACTGTTATTTTGCTGAAGGCTTTTTTTGGCTTAAATGTGGTTCCCCACTTGAACCCACAGACAGCTGCTCCAGCCCAAGTGGGTTTTTTGAGCAGGGAGAGGAATGAGTGGAATGGGAGAGCTTGGAGAATGCCTGAACTTTTACTTGTGCCAGGAAAGCATGCTTTGCTAGAGCCCAAAGGCTCCCACACCCAGAGCAAATGGCTCAAATCCAACAGCTTTGGAATCTGTGGACTTCAGGTGTGCCCCTGAGGCTGCGTGCACCGTGCAGGTGTAGTGTCTGTCAAGTAGCAAGCATGTAATTTGAATTCTGTCGCCTATGTAAGCATTAAATTACATGCTGTTAGAGTTTTGAAGGAAGGTATTTAAAGCCATCTAAACTTTAATAGAAACAAGATTTCAATTATTCTTGTAATGAGAAGGATGAAAGTTTTCTAGTTTATCTAGAAAAAGCCCTGTTCTTTAATGAACCTCCGTAATTAGAAATGCACTAGTCTATAACTGAATTTCTAATGAATAATCTATAGATTTAGCAGTTTCTGTCTTTTTTTCTCCTTGCCCTTTATAAAAAGTTCCCAGTAAGCTACATATTTCCCACTGTGCAACTCATAGAGCATGCTACTGTCTTGCCATATGGCTGCTTTCCTCCAGCAATTAATAGGACTGCAAAGGCCCCTGAATCTTTGGGGACTGTGTATTTGCTTGTGGTCTTGTCAGAACATGCAGCATTTTGAAAGGCAATTTCTCACATCCATGTCCACTGAATAACAAGTTGCCCAAAAAACAGCGTAGTAGAACTTAAACAGAGCAATTTGGTTTATACAATTAAAAAAAAAGGCAAAAAATCAGAGTTGCTGTATCATTTCAAGTTTCTCAGGTCACATTCAAGAACTAGTTTTTATGGCTGGATGCATGTTGCATGGATGCATGTAATCAGTTTCTTGGCAAGTGTATTTACAAGGACATTGTCTACAGTCATTTTTTCCCTGCATTATTTAAAAATTAATATGACCCCAAACAAGTAAACTTGAAGAAATCAACTAACATTTGTAGAGATGCAGTAAGGGATGGAGGAGAAACATTATGGAAACAATAGTCAAAGGTCCCTGTTTAAGAAAGAGAAAAGGAGATTGCATACCATTGTATTGAGGTTGTACCTTTAACCCAGCCACATGAGCGCTGAAGCATTTGAAGAATATTTTAGATCCTTTCCACACAGGTTTCTTCCAGAGATGAAAACTATAGGCACCTTTTAAGAACAATCTTTCTCTGAATTATCTCTTCTTTGTGCTTCTGGAGCCTACTTACATGACATTTGAAAGTGGCTATGCATGATTTCCCCTCCCTCATCGCTCTCGTGCGTCACAGCAGGAGCAGCTCTGCTCCGAGAGCCCCACAGCGTTCAGGGCTTGGAGCTGCCCTGTGCTGGAGCATCACCAGTGCTGCAATACCCAGCTCATTGGGATTTTGTGTTGTAGGGGTATCCAGGAAGGGTCTGGCATGTGGATCTGACCAAGGCTCAGAGAGAGAAGTCTTGTGTTCTTGTGCAGCATGGGCTGCTCTTGAGGAAGAAGGTGTCTCAAGGGTGAAAATATGGCTCAGTTGCTTTAATGGAAATCTAAGAACCTGGGCTTGTTCATGGCTTTTGGGCAGCTCTGAAAAAGCCTCTTACTTTAGAACTATTTAGACTGTAAACTTGTGGAAGGTGGAAGATGTCCCCTTCTGCATATATTACTGTGCCTAGAGAAAAGGAACCTTTCTCTGCATGTCTCTTAAGACAATATTAAGGATATCTTTTAGGCTGGAGTTTAGTCCTGCCAGGGGAAGTGGGATGTGGGGAAGATGTATTGTGTCTTTTGCACAGAAATCTGTCCAGCACTGGGGACACTGTGGGATAACAAAGCTGACACTCTGAGGAAGTCAGGAGGTGTTTGAGTGCACCAATATTGGGGTGATTTGAGGCCCTGCTTACCTGCCCAGCCTTCAAGAGATTGTTCAAACCTCATTTTTTTCAGTATATCAGCAAAGGGAGGCAGAGAGAGGATGATGGCAACTAATCCTCTTGTGGTGCTGGAGATGCTGACTTTATTAAACCTGTTAGGTTGCAGTGGGTCTGCCTGGAAACTGGCTTAGGACAGGGATTACAGAGCTTGACCCGACCATCAGACGTGGAGCTGCAACGCGGGGCCTCAACTCCTGCTTAAGGTCAAGGCAGCACTTCTGCTTTGTGTGCAAACCTTGATTCCAGGATACCTCCTAAGCACCTGGGGGAAAGTTCTCCCCACACCTCCAGCTTATCTCTGAAAGGTCAGCATCTGTATTTTTTCCCTTCTTCCTCTGCTGCCCTGCACCCTGGAATGGAAATAAGAGTGTGTCACATTCAGCTGTGCCCTGTGAACATCAGGTAGTTTTGAGCAGATGCAAAGGATGCCAGGTAAATTTCTCTCTGCAAACCTGTTGAATCTACAGCAGAAAATTTGGCCAGGGATTTTATTACAGCAAATATAGCTGTCGCTCTGTTGTTGCTGTTAAAGATGCTTATATGATCTGACAATGTTAATGAGGGGGTAACATCAGCTGAGTCTAAAAAGCTATGGCACAGGAAGAATCTATTAAATTTCATGGTTATGGACACATTTTGCCTTCTTAGCTACCCTGATGAGGAAAGAAAGTGATTTATTGTGGAGTAACCCAAATGAATTTGGAGCAGTTGATCCTTTCCCATTAAATGTCTTCAGGTAATACCTGGGCTGAAGTAACTGAAATGCTGTGGTGCTTCAAGAAAAGTTGATGTGTTTATAATTATATCTGGTGCAAGAATATCAAACAGCAAATGAGTGAATAGGAGCTGTACTTTTATTTTGGGCTTTTTGGCATGTGAGTGGTGGGGAGGTGTCAGCCCCCTTCTATGGTGGCTAATTACATTTCCCACATGACATTTCTCTCTCCTTGACATATCCCATCATTCGCATCAGCGATGATTGTCACCAGCCCCCCCGGCATCTCCTGTGCTTGCTTGAAATATGAAGCCATTTGTTTAGGGAAAAAAAAATCCTAGGGTTTTTTTCCGCTGTCCTAATTTTCTCACCAACTTAGTTGAGATATTCTGTGAAGGTTTTGTCCTCATAAATAAGCTTATTCTCCAGACAGGCTTTTTACAGATGTCCCAGCCCAGTTAAGTACCTTGTTTCCATGTGTTTGTTACCTGCAAGAGGAGTGTGTTTGACATGGTATTTTTGTAAACAGAAAAATATATTTATATTCTATACTTAATAGAATACAACTGTTCTGTGTATTGAGTCTGAGCTGGTGAAGCTTTGTTTAAGAAGGCATTCTCTGCATGTCTGAGTGTCCAAACAGAAATATTCTGTGTACATAATGTATTAAAAAATGACACCAGCTCCTTGTCTTCTGGAGGACAAGAAGGTTTTTATCATTTTAAAGGCCACTCAAGGAAATGAAACAATACAGTTGTAGTGATTTATTAACGTTGCTGCTCTTGTACCAATATCCCATTTAAATGGTCATATTCCAGAACAAGAATCCATCCACACTGGAGGTAACAGCAATTGCAGTAGTTATTCCAGGAGCTGTTGTAATGGAAATGAATGCAGTGCAGCTTCTTGGGAAGATGCTGAGCTTTTGGTCTGGTACAGGGTAACCCTTCTGCCTGGACTTCTTCAAATAAAGCCTCATAGGAATGGGATCATCACTGTGACTTGGAGGAGAGTGCTGCCTACTTTTTGTGACTTCAGCATGAGCATTGCTAAAAGCTGCTCAGAATCTCTGACTTTGTTTTTATTAATGAAAATAATTTCCCTATGATGTTGCCAAACTATGTTGAAAAGTTGTTTCCCCTTTACTTAGGCACTGCTGTGCCAGCAGATGTCCAGTTTCTGCCTCTCTAATTGCCTTTTAAACTCTTCTTCATTAAATAACTCCCACCTTCTTAAATATTCCAGGATATGTGAATCTTTATGGGTTTTTTACCTCAGAAGTCAGGACTGAAACCTGGCCAAGCAACAGTACATTAGCTTTAGATGTGGGAAAGGGTTCCCTGTGCTTCTTACAAAAATGCATTTAATGTTTACGTGTGAGCTGAAAAGGAGCACGGAGCATTGCAGAATTATTTAGGCTGAGATTGAGGAGCAGTGGAAGAGGGGTCAAGGATACCCTGGAGGGAGGGCAGAAGGGTGGTGGGTGCAGTCCAGGGCACTCAGCACAGAGGAGTTAGACCCAAGGCTGAGCCTTGCTGACTCCTGTTTATCAGGAGTCTCATGGTGACACAAGACTTGGACATTAAGGTGTGCTGCTCAGCCCAATGTGGCAGTGAATTCTTGATGACAATTATTGATTCAGGCCTCAGAAACTGGCATATATATTGGATTTTAGAGGTGATATCTTGGGCTATCAGAGAGGAGCAGTTTTGGCTCTCTGCCTGACAAGTGGATTCAGTCATAAGACCAGCAATTGCAAGACATTAAACTTGAATGGATCTAACTGGCTGGGGCAATTAGGGTGGTGCTCTGCTGGGGAGTGTGTTTGAGTAGGAAAAAACTCTTTGGAGGCTAGAAAAGCAAAAAAAAAAAAGCAGAACTTAAATCCGTTCAAGTCTTTGTCCCTTGCCAAAGGCACTGCTGAAAAATACAGTAAAGGAAGATGAGGGAATGTCTAATACATGTGTGTGTGCATGTATATATGTATAAAATACATATAAATAATTTTATTTAGGGGACGGCAGAGGGAATTTGAAAGGTTGTTACTCTTGGAAGCACATAACACATCTCATCTCTTGAATTGGTAAATTGATACCAGTGAGCTCCCATATATCTCTGAAGATCTTGCTCCTGAAAAAGTCTGTCAGCCTTCTTCTCTTGCACTGAAGTGTAAGATATGTGGCATGCTGCATATCCATCTTAATCTTTTTTATTCCTAGTTAAACAGAAATGTTCCAAATGTGCTCTTAGTCTGTCTGACCTTGGGCTCATGTTCCCAGAGGATCTGTGCAGCTAATCAAGGCTGGACCTACATGGTGGTAAGTGCCTGGTGCTGTATGAGGGTGTATTTTGAACACATTCTAGAAGTGAGTTACAGTTAACCTGGAACATTGCAGGCAAGTACCAGGATATCAGAGTTGCCCTGGCTGTGATAAATTGGTGGCCTCAAGGATTCAAGATTTACTTAATGAAAAACTCTATTGTTGCCTTTTGCTGTTTTCTCAACTGGCATTGAATGCAAAAATCCTTCAAGATTTTGAAGAGGATCCTGGGAAGTCTGGTATGTGGAAAGGCAGAAGGGCTGGAGGTATGGAGGGAAGCCCCAGCTGCACTTGCAGTCTCTGACATTTTACATAGTAAGGCACAACACTGAGATACCATTCAACTGTAATGCAGTAAACTTTGACTGAGGTGTAACAATGGTTTGGGGAATTCTGCTCCTAATGGTCTAAATCTGTAGATTCAGTTGGGGTTATTCTGTTTCAAAATAGAACAAACTATGGTCTGCCCCTCTACTTCTTTAGAGCTTTGCACATCGGAGCACTCAGGATAAATCACGTCCTTGTTGAAGTCAGTGGCAAAGCTCATGCTTCTTTTGATGGTGTCAGGTTTTATCCATCACAAATTGCTGAACATTTTAGAGTTCAGTCAGATGTAATCAAAACATAAATGCAAATCGGTATCATCTCCTAATGTAGCAAATACAGGGGGAGTCTCTTCCTCGTGGTGGTGTGAAAGACACATCTGTGCGTATTTTCAACGCACCTATGCTGTGATGAACAGATTTAGATACTATGTCATTATGATCACAGGGGAGAGACATTTCATTGTCATTGACTGATTGCTTCTGCTCAGTTCTCGTTCCTTCATCATAAGGAGCCTAGGGATTATGATGGACAAGGCAGAAAAAATTATGTAGCTGTTTGCTGTGGTTTCATATGCTGGTGACCTTCTCTCCACCACTGGGATGTCAGCTGCACAGTGAATGGTGAGAGGCAATGGGGTTTCATTCCTTGAGAGAAGGGAGAAAAAGTACCTGTGCATTATCTGGGAGTTAACTGTGATGATAAAACTACTGAGTGCTGATTTCAGTCCTGTGTGAATCTCCTTAACTCACTGTTATACTGGATAGGGTTTTGAGATAGTTTCTCAAAATATTTGGGGTAATTTCTTAAAATATAAGGAATATTTTCAGAAGCTTAATCTGATTTTTCACAATACTTTCCAGAGAAAAACTTCTCAGAACATGATGTGCTGATGGTGGGATTTAGGTTCTTTACTTGGTGCAATCAGTCAATTCACTAATTAAACTCTTCTTGAACCTTGAAGAAAATCATAAGTTAAACATAACTGCTATTTTAAAACTCAGCCTTTAAAAACATTGAGGGGGAAGACTACCTCTTCCAAGTTATCTGAGTCAGCGTGGGAACCTTTATTATCCAATGTGATTCATTTTAGGGAATGCAGCTTGTGAATCAGAAATGGGGCTAGGGTGTTAAGGGGGGGGATGTATCCTATTTTATCTCCCAAGCAAGAATTTAAACTTGAAAGCTAGCTCTTTCCTCTGCTTCCCTGCTAATATAATGGGACAGCAGTGGAGGAGAAGTATGAAAAAGCTACTTGGCAGAGTTGTAGGCAAGTTGGACAGTGATGAGATAGTTTTGGAAATGGTTGTGTGAAGTTGCATAAGAAAATGGGATCAGCCTGTTCCTTCAGCATGGACCAGTGTGCCTGGATGGGTTGTGAGGAGGAGTGCAGGTGGGGTGTGCAGGCACTTTTGGATAAAATGAGCTATATATTTGTGGACTGTTATTTAGGAAGCTTTGATTAACAGCTCTATGTGAGGTTTCACAGTCTGCTCAGCATTTCTGTCACCAAGTATTGTGGGAATGAGGAGAATGTTCCCGCTGTTAAGGCAGTCATAAAAGAATTTGTAAAGTAAGTATTTCTGGTAACATGGTGAGTCTCCTCACCTGGGGTTTTGAATTAAATTTCTCCATGAATGTGTATGGTGGTCAAAGCAGAGACATCTGTAAGACTTTTGAGAAAGAGCTTAATACATCCTGCTGACACCTGTTACAGTGTGACATGAAATTCCTTTCATGCTGTATCACCGTGACTAGAGGTGCTCCCTTCCTTTGTAGTGGCATTTGGAAGTTAACCAGGAGATAGGAGCTTATGTCTCCTTCCTGTTATGTAAATTCCAAGTGCTGCTGGGGGGCTTTTAATAGTTAACTGCTTCCATTTCAACTTACTAAGCTGCAGGGTGTCCCTTAGGTAAACGCAAATTATCCTAATAATAAATTTAAAAAATATTTCATAAGAGTGTACCTACACCAGCAGGATGGAGAATGGGGAGGAGGAGAAAAAGGAAGGCAGTGAGGTTTTGGCTGGGCTTCTAATAAAACTTGTATAATTGAATATGTGCTAAATGAGAGCAGCATCTAATGAGAGTAGATGAGCAGAATGACAATTGAGACTATGTACTTGAAGCTTAAAACCAGCAATGAGGGCAGTAAACATACGTGGTATTAGGTAGCCAGATAACAGAAAGTTTAAGACTTCATAAAAATGAGCAATGTTCTTTCTTCAGGAACACAAAAAAGATTCCTGTAGCATTGTATCATGTCCTTTCTTTGTCCTTAATCAGCTGCAGCAGAGGCCTGGAGTTCAATACATATCGACTTAAGGCATATGCTGAAGTCTGAACTACTTGGGTTTCAAAAGTTCGATTGTTGGGAGCAGCATACTAATCTTTGTTAAGTTATCTCTTCTTTTAAAGTTAATTCTGCAGTGTAGTCACACTTTTAATTCTAACATATTAAACTTTGAGCTGTTTAAAAATCCATGCATCCCTACCACTGATCAGCCTGTTGGAAGAGCAAGCATATAACTTATTGCAGAACTCTGATTGCTTTGGGAGCAGCATTGCCTGTGTCCATTAATCTCAGTAACATTATATACACATAATATATTGATAAAATGTTAATGACCTAACTTAATGCCAATAAAAGCTGGAAATGAGGGTGTCGGAGTTCAAAGTGTAGCACTCTTTAGCCTTCAGTCATTCTGGTTGGTTTATTTGTTTGCTTACTGATTAGTTTTTTAAAGTCTCTCCCTTCCCCCCCGCATTGCCCACCAGATTGTCCACAAAAGCACAGGTTGTGCCCAGATTCTAAACTAGCTATTCACACATCAGAGGATGAGAAATGTCCTCAGACCGGCCACTGCACAAACATTTTGATATTCTGCTCTCCTTTGCCAACTTGTGCAGTTCTTTAGGCACCTTCTGTGCGCGGTGCTCGTTGCGCCGGTGCCTCCGCCAAGAGCTGGTGCCTGCCCAGCCCTGCTTGGCACCTGAGACTGAGCTGTCTCCTGACATGCCAATCACTTAGTCCTGACTTAAAAGGCAGCTGGTAGAGTAACAGGCCTGCCACTGTGAGGAGGAGCACCCCAAGTGGAACGGTCTGGTTTGGAGCCTCTCAGAGTAAAAGCAGCAGCAAACGCTTCTCAGTTGCCGCTGAGCCAAGCTTTGCTGCTGGTGCTGCCACAGCACTGGGAAACCTGATGGATTTCTGTAGCTGGAACGCCAGGAAAAATGCAGCCTGGGTAAGGTATTAAGGCTTCCAAGTATTTCAATTAAAACTTAAATCTGAACTCTGCAACGCATTGAATGGATGGAGGAGAAACAGAGCAACAAAAATCAATATAAAAAGTAATTCATGCTAATGACATTTAACAGCCCTGCCCTGCAGCGTGTGATTGTCTGGGGAGGAGGCCAGTGTGTTGGCTATTGAAATCTTACATAAAGTGTGAAGTGAAGAATGTGTGCTGGAGGGCATCAGTATAAATCTTGTAATATATTTTGAATTTCCCCCCTCCCCCTTAATTAAACCAAATGAAGCTTATGGTGATTCTCACAGGATATTTTTTTGAGAAGAGGGAAAAATAAACTGAGTCTAGTCTGTATGTTGAAGGTTAATTCTAATAAATCAGAAAGCAAAGATCTTGTAATAGGAAAGTATTTTCTGCACTCACCCAATTAAATGTTAGAAGCTGGATAATGGAATAATTGTAGTTAGTCAATTGCTACAAAGTCATAATAGCTTCAGTACAACTAAGACTCCAAGGCAGTAAAATGCCAGTGGTAAAATAATAAAACCATTATTTCAATAATAATCTCAAGTTAATTAGAATAAGGCAGTGCAATGTATTTTTAATATTAGACAAAAACAATTAGCATAGTACTTAGTAACAACAATATCCTTATTATCTGAAAGACAAAATAGGATTAATACAGCAGTAAAGCATTGAAATCATATGTCAACAAAAGCACACAGAGGAAAAATGACTTTTTAAATAGCCCAAGTCCCAGCACAAGTAATGGAAACTTCCACATCCAAGGAAAGGAAAATTTGATTGTAGCAGATGTATGGATGAGTTTCTTAATACAAGTATGGTATTTTCCCTGTGCCAAATGTTTATCTGTGTGGCTTCTTCACAAAAAGTCTTGAGTATGTTCTGATTATTCCTCCCTCTTCTTATTCCTGACAAGATTGAGACATGATATATTCCCACATGCCTACCTGAGTACAAAATAACTAAAAGTTAAGGCTGGAGGGATTATTTAAATTATGATTTGACCTCCTGCAAAGCAGAGACCAGAGAATTCTGCCCTGTTGCTCCCGTGTTATCAGGCTGACATTCGAAGCAGATGTGTGTTGTAGGGGCCCCAAGTTTCAGGACTCTTCTACAGCTTGTGTCAGTCAGTACTGTGACCCTGTCACTTCTTAATAGGTTGAAAAACTGCAGTAGATTTTGTTGCAGTTGCCCTGCTGGAGATCTGGAATCTGAGAAAACATTAAGCATTCAAACCAAGCCTCATACAAGGGTTGCAGCCAGCCTTCCATGGGGACATGTGAACACAGGCTTTCTACTTGCAGGGAACAGTCAAGTACAAAATGCTGGTTTTTGTTCTTAAAGCCTTTTTAGTTGCTTTCAAGATGATCTCCTGAATGTTGTGGCACTTTCACTTTGGTGCTTTTGGGTCGTTGTTACACGTTCATGTTTTGAGGTGGAGCAGACACTCCTGCTCAGCTTTACCTGCACAGTTATTCCTGAGAAAATGAGATACTCCTTCTCCAAGAGGAAAATCCAGTTCAAGTCCTTTAAGCTCCACTATCTTGCTGCCTCTGGAGCAGAGGGGGGACCTGGGCTGAGTTGGAAATGGTGACCTAAATGGGAAAAGTCTTGTGGGTTGTGATGTAGAGAAGGGATGGGAAGGGGCTTAGGGAAAGTGAGAACATGCAGCTCTTGGAGCCTCCTCACTGTGCAGTGGATCAGGAGTGATGAATGCCAGTGAGCTACATACAGTTCTTTGGAAAATAAGTTCTTCCTTGAAAGCCTTGATAATTTTGCTCTCTGTGTGTGTTTTACCCAGAAATACATATGCTTGTGTTCTGGCAGACTCCTCATTAGTACTGATAAAAGAAAGGCTCTTTTTTTGGAGAAACTTGTCTGTTCAGAGAAATACCAAGAACTCCTGCACAGTACCAATATCTGCATTATAATACCTGCCACATTGCAATAATATTTTGTAATTTAAGCCCAAGGACATAAATTCAGGAACTGCAGTATAGTCAATAAACTAAAAAAAATTGCTTGGTGTGGATAATTATGGCACTGATCTTGCATTACATTTTAACCTACATGAGACCCTGCTGACTGGACAATGTTAGTTACTTCCTTTTCTTGTAATGCATGTTACATTGCTTTGGTCTAGCATAGTGGCCAAAAAGAAGGCCATGGATCTGTTCCACTGTGTCCAGTCCTATTTTACAGTGCAGCTGCTTGCTAACCACTCTATTTTAAAGTACAGCTGTTTGATAAACACTAACTAGTTTGTATTCCTGGAAAAATCCAGGAGATGCACTCTAGGAGGAAATGCTCTCAACGCTTAACTTCAGTTTGTTAGAATTGGCTGCTAGCATTTTCTTCCTTTTTGTTATCAGTTAAATTTTTGCTGTGAGTTGTGTATTCCCCTTGGGTTTTATCATTGGGAATAATGCCTGACCTTTTGTTGGGGAGCACAGGGTGGTGGAGAAGGTTAGAAAACTTCCCTCATTTCAGTTGTGGCAGTTTCTGGTTTAATCTAGATAAAATAAGAATACTAATGAGATGTGTCCTGTGATTAATTTGTAGCATTTTGCCTCCTGTTAATTATAACCTGCTGTCTGGGCAATAGGTAAGAGAAGGGCCAAGTCTCGCATAGAATCCAGCATTTGAAAGAATCAAAAAAATATATAAGCTAATTTCCACAAACCTATCTCAAAAGAGGCATCTCCCAAAGGCTCTTTATACAATGGGAAAGCTCCTATTTTCTGCAACATCCTCATGTCTGTGTGTTGTTTGAGATTTTCATGATGCTGTCAGCTGCTGCAGACATATGGCTCCAATTGATTTGTCCTGACAATAACAGTTACCAGCACTCATTTCTCCACACCAAGAATGAGGCACATCTGTTATAAATTTGTTGACTGTCAAGGACCAGTAAAGACCTATCTGAAGAACATCCCTTTTTTTTTTAACTTCTCCCACCCTCCCCACCCCCTCTGAAGGGTGTTTGTGGGCTGCTGTCCAAGGCTATTTAAAGGTCATTTCCATGGAATGGTGTATATCATGAGCATTGATTTTTATCAAGAATATATTGCTTTGAATAAATAATTTCTAAGCACACTTTCTCATTTTATTCTGGGAATTCTTAGTTGTTCAGAAAGGGTTTTGGAGTCTGGTTTGGTTTCTACTCAGTGGTTTTGTCCCTTAGTCCCATTTCAGGCTATAGGTGATTATTTTAGTGTGTACTTTTGTCTTTGAATACCTAAAAATGTTTGTTTTATTTTGAGTCTGGGCTAGAAGCTTGCTGCAAACTATAGTGGGAGCTAATAGAAGTGAAAAAGAAAGCATAATATTTTGCATTATGGTAAATATACACAGAAATGCTTCTCCAGGATAATGCTACTCCTCTGCCACCCAAATCCCTTTCTTTTGTGTACCTCTTCTGTGAGTCTCTTCTGTGATTGAATGCCTGCGTGCACCTTCTGACCAGTGCAGTCTGTGAAATTCTTTTATCACCTTGGCTTTAACTATGAAGGACAAATTGGTGCAACTGCCTGGATGGAATATTCCACTGGCACTCAGGTCTGATCCTGCATTTTAATTCTGGTTTGACTGATGGCTATCAGATGATACCAGGTAATGATTTGTCTTCTCTGCACCTCTGCTCTTCCTGACAGTGCAGAGTGTCTTTGCAGAATGCTGTGGTATCTCACATTGTGCAGGACTGTGTAAGAGCAGTTTTACCCAGCTATGAGGACCCCATGACTTGGTGGGAGCAAGGGAATGGGACATTCCACCTTAGGCTCTAATGTGTTCCTGTTGCTCTCATTCCCCAGAATAAGAAAATACAAATATCTGACAGGTATGGGAAGTTTATCTCTGTTAGCACTGCAAGCAAGACATTCCTGCCTTCTAGGTGGAAGGGTGAGAAGGATGGACAGGCACTGCAGATATTTTGCTTCTTCTCTGGCTGGTACAACTCATTTGAGGATGATTTCTGTTCCTTTGCTCTGCCCTTCACCTGCTCTAAGGGTGGCTGTAATAACACAGAGCAATAGCATCTCCTTGTTACCCTCCCCTTCAGCAGGAGGAATGTGCACCTTGGCTTAGGACCTTTACCCCTAGACTATGCAAAGATGCAAGTTTTTGCTTTACAGATGTATATGAGGCTTAATGAAGTTTAGTTTTGACTTTTCTTTGCGTTTGCATAAAAATGATCAAGTTTCCTTTCCTGCTTCTCATTCAATAGCACAAGCTGGGATTCATAACACTGCAAGGGAAATATTAATTTAAAAGAAAAATCCTTTTCCTCCATTTTAAATTAAATTTAAAATGAAGAAAGACATCTCTATTCCTCCCATGGTTATCTTTCTTTTGTTTTTAATACAACGTATTATAACGTCATAAATAGAAATGTAATCTTATTAAAAGGCATGCAGCAAGTGCTACTTTATTAAAAACTTTTTTAAAATAATCATTTACCAAGTTGAAATATTAATGTAGCTGGCTGGAAATTGCAGATTTTTACTAGGGCATAGTCATCTTTTAAAAAGCAAATTAAAGTAGATATATTTTCAAGAAGTGAAATTTCCGATAGTGACAGCTTTTTATTAGCATATTCTGGCACCACTATATAGGTCTAATTTTTTTTTTCTTAAAGCACTAATATTTATTCAAATGTAAAGTTTAAAAAAGATTAAAAATATTTTTCTGTCCCCTCTTCTCCCTGTATTCTGCGTTGTCTGTAAGTGGAGTACAAACAAAATGACCTTAAATCTCAATTTGAGTGTCACTTGGCTTTTGTATAGTACAAATAAACTTACATCAACCCAAGGCCTTGCCTGTGAATGACATAAAGAGTATGTAACACCTTCTCACTTACCTAATTCTAAGGGGCAGAAATGCAGAGTCTGCTGAATATCTCAGCTGCCTCAGACCTCAGTGGCAATTAAGAACTTGCAGCTCTTTCAAGGATTTCTTCTTTCCTGACTTGATATATTCCTTACTGTGACCTGAGAAGCACCTTCTTCCTTTTTCCTTTCCTTACTTATACTGAAAATAATGAATAGTTATTGATCACATGTTGCTTAATGGGCTCTAATAAATTTACACTTAAAATAAGATTCTCCAGTGGAGTGTTTCCAGCTAAATCAGTTCCTTTGCATTTACACCACTCTGCTGCAATGGAGTGGCTAAAAATCACAAAAGCAGCCTCCTGCTCCGTGGCTTTTTTTGTTATTGTAGTGTTTAGACTTAGAGAGTGGGTTCCTGGTAAGAAAATGCTCAGTGCCATTGCAAGTCATGCCTGGTCCCTGGCCCCACGTGCACCAGTCCTTGGGGCTGCTTGGTTTGCCCTGTGTTTGGGTGCTCTCATCCTTGCCCTGTCCCCAGGGTGCCCTGGCAGAGCTGCTCTGCACTCCTGGCTCCTGTCACTGCCCTTCTGCTCCAGCTGCCTGGAGCCAGGGCAGGCTGTTGTGTTCCTGTCCCAAGACATTTTCTTTTTGTGAGTGGTGCCATGGTCCTGCTGACCTGTCAGACCTGCCCCCTGAATGTGGTCTGCCAGCCAGACCAGACTGTGCCTGAGAATTTTGTGTTCTCTCTGTGTAGCATCCCTCAAAATGGTCCTGCTGCTCCACTCCCCCACCACACAGCTCCCAGGATTCTGTCCATAGCAGGGTCTTTGCTGGTCTTGTATTTGTTTAGAAAGCTGATGGGATGACTTCTTTCCAAGCCTTTTTCTTTGAGTCTGGGACTGGTTTTCTCTATTGCACCAACCTCCTTCACCTTCCCTGTGGCTCAGTCTTGTCCCTGATTCCTTCTCCTGAGCCTGGCTCTGGCCCCTTGCTGCTGTTCAGTTTGGAAGCTTCAGCCTCTGTGCCTCTTTTCTGTGTATGCTGTGATTTTTGGGGGTGAAAATGAGGATTGTTTGCTGGGTTTCTTTGGGTTTGTTTTTTTTAGTATTCAGTGATTGTTTTGGGCTTCCAAAATCCTGGCAAGTCCTAGTATCCATCTTAATAGGATAATGACTTGAGCCATCTCAGTTAGAAGCTAAGCTTCTTGCAGTTTCTTGGTATTTCAGCAGATCTGCTTAAACTAACTTCTTATCTCATGCTGGTATCTTTTATTTCCCATCCAGCAGTGCAGTAAACAGAGAGGGATGCAGTCCATGTGAGCAAAGATGATCTCTGTATATGCTGTGTTAAGATGGATCATATCAGTTGCCAAGTGTGCTCTATGTCAGTCTTTCTATTCCTGCACCTTTAAATCCAACCACATACAGTAGATGATATTTTCCAATCATTGTTACCTTTTTTTATAGCTATTTCCAGTCCTGTGTTCAAGTTGGATTTGGTTGTCACTTGGCAAGTAGCTTGGGTGTGTGGATGCCTCTTTGTAATGCATCAGTTTGTTCATCAGAGAAAATTACAATGTCAGGAGTCCTCTTCCTCCCCTTCCCTGAAATTTTGATGCATGTTTTGCAGAAGTCATGAAAGGATTTAAATCCAAAGCTGAAAAGCCTGACTGGAACTGATTGCTTTGAGCTTCTTGTTTACAAAATATGAATTGGGGGTTAAGAAAAGAAAGACAACAAGAGGTTTTCTTATGAATAGACTGACTTCTGATTTCTCTAGCAAAGACTGTGATGTGTATGGAGAATTTAAAAGAGAATAGCAATAAAAGTATATTTAATGGTGAGCAGCTTTTTTTGAGGAAAACTCATTTTTGATAGTCTGTGCAGTATTGATAGAAGTTCTTTGTAGTTGTAAGATGCAGCTTTGCTGATCCCTGTCATGGATAGAAGGAGGCATGTTGTCACAGAGCAAACACTGATATGTTGTCAATATTCAATGCATTTGTTATTTAAAAAGTAATTTTCTTATTTTAATGTGTTTTTAAATTGCTTAGAGTCAGAGAGGATATCTGTTTTGATATGAATATCTCCTTTTTGTTGACAAACTAGAACACAGAATATCACCACAAAGAAATCTTTTAAAGTATTGCATAAAAGGGTGAATCTTTTTCAACATTGACACTGGCTATGTGGGAGATGGAATATTCCTACAGCTCACCGTGAAAGCATAAAAGAAACATAAAATACAGAAATAACAACTGTGGAACACATGTGCACTCTTTGGAATTAACTGGCCCGGGGGGAGTTATTTTCTAGAGTAATTAAACTTTCTGTGGGTATTGAGGACCATTCTGGGGCTTTCTGAGTCAAGTGGGGACTAAGTACAAAGCTGTATTGTAATTTAATAGCCAAGCAATCTGCTTGGGAAGTGAGGAACCTGCAGCAGTCAACAACCTTGTGTCCTGCAGGTGGGCTGAAGTCTTCACTCTCATGATCCTTACAAAAACAATTACATTTGTCAGGCTGCAGGCTGTGCACCGGATTCCTCTGGCCTTTCAGGCACGGTGCTTTTGTTGTGTTTTTCAGTAATTTAAGTGCTTGTAATAACTGTAGGATTAGTAGCACTGGGGATGGGAGTGTGGCAGTGTTGGGAAGGGGGCAGCATTCTGTGCCTGAGGTGCTCTGGGAAGGCAAAGCTTGGCCATGGAGTGTTGTAAAAAATCTGACCCTTCGTGGCAGGGAAGAATGATGCTCTGATTCCATGTGATCAGAAGGTTATTGCATTATTTTATGATACTATATTATATTAAAGAAAACTATACTAAACTATACTCCAGAATAGAGAAGGATACTTACAGAAGGCTAAAAAGATAATAATGAAACTCGTGACTCTTTCCAGAGTCCTGACACAGCTTTGTGTGACCATTGGTCAGTGACTGAAATCAACTCACACCAGAGCCCAGTCAGGCTCAGCACTTCAGGTAAACAATTCCTAACACATTCCACATGAGCAAAACACAGGAGAAGTGAATGAGATAAGGATTGTTTTTCCCATCTCTGGGGCTCTCTCTGCCTTTTCAACTTCCCAGGATAAAATCCTGAGCGAAGGAATGATGTTCAGTGAAATGTGAGAACCACTATGGAGTGTGCAGCTCCTGGCTGGTGTCACCCATGCCAGGGTGGAGGTGTCTCCTGCTGCTCTCTGAGGCTGCTGGGGAATGCTGTGTGCCTCTCCTGCTGATCTGTGTGCTCCTCTCTGCTCTCAGCCACAGCTGATCTGCACTGACACTCAAGCAAAGCGTGTGTTGTTTGCAGCACTTGTGTGCCCTGAGCTCCTCCTCTCAATCCTGCCCCTTGCTTACCTAAATCCTGGTGTTCATCTGAGCTCCCCTGGGCCTGGCAAAAGGTGAAAGCATCCCTTTGTTCCTTACTGAGCTCTTCATCTCCTCCTCTTTCACTCTTGTGCTGTGAGAGCACTTCTTGCTTGAAGATCACCATTTCTGAGTACTCTAAAATCCAGCTCTTTATGAGGCTTGTTATGAAAATTGATGTATGAAACAAGGAGGCAGAGGGTGGAGTGGGGTGCTGGAGACTGGAGAGGGTGACAATGAGCACACCAGGACATGGCCAGGCAGGGTTGAGCAGCCTGGGTTGAGGCTGCCCCAGCCAGCACAGAATAGGAGGGCACAAGGTTGGTGTTAAAGGTGCTTTGATTCATTTAATGTCTTGTGTCATCCCCTGTTGTCCCTCCCTCCCCTGCCCCAGGTCTTAGATTTTTTGCTAAAAATGAATTTTACTTTTTTTTGAGTAATAGGCCTCAAACAGCATGTGGCACTGCAGTGACAGGCTTGCCAAAAACTGTCTAAAACTGAGTTATTGCTTCCAGTATCTCTGTGCATGTGGCCCAGGATAGCAATTGTCTTTTTCTGCAGTGGTATTGCAGCATGAACTTTCATCTAATTCATTATCCACCCTAATACTCAAGTCTTTCTGCATTACTGCTTTCTAAACAGCACTCTCTCACTTCATTCCTGCACTGATTATTATTTCTCCCCCACTGCATAGCCTTACATTTATCTTCAGTGGAATGTCTCACTTATATCAGCCCATTTCACTGAGCTTGCTAGGCTGCTGAATATTTTTGAGACATTCTTGCTCACTTCTCCTCCTCTTGGTTTAGCATCATTTACATTTATGGAGTGTGGGGTGAGCTTGGTCCTCCAAATGGTTCAGTTGGTTGGAGAGGAAAGAACAGTGACCCTGTGCCCTTTCAGCCTGTGCTGCATCCCACCACTCCATCATTACAAACTGAGCACCACTGCTGCTAATTTGGGTCTATTTACTTCATCTGAGCTCTGTTATTGCTTTTTGTTTGTTTGTTTTTGGTTTTTGGAGGGTTTTTGTGTGTATGTGTGTGGGTGTTTCTTTGTTTGGTTTGGTTTTTTTTTGTTCTTGTTCTTGCTGCCAATGCTCTTAGTTGTATGAGGTTCTATGTCAAGATCTTTATTGAATTTTCTGGAGACAAATGACCAATGAACCAAGTATTAGTTTGGGATTCCAAACAGCACCAGACCTTCCTGCTGGGAAATTTCCAGAAAAAAAGTCTTGCCTGGGTGAAAACACTAATGAGAAACTGGAAAGCCAAGATGGAAGTTTGATTCAGTTCACAAATCAGCTCTTTAGTATTTAGTGTCTTCTCCCTTTGAACAGTGCAACTTAACTTGGAAGGAGAGAGTTCTCAGAGTGGTGGGTCATGTTTTTGGGGCATATGTCCCAGACTAACAACTTGTTCAGTCAGCACAAAAAAAAAAAAATCTCTATTTATGTCAGTTTCCACTTTATATTTTGGGAATAAGTGTGGATGAAACCCTTTGCTACAAAATCTGTATGTAATGCAAGCTGTCAGCATAAAAAAAAGGATGAAAAACCTTGTTTTGTAGATCATAAGCCAAATTAAATACATTTTTACACAAATAAAAATGAATGTTTGCCTGCTTGATTCTACTCAGCTTTTAAGCTTGATCCCAAAATAATTTTTGTGGATCTGGCTGGAATTGCTGTCACATGCTGGAGGCACTAAATCTGGCTACCTGGGCACTACTGATCTGTTTCAGCACAGAATGGTACAAATCTCAAGTTATTTCTGCTCAGTCCAGGGGAGCATGCACATTGATGCTCTTCCATCTTTCCTCCAGGAGATTGTGCAGCTGTAGGTGGCGAGACCTGACTGCAAACTGAGAGGAAGACATCTCACAGGGGGACTAGAGCATTTCTCCTTTCTTTTCTTAAATAGTCTTTATTGAGCTTTCCACCTTCAGCATTAATTTGAGAGCCGGAACCAAATAACCAGGAAGAGATTGATGTGGCCTCACTTTATTTCCCACAGTCAATAAATTGTTAAATGGGCCAAAGGACACAGGTTAAAAAAATCATTTTGTATAAAGAAGGAGGGATTTTTATTAGATGACAAGCCCCTTTCTGTGAAAACTTGATAGTGGGGCATGTTTGATCTCATGTCAAGCAGTGGAGCAGCTCTGTTGGCTTCATAAAGAGTGGAATCAGCACTGTGCCCTGCATTTTGTGATGGATGGATGCTGGGTGTGCTGCTCCTTCAGAGTGGAGGAGGAGGGTGGATTTGGAGGGATGCCTTGGAGTGAGGACTCTGTGAGCCCTCGGAGCAGGGAGTGCAGAGGGGAAGCTCTTGCACAACAACATTTCTCCTCTGGGGACTCTGCATAAGTTTAGCAAACACCCTGGTTCGTAGGTAGATGTTTGTCTCTACTGATGGAATGCAAAGGGGCTTTTAATGGGATGATGGGATGAGAAATGAAATTATAGGTTGCCAACAAGGAGGCAGGAATATGTCTGGAAAGATGGCAGTGGGTGGATAGAAGTCATGCACAAAGCAGGTCTGTGTCCCATGGTTCTTTGGATGAATCTAATGTATTTTTTTTACCAAGATATTTCATGTACTTGAGGGAGTCCATTTTGAAAATGTAATAAGGCTGTACTGCCACAAATGCTGGCAGTTGATACAAGCAAATTATTTCTAGAGCAGAGAGGTGGAACTGCTGATTTTGCATAAGTTAGTGTGTTTTTGTGAGTACTGCTGGATTTAGTGAAATTATAATGGTATGATTCTGCATTAAGCAAGGCACTGGAAGTACAAAATACTCCATTAAGGCCATGTTTATTTGCTATTCAGAGGATCCTCTTTCAACACTGTGCGTGCTGCAGCACCTGATTATGTGAGAGTAAGAGTGAGATGGGTGGTTCTGGCCCACAGCATTTTCTGTTGCAAAACCCTTAAAGTTTGGGTACTTGCAATAAGGCAAGAAGTGAAATAAAGCTCCCTTTTGCAATTGTTAATCCATTGTACAAACTTCAGTGTATGTGTGTGGTTTATACATTTCCCAGATAAATCATGCCATGAGTGAAGAGAGCAAAGCAGCCCCTTCTCAGAGTGCCTGGGCTCATGGATTCAAGTCTCTTCTGCACAAATATACTGGGCTGCCACTGGATTCCAGCTTGTTCCAAGCTTGGCTTTGAGCTTGTCCTTGTGGAAACAGTGCAGAGGTGTTGGAGCTGGCTGTGTGAGCAGTGACTTTACCCCCATATTTGGGTTTTCACTGCCTCAGCTCACTCTGACCAAGCTACCCAAGGTACTGGAGAATTGAATTTACCTGTTTTCTCCCAAGTACCTGCTGTGATTCTGTCAGGACTGGCTGAGAGAGCATCAGCTTCCCTGTGGAGGTCAGCCTTGCATATGAACCTCTGAAGTTCTGTTTCTGTGTTTGCATCACTCATTGCTACAAATAAAATTCAGAGGTGACAGGACCTTGTGAAGGGCAGTGGGGAGAAAAGATGAACAAGGATGAGGATTTCTTCTTTTAAGAAATGCAGATAATGATGGTTAACAGGAGTCTGAGGGACTGTGAAGGATGCACAGACCAAGAGTTTTCAAGGTTACAGAGTTTTCAGATGCTCCCAATTATTTTTCTATCTGACTACCAAAATCAGAGGTGTCTAAAAGGACTCCAGTTTTTAAAATGTGCTTTAGTCTTCTTTAAGGTATCTCAGCTTAGATGTCTAGAGTACCAATCTGTTTGGAAACTGTGTCTTAAAGGTAAATGGAGTCTATTTCTGTATTTTGTATTCTCTGGGAAGTGTCAGAGAACAGTTTGGTGGAATAAAGATTTTAAAAGCAGCTGTTTTTGAGCTGTCTGCAGTTTCCAGAGTTGGTGGATGAGGGTTCCTGGGATGCTTCATTTCTTCAGTTGTTGCAGTGTGACATGAACAGCAGACCCTCCTTCCTGGAGGAGTGCTGCAGATGTCTGGGCTATTTTTTCTGCACTTTCTTCAGGGGGAAAAATACCAGACTAGTTTGTTTGGTTCTTTTTTCATTACACGTAGCTCACACATGGCTAGATGGGAGCTCATGTTCCACAGACTGAGAACCCTTAGTTTTAGAGTATCCTGCAAGTTCTCTGGCAGAAGCTTTGCTGCAGGGCACCATCCTCTTGGAAGGGGTGATGTTGCAGTTGGTTTATTTTGTGTGGCTTTATCTTGAGGTGGAAGTTGTTGGCACTGTTTGTTATCTGGCTGACTGCTTGTTCTGAGCACAAGTGCTGCAGGTGATGCTGGTTGACATCAGTGGTCCAAATTTACCAGCTATGTCACATCTTGCACAGCTGATGCCAGAAGTGTAAGCCATGAAAATGCAAAATCAAGCCCTCTCTAATCATCCAGCAGCATCTGTCTCTTCCTGGCCTCCCAAGGTTCTTTTTCTGTGTCCCCTTAATGGAGCATCATTAATGCAACTTGAAGTTGCCTCACTGTCTTGCTAATGAGCTTTGCTCATAAAGCCAGGCAGGCTGAGAGCAGGAGCCTGGGAACTCATGGCTGAAGAGACTGGTTTGCTTGTCCTTGGGAGGGCACTGCTCTGGGGGAGAGTGGCTGATGGGCACCACAGGACAGTGTGTGCCCAGGGTCTGCTTTGGCATCAGAGACTTTCTTGTTGCCCTGAAACTCCGTCCCTTGTAATACGCATCTCTTGTGCTGCAAATCTCTTCTTTTCCATTGCTTGTCCACACCAGCTCTGCAGCTCTGGGACTTGCATTATGTTGATACGTTGGAGTATTACAAAATTGCACTGCATTTAACTCATGGCATTGAACACAACAGGTTAGCAAGGGTCACACCTAGTGACTGCTGAGTTCATGTTTGGGATAAGAGCTTTTAATTCTGCCAGTTAATTTAATCCCCATATTTGACAGCGTGTTCCTTGGACTATTTTTCCTCTTCAAATTGCATTCTGCTGGTTAGTTCCTGTAGAGGCCTGCTGTGCTCTGCATTTATGTTCTTGTTCTTAGGTTTTGTGCTGTAACCACATCATCTATCAGACACGTGAGCTACAGAGGATGAATGGTGTGAAAAGCCTCTGTGTCAGTTTTACCAATGGACCTGAGGATTCCACTCGCACAGGAATTAAGGGGCTGTCTGGGTGACTGTCATCTGGGAAAGGGACAGATGTCTCTTGGCAGAGGTAGCATCTGGGTGTCTGTTATTTCACTTAAGTTGCGAGAAACTCGTCATTTGTAACTCCCATATTTCATTAATGGAAAGCTATGAAAATTGGCTGTGTGTTCATAGGAGAACAGATTCTGGCTTTTATCTGATAATGGGAAGAAATCTCTGCAGCATTATCAAGGGATGAAGTCTCACTCAGAATATAATTTGTTGATGCTGTCTGACCACTATATGTTGATGTAACTTCCATCCCTCTTTGGCAAGATATAAAACAATCTGCAAAAAATGGAGATCCATGTCTGAAAAGTCTGTTTAAAAGTAATGCACTATCAAAATGGATTGGCTGTGCCTGAACTATTTCTAGATTTATTTGCTGTCAAAGGGTGGTAAAATATTTAAGGCAAATAGCCTAGTTGTGTTTAGGAATTTGACCATGAAAGAGCCTGGGGAGATGAATTTAAGTATTATTTATACTAATTGTGCAAAAATTTTTAATTGCCCAGTATTATAAATTAATTATCTATCAGTTTCCTCCCCCTTCCTTTCTTCTTTCCTTCTGGCTCATTTGGCAACATTTATTCTAAGAAATTGCCCGGAAGCCTGAACTCATTTCAGCAGAGTGTGTGTTACAGTGCATAGCATTCAATGTCTCCAGCTTACCTGCTTCTCTTTAGCACAGTCCAATTAAAATACAGTGAAGGCACCTAGATAAAGGTGCTGCTTTTTTTCTGGTGAGGCTTGCATGAAGCTTTAGGCTTGCAGATGGGTGTCTTGGATCACTCATCTCTTTATCTCCATTTAAGAGATGGTATAAAAGCCCTTTAAGTAATGTCTCTGTGCTTTTATGCCTTTTTAAAATGCAGTGCTGTGCAGTCTTCAAGAAAAGAATGGTTTTCTTAGTTTTGAAAAGTTTCTCTTCTGCAGGCATTGATTTGATACAGAACTAATTGCTAGAATATCTTATGATTTAGTGCTTTTTTTGTTACACACCAGCAAGATCTTTTCTTTAACTCCCCTGCTTGAAGTGTTCTCATAGTGTGACACTACTCCAGGCTCTGTCTCCAAAGGCTGGCTTGTAGCTCCATGTTGAACTACTCAGTTAAGAAGTTCATACACATTAGGGACTAGGAATAAAACTGTGATTCAGCTACTATAGTCCACTGTGGCAAGTTAAAATAATTATGAGATGGGCAATGTATGTACCTTTGAATTTGTCCCATTTTAATCGCAACAGCTGAAAACAGATTTGTGCAACTCTTGTCTTCAAACAAAGCTTAAAAGAATGTGAGTGTGGCACACAATCTAGTTAATCTACCATTATAACTAATGATTTCACCATTCAGACATAATGTATCGATCTTAAAGGATTTTTCTTTCATAGCTGATGGCTTGATACCTTTTAAACACTAATGCCGAGGGTATAATCTCTCTGAATAGTGTAATAGCTTTACATTTAAGGTAGATTGGGGATAAAATTTTGTGTTTTCATGTGAGCTATGAATACCAGTAAGGTACTCAGGCAGGAATTACCTTATCGTACCTTTGAGGGCACTTATCAAATAATTTTTATTGGGAAGTTAATATGTTGAGACAGAGTGAATGGAGAGCTGCTCAGGATGCTGAGTGTAGCCAGCGTTGCTTTTGCCATCTGCAGATCTGTGGCCTGGGCTGATTCATTTTGCACATCATCGAAAATCATGTAGCGTTCAGTGCTGCTTAAAATGATATGAAATTGTGTGTAAGGGATTTCTCCATGTTGGCTTTGAAGGATCCTCTCCTCCTTGCAGAAGCAGGGCCCAGCACAGCTCCACAGGCTGCGGGTTACGCTTGGCACGCACCGGCAGCCAGGGGAGCTGCTCAGGATTTCATTTCACGCTTGTGTATCTGAGTGTGCAATCACTCCCTTTCTCTTTTAATCCCGTATCTGCAAGCCTCAGACCATTATTATGGTGTTCATTTCCCCTCTGCCATCAGCACTGGCTTGATGGATCAAAGGAAACCTTGCAATGCAAGGGTTTCTGCTGTGCCTTCTCTTCATCTCTCCCTCCTGCTCTGTGTCCCTCTACTCCACCCCTCTAATTTGGCTGCTCCGTGTTGAGCCTTCCTGGAGCAGGTTCCTGCCCCTCCTATTGTCCTGATTTCCATTTCCCAAACTTTTGCAGGGCTCCCAGAAGAGAGGAGCCTCTCCTGTTTGCTCCCTGTCAGACCAGCCTGTCTCATTGCTGGCTTTTCTCCAGCATCCAGCTCTGCAGGAGTGGAGCAGGAAACCACTTGGCTGCTCCCTGTTCAGGAGCTGTTAACTGTCTCCCAGCTGAAAAAAGACTTTGGGAATGCTGTAATGATTTGGGCTAATATAACCTAAATATTTTCTCAAAAACTTAAGCTTTCATTGGTGTTGTCTGGTTGTTCTGGTCAGAAGGTAGATCCCCACCTCCCCCCACAAATCTGGAAAAAGTAGTGATTCTACCTGAAACATAAGATTGTTTTGATGTATGAAGCACTTCCTTTTTTGAAAGAACTTGATTTGAATGCTTTGGCTCTTCCAGACTTTTATCTGAAAAGCCACTCTGCTCTGTACCTTGCACCTCTTGAGGATGGGAGAGTCCACTGATCCTAGTTAACGCCAAAGAAGAAGCACCATGAGATTGAGTCTGGTTTTCTGATGACTTTACCACTCTGAGATATGGCCAACAGTATCTGTCTGTTCACTAGCACAGGAATACTTGTGTTTTCTTGGTGTGTTCTATGGCCTCATGAAGAAATGCCTGGTTGTACAGTGAACAGGCTGAGGGAGGAAGGGGGTGTTGTAACAAGATTTTTGCAAGAGCCAGACCATTACCTTTCCAGTTCACAGCATGCCAGAGATCCTGAGCTATCATCCTTTTCCCAGAGTTTCTGCAGCTAGCTAATAAATGTGTATCTTCTCTAAATTGCTGACTGAATGACTGCTGAATTACTGCATGTTTATAAGGGGATTATTATTGACATTAATGTTGGGCTATCTAGCAGTGTAGCAGGATTTTATTTAGAACAGGATGTGCCAGTTTGTTTCTTTTCAGTCCTACAGAAGCTATTTAGCAACCAGCAAGTCTCTTCCCCTAGTTTTCTTGCAAAGTACTTGAGCTCCCTCCTGGTTTGTAGCATCTTTATGGTGAAAATAAATTTGTGTACAGCATGTCTCTTCATCTTTTATAAATACAGATAGGAGCACAGATCTATTAAGTATCTATGCAGAAAACTAAAACTGCATATTTTCATAAGAATATCAGGTTTATAATTGCATGAATAAGATGCTGACTGAAGCAAATGTTCAATTTCACATTAAAGTTAGGCATTCATAAAGGCTTGGATTTGCATAATTTAATTTTCTGCACAGAAGACACTGAAAATCAGTGGCATGATTCATGGCCATACCATGGTTACTGTGAGGCTTTTTGATGGTTCCAGTAAAAGCAGAGAGGTGTTTACAACCCAAGATGTTTTGCACTGACTCAGAGCCCCTGTACCTTCAACAAATATTGATTATTTGGACTCAGTGCTTTTCTCTGGATGTAAAGGCACACAGGAGGGCTCACTGAGCAGGAGCACCTTGTTCTTTGGAGGAGGCAGTGTCCAGTCTTCCTCCTGCCTGAAAGGTTCAGACTTCTTCAGCAAGAAAAATCCCACAATTACTTGCCTTCTCTGTAGAGGATGCTCGGGAGAAAGCTGCTGTCTTTCATTTTGTAACAAGGAGAGGCTTTAGGTGTATTTGTCAGCACATGTCATTTTTAAGTGAACAAATGAGCCATTTTTTTCTGATAGCCTTTGCAGCCATCTGCCTAGGCCATTTCATTGTTCTCTTCCTTGAGCTTTTCATGGTCTCTTATCTTTGTTCAGTTTCGTGTTTTTTTTGCCAAGAATGTTTGGGTCTCCACATCCCACACCCGTTCTTTCCTGCTGAAATGAGTGCCTGTTAACTCCCAACCAAGTAGACATATAAAAGTAAATAAAAAGAAAAAAAAAGAGGACGGAAGTAAAATGTTTAATTTAGTATTTTTAGAAAGGAAAAGAAAGTATTTGAGGTTGTGTTGCCTACAAATCCTGGTAGCATGATGTGTTCCAGTGTTTCTAGTTCACAGCCTAGGGTGAATTTAACATTCAGAAAGTTGCCAAGGAATCTGGAAAAGCCATTCAAATGGCACAATCAGTACCTTTGCTTGCACAGGAGATGATTTGGCAGGGGCAAACCTGTACTGCCTTTCCTGAGATTGCATGACTTTTCCTACCACTTCAGGGTTCCAAAACGTGCAGAAATCCACATTGCAGAGGGAAGGTTGTCCAGAGCTGTGTAGCACTCATGGATAACCTCGGGCACAGCAGGCTCTCTGCTGCTGTGGTGCAAGAGCCTCCCAGAAGCTTTTCCAAAGGGAAAGAAAGGCAAATTCTGAGTTACTGGTGCATGATGTTCAATAAAGTCCTGTTCCAGGCTTCTCTCCAGCCCAGCTGTAATTGGCCTGGAAATAGAAGGGAATGCAGCACTTGGTGACTGCATATGGGTAGCAGTGCTTCATGGGGTTTTCTGAAGCTTTAATTTGAATTATTCAGCTAGTTTCTTACTGATCAAATAAGTGGTTTGGGAGAAGTTGGACTTAAATTTCCATAAAGCCATTTGGTGCATAGTTGTTCCTCACATTCCATGTCTATGGATCTAAGGTAGTTTTTGTTTGTGTGCATTTATTATGGTGCTCTGAGAAATGCAGTTGAATTTATTACAGACTTTGTACTGACATTTGTGAATTTACACACCTCCACTTTGGTTCAATCAGATGCATAGAAACAATAAGGCAAATGTGCACATAAAAAGCCCAAATACCCCACAAACTCATGGAAGCAATTCATTCCTTTACAAAAGAAAAAAAAATAATTATTGGAGGCATAAAAGAAAAAGTCCTGGGATGAATTGTAGGTGGGTAGGGGTAGGATGTGGGTTTTTTTCTGGTTTACTTGAATTTAACACCTTGTAGCTTGTGGAGTTTTACAAAGATTTCTCCATTCCTGTCCTCTCCCTTTCATGCTGTAAGTCATTGGTATGGCACACTGGGTGTTTTGGCAGACATGGTTTGGTAGTCACTGGCAAAGTAAACTTATCTTCTGGGTCTAAACAGAGAAACTTTGGTTGTATGTCAAGGCTTAAATTTTGTCTGTGTACATCAGCATTTCCTTATGGAAATTGCACAGGCATCCAGGCCAGAATAATGGCATCAGTGAGCCCTGGCTTCTCCTTTGGAGGGGGGGAGCTTTCAGCCTGTTAAATTCTTTTAAGCAATACCTGGTTTGTAGTCTCTGCTCAGCAGAGATTGAAGCTTCTTCACTCTGCAAACTCCAGGGAGCCAATACCAGTTTTTTAATGATTCCTGCTTCTTTTCTTGCCAGCTCTGACCGAAGGTTATGTGGGCTCTCTGCATGAGAACAGACATGGGAGTTCTGTGCAGATCCGCAGGAGAAAGGCTTCAGGGGATCCTTACTGGGCATACTCGGGTGAGTGACTTGCCTTCTTCAGAGCACTAAAACATGGAATGTCTTCAGAATCAAATTGTTTACTTGCTTTTTGTTACTACTGTGCTCAGTTTAAATTAGTTTTACAGTGTATTTTCTTCTTCTGCCTTCCTTGCAAATTCCCACAGTACACATGCTTGCCTTTCTTGCATTTCTGCCATTTACCTTATTATTCTCCTTCTTTCAGTCTTATTTCTGTTTCTTGACATACTCTTGGTCAGGCATACTCCCAAACTTTTCTTTGCTCTTCTTGTCTAATCAGTACATTCCCAAGCTCACCATTTGCTTACTATTTTGCGCCTTCTAGGAAGCATCCATATATACACATATATATCCAGAGTTAAAAAAAAAAAAAAACCAACCAAAAAACCAACACCCCAGAAGTTTTATAATTATTTGTTTCTGTGCAATGTATTTTTGTGGTGGTGTATAAGGACAACAATGAGACTTGTCAGTGCATCAAGCCAGGATATGTGGTGCTGAAAAGATAGGGTACTGCAAGGGTATTTTATTGTTTGTCCCACTGCTTTCGTAAAGTCTTATGGAAGAGCTCACATACCTGCACAATTTTGAAATACCACAAATAAAAATACATTTCAGAATGATGTCTTTGATTTGCTGGTTGCTGTGTTCTAGAAATGGTGTTAATAGCTATGTTGACTCACTGGAAGATATCTAATATCTAAAAAGTTTTTATGACGATTTCAAGCATTATATTGAACTTGTGTGTGCTTTTCTGGAAGATCTGAGATACGTTTCAGACATTTGTTGCTTGTCCAAGAGGATTGTTGTGCAGGGCTAGTTTTAGCTGAAGGAAAAATATTACTTTCTAAGAGGTCTGAATGCTGATATAAATATGCAACTGTTACTTTTTGACTGCCAACACCCCTCTTTTATCCAGACCATTTATTTCATTGGGAATGAATGATTATAGGTAAGTGTAGAGGTTTTTTCCATCAATATACGCAAGTTATCTCTATTAGATCTCAAAATACAATCTATCTCATTTGCAAATGGGGTCAGGCAAGTAAAATAAATCTAAACATTTCAGTAATGTAGGACAAATGACCACTTTTGATTTTCAGCCAGTTCAGCCTCTCTTATCTGATGCCATTTTGTTCATATTTGCTCACTGAGGGGACCAGAGGTTATGAAAATGCTGAGCTGCTGTGTTTAGGTTGAAAGTGGGAATAAATGGTGGGTGGCAGAGCCCAGATACCAGACAGATGTTTCTTTCTAGCTGAGCACAGTGAGGAGGATGATCATGTTATCTGTTTCTTTCTCCTTGCTTCCTCATTCCCCAGAATATTTCCCAGGAACGCCGAGCAGGGCTTGGCTAAACACTTCATGTACTAATGTTTGTCCTGTGGGTAGGGTTTTGGACATGCCTAGGAAATTCACATCAAATGAGCCTAAAGAGAGGGGAAACTTCACTCTGCAGTAAGCAATTAGCCTGTGTCAGTGGTTTCCAAGCTCTTTTCCAGGCATTATCTGGTAGGATGCTTCTCCTCCCTATCCTCAGATGGTCAGGCCAGCTCCCCTCCAGTTATTTGTACAACAGCTGCTGGCCCAGCCCCAGCAATTATGGGCAGGGAAGGAGGCTCTGCTGGGCTGAGGACTGGTGAGTCTGGAGTTTCTTCTGAGGGACTTTGCCAACAGGAGTAAACAAGACCAGGATAGCTCCTGACAGCCGTCAGTGGCAGCTTCTGCTGAGCCCCACAGACCATGTGTGTCAGGCTGAGCCATGGCTTTATACTGATTTCAGATGAGTAGAACTAATTTACAGCAGCATAGGTCTCTCTCTTTTTATGGCTGTGCCTGTCTGCTTGCAGAGCTTTTGTATTTTTGGGCTTAAGATTTCTGTACTAAATCCCGAGTTGGGGGTGGAGAGGTCCAAAAGCAGGGGGCAAGTTGTGGTTTTCCTGCTTGGGGGTGGGAAAAGGGCACAGCCATGTTGCAGAGAGCCCTCAAATATCCATCTTCCACAGGATATATCTGTTCTATACTGTGCTTTTAGATTATTTCCTCAGTAGCCTGTAGGAAACCCTTCTGCTGCTCCGAGCTCTTGTGGTGGGTGAATGGTCTAGGAGCTGGTGTAAACTCTGAAGATCAGGAATTTTCCTGTTTTTATGAGTGATCTATAGCATTATATATCTGAGCTGGTCATATTGATCCTCTCAGGCACAAGAGTTTAGAGAGGAGAAACATCATTCATTGATCAGGTGCTGAACAACCTTCAGACCTGTAACATTTGTATGAGGTACTCACATCCCTAAAGGTGCCTGCAGCTGGAACCTGTGAGCTCCAGTGCCTTTTGCACAGAGCTGCACCACACTTCTCCCTTCACTGGTTGGAAAGGAAAGGATTTTAAGCCTTGCAAAATAACCCTGTCGTCTACAGACACAATTCTGACTATAACATTTATTCTAGTTCAGAAATAAAACTTGCAAAAGTAAAGACTAGATAATTAAATGAAGAAGGCCCATTTTGAATGGGTTCTGTCAAAAAGACAGCAGGAAACACAATCAGCCCTTTACAAGAAACTTCATTAAGTCTCTGCTAGCAGCTCTTTAAACCAAATTCAGAAGTGAGCAAACGCTGAAAACAGAAGACTAGCTTGTCTTTAAATAGGAACAGCAAAACTGAACAGAGACTGACATCTCCTAGATGTTCTTTTTAGGATTTTTAAGAAGCTGAAATGATATTTCTAGGGGGAATTCTCTGTGCATGTCTATTCCTGTATGTTTTGGCAAAGTATTTATTGTGTTATTTATAGTATTATTTTCAGTATTGACATGATTGTGTCTTAGAGTTTGCCAAAGACTTCCTAAATTGGGACTGGCCACATTACTTGTAGTGCAAGAAAAATGTGGAATAGGCACAGCACAGTCACAAGAAGCAGGTGTGGATCCTGAATGTGTTTCACTGCAATTTTTGCTTTTCCAACTTTGCTTTTCCAACTCATCTTTTCTGTTAGGCTGACCACTGAATGGACAGGTTTGAAATTATTTTTAACACATCTTAATAATTGCCACAGAACTCAATGTGTTTCTAGTACCCATCATAGTGACATCTTAGTAGCATAGCAGTTCAGGTGCTTTTTCATCAGTGTGGACATATTTTTGTAAATATGTAAACTGATTTTTAAACAAAAACCAAAACAATACTTGAAACAAAAGCCTACAGAAATATGCAACTGAAACATCTACTGGATCCAAGGGCTTTCTGACTGAGCCTCCCTTGTGTAATAAAGGCTTCTTCACAGAGCATAATATTCCAGACATTTAAAGATGCCTCTCAGTGTCAAGTGTTGCATCTGTCAGTGCTCAGAACACTTTGCTGCTAATCTGAGCACACCCTAGTTTGCCTTGCAGTAGCCCAAAAAATGAGTAGCTTCAGGGTCAGGGCCTTAGGAGGAGGTTACAGTGTGAGATGCTGATGCAGATGCTTGTACCTTAAGTGATGGTAGCTCTGGAGGACCTCATACCTGTGCTTTTGAAAAGCTGTTTGCAAAATTAATGTGACAATCATTGCATGAGATTGTAGAAAACCAGAAGTAGCAAGGGGCTTACCCAAATCAGGAAACTCCTTTTTCAGTCTTCAGGTAAAAGATGTGATGTCTAATTATTCCCAGTGTTAATTTTTGTGATTAGGGTTATGGAATGGGTCTGCCTTGTTCTGGGGCAGGATGTTGTAGACTGGGGTGTTTTTGTCACTGGAGTTCCTCAGCTGAGCTGGGGTGCTGGCACTGGCAGGGCTGGTGTGCCCTCCTCCCTTGATGGCTGTTCTGCTGATCAGCTTCAGTGTTGTGAGCTGACTCATTCAAGAAATACTCTTCTGAGTAATCAAAACCATTTGGGCTTCTCAGAGAACAAAAAAAACAGAGGTTGGCCGAGGATGTAGATGTGTTCTTTTTAGATGTTTATCTAACTGTGGCTTTGTAAAAAGAATCCTGTGAAAAACTCATAGTTTTTTTTTTCCCTTTAATCTTATGGTGCATTCAAGGCATCTTGTCCCTCCTTGTACCTTCAGTCTCTGCTATTCTATGTGAAATTATTAGCACCACTTATGATGCTTCTGTTATTTGTGCATGTCCTTACTGATGTTTTTCTGTCTAAAATGTTGAATCCATTCTCTCCAAGATTCTGTGCAACTGCCATAAACATTAGGAGAAGTTAATAGAAGAAAAAGAGGCTTTACAAGAGTAGAGATGACCCTGTGAGTGGGGAAAGGTGTCCATTAAGAACATGAACTTTGGCCATGCTGTCAAGCTACTGGACACTATCAGTGTGTGAATGCTTTGTCCTACAACACTTAGGCACTTATTGCTGTCCTTTAAGATGCTATTATTTAAAATATAACCGGTGGTGAATGTAAGAATTGAGTGTTCTTCTCAAAAGCAATTGCTGGCATTAAAACAGGAATGATGGGTAATGGTTATTTCCTGAAAGAACAGCAAATGCTGTTAACTGTGATGGAATGTAACTTGGCCATATCCTTTGTAAATGTGTGAATTTCTCTCTTTGCTTAGATTGTTCTCATTAAATAAGCTGCTAATGTGAATTGGACAGGAAATAATCAGCACATAGTAAGGAAAGCATCAAGACTTATTGAACTGAGAGGTAACTAATGGGCTATTTGCCATGGTCAGTATTTCACTCCTTCAATCCCTCAGAACAATAAATCTCGGTATTGACCAAAACTCTGGCACACCAGAGTTCAGTTATCATTCCTCTGCAAAAGTACTCATCTCCCTTAAATGCAGGATAGTCAAAATGGGGAGGTTCTGGCTCTCTTACTTTCTCACTCTTTTGAGCTGACTTCCTAAAGAGGAGCTAAGCTGAAAGAAGTAGGAAAAACATTCCCATTAATATCTGATCTCATCAGATAACAGAGCTTTGAATATTTTTATCTGCATTCATCAGAGATGAATAGTAGTCTTCAGTGAACCCTGCTGGAACCAGCTGCAAGGCATTCGTTTCCATATGCATCTTGTTAGTGGAACAGTTGTTCCAGAAATCAATGCTACACTCTTTCATAAGGGGAACACAGGAAACCATAGCTGGAGAGTTTGCTGCTACTGTCTGAGCATGAACCCATTTTGAATGTGCTCAGCTAAAGCAACTGCTGTGTGTTTTCTCAAATAACCAGGAATTACCATCTGTATTTTTTCATTGTTTGTTTTCTGACGTTTCTGGTTCATGAGCCTTCATGTCCCCGACACTGTACAGATGTGCACGAGACACATCTGTGTCTGCAGAATCTGCATCTAAATGTGCACATACCCAGAGGATGTCAAGGAGAATGCCTTTTATCTTTCCTTAGCTATCCTGCCCCTGTGAAGGAACCAGTACAAAGTACTATCTTTTGTTTCTGTTCTGAGAATGAAGAAATGAGTTGTCACAATCCCTTCCCAGAGAACACGATACATCTTCCCAACCATAGCTTGAATAAGGAATTCATGATCACGTTTGTGTTCAGTATTTACCATTAGCAGTTCCCTGAGGAGAGCCAGCCTTGCCAGGAGCAGCCCAAGTAGTCTGTATCATTTTTACTAAGCCATACTGCTGGGGAACACAGCCCTGATTGAGAGTCTTGTCATTTACTTTGTTTGTCTATTGGCAAGTTTCTAAATAATCTGCTAAGGAAACCTCAGATAATAATTTAGTTTCTACTTAGACACAGACACGATTTCATTATTGAATACCATTAATACTGTTTACTCTCTCTCACCACCTTTTCTTGTGTGCCACACTAACATTTTATTCCAAGTACTGTCGTAGTCAATCCTGGTATATCCAGTCTATATTGAAATGCATGACTGGATTTTTAAAAGTTGGATGCAGATATGGTGAAATTCCCTTTTTTCTTTTTTTGACAAGGTTCTCACTAGAATTTGATTGGTTTTCATGTTTAAGTGCATTAAAGCAAATCTCTGATTTTTGAGTGTTCTGAATTTTTTCTTCACTCTTTCTTACTAAATGGGCCATTGGCAGATGAACAACTTTGAGGGGCTGAAACATAAGATGTGCAAGGAACCAGTCCCCTCAACTTTCACTCTTTCGTGAATTATTTTCCTTAGCACAGCAGAGAAGTATAAAATATCAGCAACAGATGCTGGATGAAATCTTCAGAGCTTCAGATACAGTTGCTCCAGTAGTGCATCACAAGTATTTTTACTTTGCACTGCTGCAATCCTAACTATGGCAATCTCCCCTCACATGAGGGAGCACAAAGAGCTGTTTTAGCTGGGGAGGGGAGACCTCTCACTTCTTTAAATGTACTGTGCTTTTTGTTGCATTTTCTTTCAGTGTGAACACTGGGACATTTGTGGAAAACCTCTGGAATTACAACAACCAGTGCACTGTTTCAAAGGACTGAGAATGTGCTAAAGTGCAGAAAAAAAGTTGTCAATTTAGTTGATCTCTAGGCACTGAAATAAGCAACAGGACAAAATATTTGAAGTTCTTTAGACATAATAACACATTAAATGCATATATTTTGAGGGTGCAAAAGAAAGATGCATTATTTGAGTAGCAGCTGTGATACAAGCTCAGGAAATGGACTGAGAATACTCAGAAAGTTCGAGTCTGCTGTTTTTGAGGTTCTTGAATGATTGCAGTGATATATTGAAGTTCCAATCTTGGTTTCATATGTAACTTAACATATATAGGAGAATAACAGTGAGGAAAAAAGTATGTGAACAGCAAGGATACTTCAGTGAGAAACAAAGCAAGCACGGAAGCTCTGAATGGTCTCGTAGTGTGTGGATTAAAAAAAAAAAAAGTAGCTTGGCACAAACATTATTGCAATAGTCCAAGCATGAAATAATCAAGGAATGAATGAGAATTCTAGTTGCAGGATATAAGCAGACTCTTTGTATGAAATGGCTGAGCCAGGCCAGTACTGCAGTTGATGCAGTAGATGTAGAGTTATTTCCATTATTTTTGTTATGTCACATGGTTTCTTTGTATCTTTCCAGTCACTGCTCAGAAGTTAATCTTTTTTTCAGTATCTCTGCTCCAGGAATTGCCCCATCCCTCCCCTTTCCCAAAAAGTGTCTCCATCTTGCAGAATGTGGTATTGCAGATTTAGGGTTTTTAATCATTATGGTCCTTGAAAAGCAGCCCCTGCCTGCAGGAGGAGCAGATCTGCCACGCTGGGCTCCCTTGCAGGGGGAGGAGAGAGTGGGGCAGGGCTGCCATGGGATAGAGGTGCCCTGTGTTTGTTCTGTGTCAAAAGGCTCAGTTCTGCTGGAGAAGGGAAGAGTTCCATCTAGATCCTTTGGCACTGCAGAATGAGTGCTTAGCAGCTGCAGGAGTTCTAATCCTTGCAGTGGCTCTGGGTGGATGTGTTTGCAGGGTGGGGCTGGAGGCACAGGGCAGTGTGAGTAACTCTTGCATGCACCCCACGCCCTGCACAGCAGAGTGGGAAATTCAGTGAGTCCCAGGGCTGTGAGGGTCTCTGAGGCCACACATCCCACCTTATCAGATGCTCTTTGAACACACCTTGGTTGCCTTGGAGACTGCCTCCTTTGGGGGGGACCATGTTGGCAGCAGAGCTGTTGTGAAGCTCCTGAGCTAACAGGTCTTCTGGAGGTAATCAGGCTATGGAGCTTAATTCTTCCTTCATCAGCAAACTTGATTTCTCCCCGTGCTGGTGCTTTGTTGAAGCTCTTAGTCTGTCTGATGCCTTCAGTTTTTTCCACTGGGTTTGAGGAAGATCACATTCTTTTCCTATTCAATACACAGAACATTTGGCTTTAACTTAGAAAGTTTTTTTGTTTTTTTTTTTTTTTTTAAGACTGCATGTGCCCAAAGAGTTGGATGGGCAGACTTTTAACTTGTCAAATTAAATAAATATGAAATCCTGCAATGGAGTGCGGAGCTGTGCATATAAATTACATCCTTAACCAGCACTTGAGTGATTTTCTGGAAATGTTTTCAACTCTCCTCTGAACTTTTAAGGGTCATCTCTGTAGCCTTTCTATCTGAGGGAGGCTATTGGCACTGGAATGATTTATTGAAGAGGTATGTTGCTCTGCAGTGTAAAAATAATGTCAAGCCTCACTGAGAACCTGAGTATCAAGCTTCTGTTTTTGTAAAGCTGGGAAAGCAAGTGGGTTTAATTCAACTGAACCCTGGATGAATGTTTCCTAAATGTGTGTTGCCACCCATTCCCATCTCTTTACATTGCCCAGTTGTGAGAGGAGTGGAACTGTGGGTTGATAATATTTTCAGGATAATTAGTGAGATGAGTGTTTTCATTTGGAAGAATTAGGAACCCTTTGTCCCTGATGCAGAAATATAAAGATTGGCCATAGTAAGGGCTGGTGGATATTGCTTACTCATGGAGCCCTTATGGTTGAACTCTCAGTAGGGTGAGATACTTTTGAAACATGTAACTCCTTTAAAGATATCTACGACTTGACCAGCAAGTAACTCTTCCACCGAAGGAGTCTTTGCTGCCATGAGTATTAGCCCTTCTATTTTTTTCCATCTCCATCCTGCCTGTTCTTCCAAACAGTACTTGCCAAGTTCAACCTAAGCCAGTCTGTTCTGGCTGTGGCTGAAGTAAACCCTCTCCCCTACATCCCTGTGTGACTGCAGCCTCACTCCATGCACGTTTTCTCCGTGCTGCTGTAGGGTTCCAGCCTTGCAGGCACGTACACAGCTGCACATCTCTCCTTGGCACAGCTGCTGTGAGGGAAGCTCATGCTGTGAGCACAGCTGTGAAGACCAGGAGGGCACAGGGAGGCTGGGTGCCATGTCTCATCACCCCAGTGGGGCTGAGCTGAGCTCTCTGATGCTGGCCCATGCTGCTTTTTTTAGCTTGATGTAAATTAAAGCATTCAGGTCAACATCTAAGTTGTGCGGCTGGAAGAAAGTTGAGGAGGAGCTGTTCCACGTGGGGTTCTTGGTTTCTGACTCTCTTGTGAGGTTTTCTGAGCTGTCTTGGTGTATAAATTTCCTCAGAAATGGACAAAAGAGAAGTCCCTGCAGCTGAATGCCTGAAGGTGATGAATGTTGGCGTGTGAATGCAGTTTCTGTTGCTTTCCTTATGTGGAATAGTGAAACAAATGTTTCCTATGTGTCCCAGCTCCCCATAATACACTCACAGCTAGAACTGAGGTGACAAAAGTCCCTTAAATGTTGATCATTGCTTTTGCTCTGTGCTGGGTTGGATCTCCCAGGCCCCCTCTGCTGTCTTGCACATCATCTGGTCCTTGAGCACTGGGGCCCATCCCGTGTCTCGAGCTCCTGGACGAACAAACCACTAAATGGATGGGCTCAGAATGAAGAAGTGAAAGTTACGTGATTTGCTTTGTGTTTGTGTGAACGCATTTCCCAAGTACAGAAATAAGATTTACCCGGAGGTAGCACAGCAGTGAAGTCATGGAGAGTTTAGATCACTTCATGTTCAGTTTTACATGCTGTCTTCTGCTCCCGAGGTGTGGTGCTGTGGCTCAGGCTGCTGAGCTCAGGCTGCTGCTGGAGCCTTCTGGCCCCTTGGGGTATGAAAAGCCATTTTACATGCCAGATGCTAGTCTGCTCCTACCCAGAGGTGACGTGAACTTTTCAGACAGATTCCAACTTGGAAGCTTCTGTGGCACTTCAGATCGTGTTTTTAATTTATATTTCTGTTGCTGGAGACATGAAATTGAGACCACTTATCTTCATGATACACAATTAGCATATGCTGATCTCTGAGGAAGGGGAATTGCTCTGTGAAGGTGTTTGCAGAGAATTGGATGTGACTTTTGTAAAGAAGGGCTCAGTGCATGTAGTTCAGTTACTGCTTATATTGCACAAGGGCTCCCCAGATGCCTGCAGACATAATTGCTCTCAGTGCAAACACAGAAAAGTTACCTCTACCTTAAATTTGTGCAAGTCATCTGAGAGGTGGCTTGATGTTAAATGCATCGATGGCTGAAGCAGAGTGCAATGAGGTGAAGACTATGAGCTGGAGAAGGCACTGAGAGCTTCCTTTTCTCTGCTGGTAAAACACAGAGCTGTGCAGCTCTATGAACAGTTAAGTGCTTCATATTCCTGTGAAAAGTCTCCAGTGCCTAAGAAGCTCTGAGCTTATTTCATGGCCTCTAGTTATGCTGTGTGCCACTGTTCCCTGTGTTGATGCATCACTAAACCAGTGGCTGTGCTGTATCTGTAAGGTCACCCCTTTCTCTTAGGTTGGGTCAGAGTTACCCAGCAAGTTTGAGAGTTGTGGTGGGAGGGAAGGGGAGCTGGTAGCCCAGATGCACTAGAAGGCTCAAATAAGTAAGCCTGTTTCTTTAGGAAATTAGGCTAATCCATGATGGGCCCCTATTCAAAATGGCAAGTGCTCACAAGGGGCTTTTCAGAACCTGTGCCAGTAAAGTTCTGCTTCTGTGAGGGAACCCCTGCGAGTTCGGCAGATGGGTTCTGAAGGCTGCAAAATGTCTGGGTGGTTCAAGTGATCAAAATATTAGCCATAATTCTATCCTGTTGTGCTAAGTGAAGTATAACTGTTCAAAGGAAATAGTCCAAGTCTGGCCTTTCCATTTGATGCCCTGATCATACGTGCCAATGGAGGAGGTCTGCACAGGAGCCCTTGGAGGAGGGATTTGTAGGCGACCATCTGTTTGGCATTAGCAGAAGACCTTAAATGAGGGAAGGTGTTGTGGTGTGGCACCTGAGCTCATCATTCAACACTGCATCTTATGATTTCAGTATGAACAGGAGTGCAGAGTATGGTAAACATTTTCAGCTTTTTCCCCCCCAAAGTACTATTAGAAACTGTAATTAAAAGTAACTGCTGGGAAAGTAGTTTTGCTGAGTTACGCTATTTCTGAAAATGCATAATGCTCCATAGGCTTTTAAGTGATACTGGGCATATTTAACATTCTTTGATGTTAATTTCCTGGCATATGGACATCTCTACTTATTAAAATAAATAAGTACTTTCAAATTTAATGAAATGATGGAGGAAATGGCCTTTTTTCACATTCACGTCCGCTTCACTGGATAATTTAATGTTTTAAAATGTAAGTTCATATTAAAGTTTAAAATTCAAGTATTGGTTTTTGAAATTCTGTAATAAAAAGGTTTTGCTGTGGGAGAGCTGTATGAATTACTGAGCATGATAACACGATTAGCAAAGTCTGGCTGGTGATTTCTTTGGTACAAAATGTGAGCTGTAAATCTTCCCAGTAGGACCTACCGCACTGGTCTGCTGGTGGGAACTTCTGGTACTGGTGGCTGTTCCATTCCTGGGGCATTACTCTGCAGCCTGGCAGACTTGCCAGCTGCCTGTATTCCAGAGTGAAGCTACAGCTGTGGAAAAGGTCTCCTACATCATTGACCTTCCCCCCTCACACACATTTTGTTCTGTCTTGGAACCAACACTTCTGCTTCTTGTGGCAGAGATGAGCATTTGTTAATATTGGCTCCCAAAAAGATCTTGCTGTTTTCTTTTATACTGAATGTGTATATTTGCTTCCAAGGTCTTTGCATGTAATGGGAATGATTTTCTTTAGAGGTGTAACTGTGTTATTATTAAGTACAGGAAATGCACTTTGGTCGTCTCTTCTGTGCTGAGGGAGAGCAAGAATTCCCTGGAGAATAAGTAATGTTCAATGTAATTGACTGCATATAAATATTTGAGTCCTAAATATTTAATGGAAATCATTGTGTTTGAATGTAGCAATGTGCAGATGATGGAAGTTTGCTCTGTGTCTTGCATGTCTTGAGAGACTGCTCACGTGCTGTGTTGAAGCCAAGGGTGGCTTTATTTCATTTCAAGGCAGACTAGAAACTGAAGAACTTATTTTCAGGGAGAAAAATGGCAAGAGACCCGAATGAAAAACCTACTCAGCTGAAGCAGAGGTGACAAAGTTCACTGTGATTATATTGATTTTAAATTACTGTGTAGAGCTGGGACTAGCCTGTGTCTAGTCCTGCTCATGATGAGAAGAAGAAAAGAAAAAGGCATGAATACTCTCCCCTCTGCTTCCAAATATTTTGTTACCAGTATGAAAATCTGAGAGCAGTCTTGTCCTCCTGACATTCCCAACAGGCAAAATAAAAGTGTTCCAGCATCCTCAGTGGAGCTGAAAGGGGATAAGAAGCACAGTGAGATCAAAACCTGTTTTTTCTCCCTCAGCAGCCTACCCCTGTGCCCTGGCTCCTGAAGGGAGGAGCACACAGTGCCCTGTTCAGTGTGTAACAGATGCCTCCAGTCTGTGTGTGCCCCCAGCTCTGCCAGAGATGACGTTAATAGGAAACAGAGCATGTCTTGAGTTTGATGCACTTTTGGTAAAAAGTACTGCAACTGCCTATACCACAAATTAAAACTGAGCTGGAATTAATAGCAATTAACAGCATCTATATTCATCTACTAGAAGTTTTACAGAAGAGTCATTACTGTTTAACTTTATGTAGTTTGCATCTGTTTCACTGTCAATGAGAAAATTATCCAGTCATTTAGAGTTAACCATTTATTTTAGACCAGTCATGTGTTTTAGTGTCTAATGTGTCTTTGGGGAACAAGAATTTAGAGCAAATAAAGCTAATTGTGGTGAAAAATGGATGTATTATTATCAATGGTATATATATTACTGTAATGAAACTCTCAGTTGCCACATGACTGAAGGAGCACAGGGGTCTGTCTTGTACCTGCAGTAAACCCAGTGCAATTTTGGTGGGAGATGTTGAATCTCCTTGTTTGGTGTGATGGAGAGAACGCCTGAGGCACTTGGGTAGGGAAGATGACTATTTCTGTTCCTTCCCCATGGTTTTTCAGCAGTCTGACATAGTGTGCATTCCTGGCCCCATGCCAAGCAGAGATGCGGCCTCCAAGTGAGACTTTATTACTTCAGTTGTAGATGATTAATTTTGTACCAAACCGTATGGGCCTGATTAACCCAGAACACTGCAATAATGCTGTTTTAAAGATCTTTAGTGCATCCATTACTTCTGTTTCCAGTCTGCTTCTTCACTAGGAAAAAAGCCCTTGTTTCTTACCACTGAATTCTGAAGTAGGGTCTGGTCCATAAGGATCACACTGAGCTGACAGTGGCTTGTTATGTTTAATGTTCTCTTCATTGAGGGAATGTCCAAGATGTCCTTATTTGTAGCACCTTTGTAAGGCCAGAGGTTATTGCTCCCTCCACCACTGTAAGGGAGAAAAGAAAGCTGTTATCTGTCCTGAGCCATCCAGGAGACTCAGGAAGCAGAGACTGGGCTCCAAAGCAGGGTTTGTAGATGTGCTTCAACCCTTTCAAGACACAGCCCCCTCTGTGTGTGGCAGCACACCTGTCTGAGCCATGCAGGTGTGTTATTCTCTGGCTGGAAGGCTCCAGCTCTCTGGAGCAGGTTATTCTGGCAGTGCAGGAGGTGCTGCCTGCCTGTGAGTGTTGGGTCTGTGCGAGTCAAAGACTTGGGGTGGTTCTGCAGGCAAGGCAGGATGCTTTTACATTCACAACTCTCTCGGCTTTTTTAATAAGATGTTTCAATATCATTGGGATATGCTTGTTGGTTTTATATGTTTTCAGTTTTAAGCTCAAAAATACTTTGTAGCTCCACTGTAGAAGTGCTGGTTAAATAATCTATCCATATTTTGCAAGTCACTGAACTTTAATGCCTTTATCTAAAAGCATTTTTGGGGCACTGCTTGGCTCTTAGAAACCTGCTGTTTGTTAAATCACTCTTTAGGTTTTGTATAGTTCAGGCCTTTAAAAAATAAAAATAACAATCTTCTATTGTCCCTGGAAAAGCCTTGTACCCTTATCAACATCCTCTGGCTTGGCTGGGGAAAGCAAATCCACCCACTCATGCCAATGGCCATGTACGGACACAGCCTCGTATCATTTCTGTGGGATTGTGACTTCTGTGACCTCTTGCTGGTGGAGAATTTGCCTGAATAAATCTATGATAATGTGCTGCTGGCAGAACTTACCCATACTGGGGGAGTAGCAATGCTGTGGAGCAGGGAGCAGCCATTCAGACTCTTGCTCTTGGTAAAAGAGGCCTTTTTTGCCAAATCTGGAAGAAGGAAAACAGTGTTTGTGGGAATCACTTGTGTTTCCCAGCTGTGGCAGTTCTGCTTTCTGCTTCTCTTCCGCCCAGGTCAGTGCAGCTGAAGCTGGAGGTGATTATCTCATTGGTCTCATTATCTCTTCTCATCACTACTCAATTTTCTTGCCTTCACACATCTTTCTTCCTTGAACATCCATAGCAGGACAGAGATCTCCAGCCAGTTACACTGTCCAGTCTCTCCCACAAACACTTTTTGAATAATTGTGCCCTGTCTCCACAGGACTTGCTTTCACAAAAGGATCTAACTTTTTTAGACTCTGGATCTCATTATCTTGATGCATACACGTTCTCTCCCTAAATGAAAGGGAAATTATTTTTAATCAATAAAAATATAAATGCCATTCCTGTATGATTTTAAACCCAAAGTGCTGGAAACAATCTGGCTGTGTCCTGCCAGCCAGTGCCTCTCAGAGGTGTTTCTCAAGCAAGCTGCATGCCCAGGGGCTGACAGGAAAAGCTTGCTTCTTAAAATAAACCAGTTCCTAAAAATCAAGTTTTGGCTCCCTGGAAGCCTATATTTTTGCAGCCACCTGTCCTGACTGCTTCCTGGTGTGATTTAAACCTGTGCAATCTGCCACTGTGTGCTGATAGAGATTGCTTTACAGGAGGCTGGGCTGCAGACCACGTCAGGACGTGCTCTAGGAGTATTTCACTGCCTCCTCTACGTGGAGGTGGGCAAAAACCCAAACCCCCGAGCTGAAACTCCACGTGGTTCCTATGAAGCTGTTAAGGCTGTAGACTTCAATGGCAGAGAGATTGAACTGCCAGAAACTGGGTCCATCTTTTCTTAGAAAAAGGAGAGATAAAGGAAAAAGCACTTCCCGCAGGCAACTTCCCTAAGTGGAATTTTACTACATGCAGACCTCCAGACAAGGGTTTTGATTCATGAGATAACAGATACCTTTAAAATAGTGAGGGCTGGATTCAGGAGAAGGCTGCTGTTAATGAGTGTTGGTGGCATTGACACAGCTATGATGCAGAATTGCTGCAGGGGATGGAAGTCCCCAGACAGAGAGCCACTGGAAGCACACTGGGTTAGCTGTGTGCTCACTTTATCTCTTGGGGTACAGGGGACTCATGATCAAACCTCTGTGAATGGGAAATGAGGTTTTCTGTGTTTAATGCCCTGATTAAGAACTAAATACCTATTTTTATATATATCTAGGAAATGCATTATCAATTAATTTGAATGAAGTTTGAATTGAATGAAATTTGAATTTGAACTTCCTTTGATAGTCAGTTTCTCTCCTCATATTCAGTCCATTCCTGTTGGTTTTTTTTTTACTGAATATGTATCTTAAAGCAAAGCCAATTTGGAAAAGAGGAATATATATTCCACAGCATTAAATAGATTGAGAGTTTTGTCTTCAATGGCTTAAGAAGGCAATTTCAAGACCTTGCAGTATAAATAAATTCTGCAGACTTAAAACTTTTTCTTTGCTTGTTCAATTCAAAATGATACCAGTATCTCCTACAGAAATTGATAATACTGAGAAAATGGACTTCATTTTCAGGGAGATGAATTAGGATGAAAAAATGCTACTGGAAGGGGGAATTTGGGAGAAATCTTAATAGAAATCTCCAATTAGTTGAATGGCTGGTTATCTGTGACAAGACATAATATTTACTAGACACTGCAAGCTGCATGTATACTTACAAAGAAAAATGTAAAATAATATTCAAGTTTGTGTACTGTGGGTTGTAAAATGTGGGAGATCTTTGCAAGGCTTTATGGCTTAAATAAGTTTTTGAGAAAATATTGGGAGAAACATATTAGTGGATTATAAGATTATGAAAATGACTGTGTTTGGGTACCTTGTTAAAATCTTTGTCAAACAGCCATTTTATTACACTTGGCTCTAATTTGATAAGCAAAGCCAGCAGAATAGGGATCTTTTATTTTTGTCAGTAAAGGCAGTTCTGTAAAATAAGGAGGAAGAAAATCTATCCCTTTCAGTACATAAATAAAACATGGAACTAACTGAATGCTAGATGGTAAATGGTAGGAAGTGTGAACCCCTAAACTCCTTTCATCAAATATTTCAAGTTTTAAAAAAATAATAAATAAATCCCACTTGAAGTAATTTTATGAAAATTAGAAATCCTATTCTTAGTCCTGGAGATGGTTTCAATCTTGCAGTGATTAGTCATAGGTGTGAGGATCAGGTGAAGTGTCATTAACTTGTTTTTAATTGTAGAGGGGATTTTATAACTTAGAATGTCTATATGAGACTGCAGATGGAGAAAGAAAAAACCAAGGTAACTCTTGAAACTGAGTGCTACATGTGAAGTAAGCTGTTTGTCCATCTCTGACAGTTTTCCAGGTAATCTGCAAATCATGTGTTGGTTTTCAGCAATATTTCCTCCTGTCCATGTTGTAGTGCAATATTAGTTTGGGGGTTCATGTGTTTCTACATCTTGGGTTTTGTTTTTCAGTAGAAAAACAAAGGTGGCAACATGGTGGCTTCCATTCTACTCTCATGATGATGATGATGATGATGATGATGATGATGATGATGTTTTCACTGGTGAAAATGGAGGACATCCAGGCCTTTGAACTGATGTGGGTTAAAACTGGGGGATGGAAATGAACCCAAGCTGCATTTTCTTTTACTGTCTGAGGTTTATTTACTTCTCTGCTGAATTTCGAATGTGCCTACTTCCCACAGAGGTTGGGAGGTGAGTGTCCTTGGGAGGTGCTCCTGCAAAGGCCTCAGGTCACTGCCTGAATCATTATCATCAGCTGTACAAACCCAAAAATGGAGGGGAAAAGGGTGAGAATTATTTTTATGGGTTTTTTTTTCCAGCCAGAGAAGAAAATAAGAGGCTGTTGACATGATGGCCAATGACTAATTATCACCTGTTGCTCCCACAAGAGCTGAACAGGGAATTAGCATTCCCTGTGCTCCCCCTGCTACTCTTGCCCTAAATTGGAATTTTTTTCAAACCATGTTTCAGATGAAAATGCAACAGTCTGGCATGAATGAACACTGATATAGATCTGTCTAAGCTCCTTTCTCACTTCAAACTCAGCGATAGTTAAGACAGGATTATAAAGAAGCAAGAAAATTCAGCTCAGAAGTCTTGAAATCAAAGCAGTTCAGTAAAACGAAGGTATTCTCAACCCTTTGTGCCAATTAACATTGGGCTGTGACAGCAGAGTCTCTTTTACCTCATAAAAATTCTAACTTGTGCTTATTTGGGTGGGTGGATTTAAGCAGGGGGAACCTATGAGCTTGCTTTTGATTAGCTTTCCCCAAGCACTGGGTCAGATCAAGCACTACTTGACAGTTGGATTTTTATCACTTCAAAGAAGAAAATATTTAGCATGATATAGAGATTAGATGCCCATGCTGATGCTGTTAACTGTGCTGAGGACACCTTTTTTCAGCCAAATACATGTCCCAGAGGAGACATTTCTTGCTACCTATCAGAAGCATTTAAATTTGAAAAAAAAATTCTATAGGTTTTGGTTCAAATCCCACCTACAGGGAATCAATTTCAGAGCTCAATTTTTGCAGTCACTTAAACAATCGTGAAATTTGATTCATATCAGTAATTCTGTAAAACTGTACCTGGTGATTATGAATTACACTGCATATATGCTCTTAATATAAATGTCAGGACACTGACATCCAACTGTGCATGAAATAAATAAGTATAAATACTGTTGTAATCTTCTTTGAGCTTGTTTAAATATTATTTATTCAATGCAAATAACATCATTACTTGTACAGTAGGTGTTTTTATAGTGGACCTTTTCCATTTTATAATTCAATTAATCATGGGTATGGTGTAATTATTTTTTTTTAATTTTATTCATTCCAGGGAGAGAAATAATTGGCTGCTTTTGCAAGATGTAGCTGCTTTAACAAAAAAAAAATCCAAAATCAAATAAGAACATTTTCCAACTACCTAGGATCCCCTGAGAGTAATTACGTTACAATATACAGAGTTCACTCTATGCACAGCTGAAATGTGGTCAGCCAATTCCACAGTGAAATGAAAGAACCATTTAACAATGCTTTAAGAACAGCACAGAACAGATCAGTACATGGAGTGAAGAATATTAAACTTCACTAAAAGTTTTAGGCGCTTAGAACGTCATTACTAAAATTGAAATTGTCAGGCTCCTGGGATTAATACCTCTGTACTTACAAAAATTGCTGTAATGCCAATGACCACAAGCAGTCATGACCTTGGTTCTATTTGGAGGGCTTTTAAAGGTCTCCCATTGACCTTAAAAACCTATTTTCCAACATTTTAGGTAAGCCTATTATTGCAAAGACAGGAACACAGAAGGATCCATCCTGGAGCAACAATTAGGTGCCTGAGTTCAGTGTTACTGTCCAGCTGTGGCCAGTGGTTTGTGCTTGTGAATTTTTTATGCAATAGAAGCAGGTGCTTACCTGGCTGCAAATCCCCCGTGTGCTGCTGCTTTGTGCAGTGCTGGGGCTGCCAGTGCAGTTTGCAGAGAGAAGGAGCTGTTGCCATGGGAATTTTGAAAGCTGTCATTGTTTCCCCCTTTGCCAGCAATTGTGGAGAAACAGGACTCACTGGAGCAAATTCTTCCTGGGGTGTAACTGCTCAGCCGTGCTGAGATAGATGCCTGGCAGATGTGGAGGCTGGGACAGCTGCAGAGGTGCACAAGGAGGGGGAGGCTTCCTTTTCCCTGCCCAAACCACTGGCAGAGCTCACAAGTGACAGGGCACATTGGGAAATCCATGAGTACTGGGGTTATTGGGCAATTTTGTTCTTTTCCCAGGGCTTGTGCTTCTCCAGCAGTCTCCAGGAGGAGGTTTTCAAAGGAGTTCTCTATTGCTATAGAAATAGGAAAATGTGAAAATGAAAAACTCTTTTGTAAAGGTCAGCCTGAGCAGGGTGCTGGGTTGACATTTATGTCTTTCAGAAGTTCCTCTGAGTTGTTGCTTTGTTACACACGATGAAGAAACTTACTTAGAGGGCACTAGGCAATTTTGGTTTATTGTTTTGTTTACTTGTAATTTTTTTTTTGTTCTAGCACCTGTTCAATACCTCTCTGGGCAATACTATTATAGGCAGCTGCTCTTGTGGTGCAAACCCAGACTTTCCTGGCAAAATTCTCTTTCAGTCTAACACTTCAGAAGCTTTTCCCAAGCCAGAGATGGATGAATACTCTTGGAAAGTCTGCTAAGATTCTTTAGCCTGCTATTTTCTGTGCTGTCTAAGAATTTAATCCAATAACCATTTCTAGTGGCTGTGTCAGACTTTTGGATCAGACCCAAAGCATGCCAAAAAAAAAGGTTTAGATGTGGATGAGAAACATTCTTCTGTGACAGCAGGGTATTGGAGCTATGTTTGGGTGCATCCTACTAATTTCTTGTTTCTTACGTGTTCTCAGATAAATTTGGGTCTATTCCCCTAATTTCTCATGTGCCCCTTAGCTCAAAAGAGATGGAAAGAGAGCACCACTTTTTCTCCTTGCCTGTCACCTCTGGTCTCCTAAGAAAGTAATGTTTGACTCCTTCCTTTGTGCTCCTACTTTTCACTTTGTTTCCTTTCACTTTTCATCCAGTTTGCTCGCTGCCACTAGACAGATAGTGTAGTGAGGCATGGAAGTGATTCTCCAGTACTTTTATTTAAAGCCGGAAAACTTCTTGCAGGTCTTTAGGAACCTATTTATCAGGCTGCAAATGGATGTCATCACCAAGCTTTTTGCTAGATGGTTGATACCTGGCTCTTGTCCCATTTTCTGTGACTTTGTGGCTGGATGGAAGTTTTGGGCTTGCTATCAACACATCCTACACGTGAATTCAGAAACCAAAAAGAAATCTGAACCTGTGTTTCCTCATACTGCTTCCTTCTTTCTTATCTACAAAGTATTTGTGGCAATGAAATTAAGCAGATGAAGAGCCTTATCTTTCATTAATCCATGAGAAAAGGCAGAGCTCTGCTAATGAAAACTTTTGCTCGGGCCCACACGTGCCTTGGTGAGGAAATCAGTGCCTGATCTGCTAATTTTATTTGTGTACTTATTTGCCCATTTACTTCCTTCCAAGTGAAGGATGACTTCTTCATTGAGGGTTGTTTTCCCTCAGTTATCAGAGCACAGAATAAAGCAGCTGTTTATATTGATTTCTTTGACACTGTAAGGATCATTTAGGATGCAGGAGACCAAAAACTTCACATGCACCACAAGAAATCATGTGAGTCTAATGATGCCATTTAACAGACGCTGTTTTTCTTGGCATAAATTAAGACCCCTCAGAAAAAGTTTATAAAAATTGAAAGAAGCTGTGTTGTCTGAGGATGATGAAACAAAGGAGTGGATTGAGGAAGACAGATTTTTGGCTTTAAGAGCTGATAAATCTTCAGCTGAGTAAGAAATTTAGGCTGCCATACACGGAAGTTCAAGAATTGCTGTTTTCTCAGTTGAGATCAAGTTCCTCTGTTTATGCAGAAGCATTAAGAAGAAGAGGAAATTTTAGTCTAGATTCCTGTAGTTTGAGGGCATTGACTTTTGGCTCTTGAGAGAAGACACTGCAGAGGAGGCAGTGTCTCAATTGAAAGAGCTTTTCAGAAAGCAGGTAGGAAGAATTAATATTTCTAATACAGACACGCAAAATACATGCTAAAAAGGTTGATTAAGTGGCTACCCACATAAACGTGACAGCTAGAGCTCTGTTGTGTCTACAGCCTGAATTTTTTAAGGGAAATCCCTATCCTGAGTTCAAGTTCTCTATTTTTGTAGGTGTAATTGACTGATGTTTCCATTGGTTTTGGTTCCCTACTTCTCTGGGCTGTCTGGGATTTCAAGAGGTTTCCCACTGCTGTCATAGGCAGCACCTTCTTTACAAGACAATCCTCAAAATCTCTTTTCTTTGGCTGTCATTCAGAGCTAAGTTAGACTGATTGAGTGATTTGTTTTTAATAGTAACATCCCAGAATCCCATCCCCTATCCTTCTGGCATCAATTAGCTCTCTGTTAACTAGGGGGTGCTGCTACTTTCAGCACATCTTAAGAACTTGTAAAAAGATAATTGTTAACCTAAATGCCAATAGGAGTTTAGCAAAGGCTTGTTTAGAGCTCAAAGGTTTCAGCAGTAATCAATTTGATAAAATAATGGTTTCTGTTCCCATGTGGACATATTTCAGTCCTTTCAAGCACCTTTTGTTGAATGGAGGGAAATAGTCATCAGATCTATGGTCAGTAGAAGATGCTGAAAGCAATTGTTGCTTGTTCCCTGCAGTTTGCATATTTGAATCCTCTTCTGGAAGTGAAACAGAAGCAAAAATATTGTGTAAATCTCCAGTACTGTTCAGCTGCTCATCAGAGCATTCTGTGCCACATGTTTCAATTCAATCCAAGAGCACACCGTTTTATTTTATTTTTTTACCAAGGTTTCACTGTTTAAACTCTTGACAGATGAAGGTGCTGGCTGTATTCAGCGTGTTTTAAAACCTGGCCAAAAGTGTCTCTAATTGACATCTAAATGTTCGTGCACACCTCCTGCACAGCCTTGAGGGATGTCTCCACACTGCCGTGCCAGCCTGCTGTTATTATACAATTATCTGCAGTGGCCTGCACAGGTAGGAGGGCCTGGGAAGCCAAGGGGGTGTGTATCTGTATTTAAGTGCTCTATTGTCACATCTCCTGTATTAAGTGGTGATGCTGCTGCTCCTTTCCCCTTTAACCCCCTCACATTACAGGCAGTGGAGCTGAACACTTCCCTGCTGCTCTCTGCAGGCTCCTGGTATTGCTCCAGGGGGGGCTGACGTTGGTTTGGCTTTTTCATTTTAAATTCATGTGTTGTAGTTTGAAAGATAAAATATCCAGTTCTAGCTAACTGCCAAAAGAGTGTATCACTTGCTGTAAGAAATCACTTGTCTACCTTTTAATTTGCCCTAGGTGAGAATTGAGAATGCTGAGATACAGTACCAGGTTGGGGACTTGATAGAAGATTTGAGGGAAGCAAACTGAAGGAGAAGGCTTTTCTCAGCTCCCTTCTCTTCCTTCAGATTGGGGAATTTCAGTGTTGGGAAATAGTTTCATTTAATCTTTCCCTTTTGTGTTCTTAATGGAGTTTGTTCTTTTGTTTGGGACCCACTCCTGAGAGCAGCAGTATCCACACTGGGGGTTTTTCAGTGAGCAGGAGTGAAATAAAGCCCATATTTCTGTATTTGGCAGCACAGCTGAGCTTTCTGAGCCACAGTCAGGGATCAGGAGGAGGGAGGAAGCACAGGAGCTGATCTCTCACCTGACACTTCTCTCTGCTTGACTACTCAGGGTCAGGCTGTGACCACAGGCTGCAGAGTCCTTCCAGATTTTTAATAGCACAAACACATTTTTGTGAATACTACTAATACATCATAGTTTGTTTTGACTAAAACATTGTCAGGAAAATTTACCATCATAGTGTCTGTTTCTGTAATGTGACAGAGAAGAGTTTAATAGTTTGAAAATGAATGAATATAAAATTGGGTAGTTGAAGGTCAGAACTTATAGTGATAACACAGCTAATGTAATATTCATACCTTGGTCTGAAATAGTGCTGTATATCAATATGTTGTCCCTGTCTGCCATGATTATCTAGGGTAGAAAGACATTTGTGTTCTGACAAATATCTAAGGGATAAAGAGACAGGGTGTTATACTAACAGTGTGCAGGAAAATTCAGGAGTGAGTGAGGCACCTGGAAGAATTCATAGGCCACAAACCATTTGTCTCTTCTGACTAAAGCAAACTGTATTGTGTAGGCATTAACCACTGTCAATACTTGCCACAGTAGAATTACCTGGACCATCTTTCAGCTGGTTCTATGCTCCAGATTAATGACTTGTTTTTTTAAAAAGCACTAAACTGGGAAGGGGGAAAATACCTGATGTGTTTCTAGCAAGCTTAGTACTTAAATCAACAATGTGGCCTCAGAACTGAAAAAGATTCCTGCCTCTCCACTATGGATGGACAAAATCAAACAGGATGCATGAGATATGGATACACTAACACCAAAGAGGTGAATGCTGACATGATACAGGTCAGCATTCAATCTGTCCCAGGTCTGAGAAACAAAAGTTCATGCAGGGATGTCTTTTTTAATTTTTGACATTTTCAAGTTTTACAAGGTTTGTGCTGGCAAGGATTTCTTGGACACAGCTTCATTGGCTGCTGTCTCTCACTATCCCCTCAGATTGCCTGGCTAGGGAATTTTTCAATGTGCTCAAAACCTTTGTCATTGTAAAGTAGAAGCTGTGATATATTTAATGAATTGTTACCCATCGCTTGAATGTGAGTGATCTGCCTCCTTGGTTTTAAGAAAAGGAGCATACCTTGCCCTAAAGAGACATAAGATGAGACTACAGGACAGGGTCAGTTTGGATCCCATTATTTCCAAAGAATGAGGAGGAACTGCATTTGCTTGGAGAAAAATATAAAAAAATGGCATTTATCTGCAAACTCCAGTGAATTGCTGACTGGGTACTAATTATAAGTAAGCCCCTGAATTAATTATGAACACTCAGCCTGCAGCTGGCCAAATGAACCTTCTGTGTGCATTTATATTGTCCTGCTCCAAAAAGAGTACATGGTCCTTTACTTGGTATCACAAGCAAAGGTCTGAACTGCAGAGTTGGAATCTCTTGGGAGAGAAATGCAGTGTTTTGCTGAGTTGGATGTGGTGGGATCAGGATTTGATATCTCTCTCTTGGTGTGCTTCTAAATATTCAGGGCAAAAGCTGAACTTGTGCTAAGGTTTTCTTTGTTGGGTGTTGGATGTTTAGGTTTCTGTTTGTTTTTAGTGAACTTGAGAGGACTTAAGTTTTCTTTAAAATCCAGTGTCTCTATGTAGCATTCTTACAGGTATTTGCCAACCACATTAGTGAGGTCATTGCCAGGCTAGAAACATGACACCTCTGCTATTTTGACAAAAAAGGGTAAACTGTAAGAGCTAATCTGAATAGGAGATGATTTATTTTTCCTGACTTTCAAAATAACACTTTATACATGAACATATGACAGAGGATCTTCTGCAAAGGAGGAGAGGCAGTTATATGCAAAATGAGAACTGAAAAAAAAAAATCTTCAAACATGTTAGACAAACCAATTTATAAATACAAGTGTTCTTTGTTCCTGTTACCAGTTTTCTCAAGAGTCAAGAAAATTAATCAAAAGTAAGCCTCCTTAAGAGGATATTTAAATAGATATAGATTTTTTTTTAATGGACTTTGTATTTTGCACAGTTTTCTGGTTTATAAGCCCTTTTAACTCCTGAAATGGGAGAAAACTCATTGTGATACTTGACAGGTGGTTGCAATAATGATCAAATGCCTATCACCTGTGATTGTGCAGCAGTAAAGGGGGGTGGGTGTGCTTCCATGCCGTTACTGAGACTACCATGGATTATTTGTATGAATGTTTTGGAAAAAAAATTATTTTAATGTGCTGTATTTTAGGTATGACTAGAGTAATGTAGTCCTTTCTTTCTGAAAAGGTTATAGTCAGCTACTTTAAAAACGATATTTAAATTTATAATGATCTCTAGGGGTTTATCTTGTGGATTTATAGAAACAGACTTCTCTGTCTTAAAAGCTTGTTTCTTATGCAACAAAGACAGAATTCAGATGAAAACAACAGATTTATTAAAGTGTACTTTGCAAATTCTGGTGGCCAACAGAGAGAGAAGAAATCAGACACTTTCCCCCAGATTCTCTGGTTTGCCAGGGTATCCTGTCCACCCTTTTACTCCAAGCCAGGGGAAAGCTGTGCATATGATTTTGGGTGGCTTCATGTTTTGTTTGCCTTGGTGGGAAGCTCAGGCTGAAGCTGTTGTCATCTCCCTGTTTGTTCACTTGGTCTTAAATGGTTCACAGGTGTCCACCCAGGGCTTGGGATAACCAAAGTAACTGAAATCTGGGGTTCATCATACTCAAGGCAAGGAAAGATGGGTCCCATAGAGAGCAGCTGTCTGCCCTGTGACAACAGGAGATGCTAACTCCAGCCCAACAGGGAAAAGTTCACTGGAAGAAAGAAACCCTTAGAATAAGGGCATTTATTTTCCCACTTGCTGTGAGGAATGAGAGTTCAGGGTCCATCTTGCAGTGGGATCTGTGTGTTGTGGCCATGGTGGAAGGAGTTGAGCAGTGTCCTCCCTGTGTGACCAGCCTGGGGGTGCTCTCCCAGAGCCCTTCAGGTGCTCCAGAGGGGATCCCCACAGCACTGGAGACTCATTGTCCCACTGGTAGAGGAGCATGTCCCACCCAGCATGGCACTCCTCACATCCCAAATGCCACTTCCTGCAGTGGGGGCTGAGTGTCCTGGCCCTGGAACTGGGGGGCAGCTGGGAGCTCCCCCAGGCTGACACTGTGTGGGACATACCAAAAACATCCTGCATGGCTGGTGCTTTTCCTCTCTGGCACCAACACAGGTATGCATAAATAAATAAATAAATAACTGAATAAGCAATCGAAAACAATTTTGTGAATTTATTGTTGGCAGCTGCATTAGAGAGAGTGTAGCAAAGTGGTAGATAATACTTTTAAGTTCCTAATGGATTTTTAGAAAAGTTCTTTCTCTTTTTTTAAGTGCAGCCTGGGAAGTCACTGCTGCAAAAATGTATTTGAGAGCCATGAGATAGAACAGATAATTTTCTTTCGCATAAAGCTTTAATGTTTTCTTTTTCCTAAAGTAAATAACACCTTGCTGAGCCATCTTTAAGTACACCAATTTCTCTCTGGAAAGGAGATTGCAAAGGTGTTAATTACAGTGAGCAAACTAGTTATTAATGGTATTTTTACATTCTTGTCATCTATTGGTGGCTAAAGGAGGACGGGGGGAAGAGGTGCTACATTTGTAATACAGGTTCCTTTCTGCCAGCAGGAAGAGGGCAGTGAGAACAGAGAGGGGTTTAAATTATTCTGTAAGGGTTAAAGGAGCTGACATTTGGGCATGGATGGCTGGGTAATAGAAGTTCTGAAGAGTTTGCCTTTACTGCCTTTCCCTTTAGTGATCCGTGAACTAAAGTGTCCCCAAGTAGGATGTGACACAACAACCTGAGCCTCGCTCATTAAAGGCTCCTATTAAGGCCTGTCTGGGAGCTCTCTAATGCCAGATCACTGAGGCCATGGAGCAGAACAGCACCTCTGGAGCTCCTGCCATCCCTAATGGCAGTGCCTGGCTCACGGGCAGAATCTGCAGCTCTGCTGTCCTCTGGGGCTGCTAAACTCTGCTCTCAGACCCCTTGAAGATGGAGATGATTGATACAATGGGCTTAAGTTGGTTAATGATCTTTTTACCAGAGATAATCATCAGATGGCAATAGAGCCATGAGCTGAGAGGTGTTATTGTAGCAGAGTAATGCTGTATATGTAATTATCATCTCCTGACAGTGAAGTATGGCCAAAATAGTTCTCTGAAGGGTTTACCTGTATGTTTACTTTATATTGCTGCTACATAGAACCTTGGTTTTCCTGAATCTTGAGTGCTCTGTATGCTTCTAGTATTTGCACCTCAAGAAAGGCATGGCACTTATAAAAGAACCCACCTGTGAAGAAGTGTTAAGGGGAATGCCCTGTGTAACATTCCTCACTCACTTCTGTGCACTTCCCAAACAGCTCCTTCAGCTGCTGCTGCAGGACAGAGAAGAGGAGGCTGGCTGGGCATCTCTCTGAGCCCCAGGACACCCCCTCTGTCCCTACAGCCCATTAAACAGTGTTGTGCTGGAACACAGTCACAGTAAAATTTGACCAAAGCCAAATGAGACCAAACAGCAGGGAGTAACTCATATTTGAACATTAGGCTGCTTTGATCATCTCTGTTCATCTCAGTATTTTTGAAGATACAGTTGTTTGGTCAGCAAATGTGACTGGCAATGTCATTTCATGCTGACAGAGCATAGAATACAGGCTGATTCTACTGAGAGGCCTTTTTTGGGGAAGAGGTGTGACAGAACATGGGTACAATCAGTTATTCAGCTCAGAACAAATATATATGACACTGTCCCTAACAGAAAATGCTTCTGTGGAGAGATGTGCTGTAAGGAATTCTATTACAGTACAGAGGGATTAAATGTGACTGTAGATACGTTTTGAGGGGGGTTATTTGGGTTTGTTTTTTTTTTTTTTTTTTTGTGTATGTGCCTATTTTCCTGGATAGCAGCATGGATTGTAGCATTTATGTGTTAGCAGGAATGAGGAAAATCACTTACATGCAAATGTGAAGCTTCAGTTGCATGATATCCATGCTGTAGGTGTATGTAAACTGTGCATGTATAAGGAAATTTCTCCAAATTGCTGCATATTCAACAACTCCTCAGGCCACAGTTACTTGCTGGTGGTGAAGTAACAGCAAAGCTCAAAGCTGTTGCTGCAGGATGAGTACTGGAAGTGTTGAACCTGCCTTGGGCAGGACTGGGTGAGCCCCTGGAGCTGTGCAGGGCACAGGCATGAAGGCTGGTTCTCTTATTGGCACAAGATTTGATAGGTAGAAAGTAATTTGAGGACTTAAAATATGTATTAAAAGGGATTTTGAAGACTGTGGTCCTTAGTCTTATTTCCTGGTTTGAATGAGAAACATGGTGAAGATGTATGTTGTATTTCAGTATTTGAGGAAATTTGTTTGTTCAGGATCAGGGTTCAGGACCATTTACTCATTCTTACTGTTTTTTCTTGCCTCCCCTAATCCCTCAGAGTTCTGGTGTTTTCTCAGTATATTGTATTTTCTTCCCAGCTGCAGCTATTCTGATTTGGCCCTGTCTGTGTGCATGTGTATTGTTTATTCCTGTGCTGCTGTTATTGAATGGTCATTGGTTTTGATCCCTCTTATTTTCTTAAAAATAGTTATTGCTTTGATAGTTATTGTTTGGTGTTAGTTAGTTAGAGGTTGTTTAGCTTTAGGTCTTCCTCAGAGACTGGGTCAAACCCTGAGCTGGGTAAAATCAATGTAATCAATAGAGCACTGCTGATGCACATCAGCACAGATGAGCCCTTGTGTAACATCAGCTCAGCAGAATCCTACTCAAACCTTTCCTTTATTTCCTAGTTCAGCTTTTGGAAGGCATTTATGGACACAAAACACATGTTTTCTTCCTGCAAATCCTGTGGTTTTCAAAGCATAGAGCAAACAGTACTCAATTAAAAATAATAGCTTTTAATTAAGCATGTCAGAAATGTACCCTCTTTTTCTGTACAAATAACTTGAAGCTTGGAATATTTAAGAGGAAGAGTTGTAATCTTCTCCCCAATGACTGAATGTATTAGTTCACAATTTCCATATTTCAGGCATTTGCCACTTGCCATATCATGACACTTTCAAACAACAATCTGTCTCTTTATGCAGAGGATAATTAAGAAAATACCTGATGCCTTTTTGCCTTTGCCTTGGCAGTAAATCCCACATACATGTGTGGGAACAAGGAGAGCCAGCAGTACTTGGCCAGCCAATTTCTCAGGACATCAACCAGCAAATGTTCCTTTTGCAGTTGGTGTTCCACAGCCCAGAATTTAAAACCACAGGTTTAAATATGTGACCCAGCCACCACTAAAGAGGCAGCAGGAAGCTGCCAGTGGAGCCCAGCAGTGGTGACTTTCTGTCTCCTTCTCTAACCTTTATATATGCTGCCTCTGTGTGTCAAGAGACAGTAATACATCTTCCCAAAATAGATGGCTGCAGGATGTGCTGGTAAATTGGTTGACTGACAACAATGAGCAAAATCATCAAGAGACACGTGGTTGTGACCAGTGTCCCTCACCCTGTCCTGGAGCATCTTCATGGGCACTTAGGACCCCAGCAATCTTCAGTGATTTCAGAGATGTAGCTTCTTTTCAAAAATGTCCATTGTCTGCAAAGGAAGCTGTTAGGGTAGAAAGGGAGGATCTTTCAAAATATGACAGTAATTATGATTTGTTCTTGATGAAAAGCCTGTCCACTGCTGGGTGGGTACCCTGCATGGTTCCTATGCACAGCACACCCACTACCTGTCCCTGTTTCAAAATAGGAAAGGCTTAAAACAAAGAAGGGAAGAGCACTGATTGCCAGGAAATTGCAGTACAAAATGAAGGAACAGCAGAAGAAAATTCTGTTACAAACAGGCCTCCCTTCCTGCCCTGAGCTGCAGAGAGTTACAGGTCACAGCACAGAATGCAGTCCTTCATCTGGATGCTGCTGGGCAGGCTGGAGGGGAGTTTAGCAGGTTTCTTCTGGTGGAGGTCATGTGCCAGATGAGGTGAACTTGGCACGAAAGAAGCGAAAAAGCGAAGTTTGAGATGTGAAAGATAGAGACAACATCATATTAAATATTTGTTTTGCCTCAGTAAACTCCGAGCTTCCACCTTTGCAATATCCTCCAAAATCTTTGTGAGAAGCAGGGCCATTATTTTCCCAAAGCACTTGTGCTTTTGAGCACGTCTTCATAGGCTTTTCACATGCAGATGGAAATCTGGGCAGAAAAGTTGCTTCTCCTTTACATGACCTCACCTTCTGCCTCAACCTGGCCTGCTGTCAAGTTTCCACAGCATTTTTCAGAAACCCTGCATTTTCTCTTGATTTTTCATGGTCATGGCTATGTTGTCACCAATGACAGAGCACCATTACACCATTTGCTTGATAGCTTGAGAAATGAGAATAGGCTCATCATTTATAGAAAGCAGCCCAATAGTGGTACAGAACTGAAGGCATCGTTTTCTTGAATGTTTAAGAAAATGTTGTATTTGTTGGAGGCAGTTGGTAGCTCCTTCCCAGGCTCTGAAATCTAAGTCCATTTCATATTTGAACAACTAATATGTAAATAATAATTTAATGTTTAAATACCTTCGTGAATGTAACTGGTTTTTTTCCTGTTTTGGAACATTTTCCTTTTGGTTCAACTCTGAGCTTTGGTTTTAAGTGGTGCCACATTAAAGACATTTTTCAGCTTTAAGGAAAGCACATCTTCCAATGTGAAAAACAGTATCCTAGCTTGTATTTCAGATCTATCTTTGAAGATACCCTTGATGTAATTCATCAATACCTTTAAGGAAATAGAAAGGAGACTGCTCTCTCAGTTAATTACAGAAAAAAATATCATTACCTAATCATATACACATAGGAAAATTTCAGAGCTTTCACTGTGATTAATCATATAATGTGTCATACTTGGCAATTAAAGTCTAGACTGACTTTAAGGAGTTCTATGTCACAAATTTTAGGCACAAAAAACCACCACTTGGTTGTATTTTAAATGTCTAATACTTTAAAAAATAGATTTGTTTACTTCTTTTAAAATACTCTTTAGAGCTCTTTTGAGTGCCTCAGTGTGTGTTACAGACCTGCCAAGGTTCTTCCTGCAGTTACACATTCACTTGTTAATGACTTTGTCTTAATCAATACTTTCTCAAATGGAGATGCTCAGATATTTCAAGAGTCACCTTAAAAGACCTCTGGCAGATAAATAATTAAACGACCTGCTGGCTGCCTTCCTGCATGCAGAGAACTTCTGGTAGAAACCTAATTGTTTGATTTCAAAAATCAAAACCTGCCAACCCCTTGGAAAAAAAAGCAGTTTTAGCTGTTTGAAGAATCTCACTGCTTTTAACAGGTCATTGTAGTGATGAGCTGCAGAGTGAAAGAAGAGATACTTTTGTTCATTAAATTTTGTAGCTTGCAGAAGGGGGAAGTGTTGAAAACTAGTGCATAAAATCTCATCTTGTCAGGTTGCTAACTAAGAGCTTGATCCTGGAGTTGCTCAAGTGTCTGTACAACTTGCTGGTGTCAGTTGTGTTGAGAGCATTACACACGTGCACACGTGTTTGGAAAATGAGACAAAGGAAATCTGAATCCCTGAATTATTGCCCTGACATTAACTTCATTAAGGTAAGTGGTAATAGGGGAGTCTGAGTGTTGGGGCTGGTTGTCTCTCTCCTTTATGTCCTTCTGACCAGTGGAGCCTCTGCTCTGACTATTTTGAGCTTGACAGAAATAGCTTTGACATGGTGACAGGACGTGTGCTAAGCTGCACAAATGTGCATATTAATTTGGTAATAAAACAAGTTAGTATTTGTCATTGCTGCTTATTAGATTGATGTATTATCTATCTAGACAGTACCCTGCATCTTTTGGAGGCAGTGCTCGAGGGTGACAGCTGCCAGCACTGAGAAGGGGTGGAAACTGGGGTCTCAACCTCTTCATCTTCAGGAACAAACACTTGCCAGAACTACTCTGTTAGTAGCCTTTCTGCATTCAGTACGTCCTGTTTGTAAATCATTGCAGGCTTAGACACCCCAGAGGATAGATTGGGAATTTAATTATGTTATGTTAATTAAGTTATGCATATTGGATGGAATATTAAAGTGGACTGTCGGATTCTTTGGAAAATGTGGTGGCTGGTTCCTTGAGGAAGGAAGATGTGCAAATCCAGATTATGAGTTTTTAGGCAACATCTGATGTACTTTTGACTTTAGGATCATGTGAATAAAGTTTCCTGCTGCTTTGAGACTTCTGAATGCCAAAGGGCTCTGCTGACACAGTCAGGGACCTGTGAAAACTGGGGGCATCTCTCACCTCTGAGTGCTCATGTTGGTGACAGATCTTCAGTGCCATGGCAGAACCCTTCCATGAGTGGGGCTTGTGGGAAGTCAGGTAATTGGCCTTGCTGGGATGCAAATAAACCATGATTAGGATTCACTGGTGAGCTGTGGCAAAGGGAGGCTGTGAAATTCAGTGGGATCAGCACAGCTATGCTTAGCTGATGAAAAGGGGAGAGTCAGTGGATGTAAGTATGTCTGAGAGAGCATCCTTTGTGCAGATTAAGTTTTCATTTTGGTTACCTCTTTTTAGCTTCTTCATTCATGTGTGTTTGTATCACTTCTAATGTGGTAGAAATATTGACTTTGTTTTACACTGAAGATCAAAATAAAAGTGTCTCAAGGAATTAAAAGAATAATTCAGCATAATATCTGGAAATAAGGAGTTTGAGAATCTGTTTTAAAAAGTAATATAAAGGATTACATCATGCTGAGTTTTCAGGGTCATTGTAGTTCATGAGTAAAGTTTTTTTAAGATCATCAAGATCTTAAAATTAGGAAGAATTCAACTCTTTTCATATTTTTGGATCATGATGCATGTATTATAATATATACAGTGTGTGGTCCTCCTTCCTCTGATCTATCCCCTTTTCTGTCTACCTCAAAAATGGTGTGAGGATGCTTTTTCTGTTCAGCTCCCAACTACTAAGTTTCTCAGATAAACTGTATTTTTATTTAACTGGTCTAGAGCTTGATGTGTTTAGCTCCCTGCAGTTATCAAGAGAGCCTCTTGGTTATAGCAGCTCAAAATGTACCTTGTTATTTATAAACTTGAGGAGGATGAAAAACCTGAAGTCCAGCTATACTCAGCATCTTTAAAGCTCTTTTTTCAAACATTTTTGCCATTAGCAAGAAAGCAATTACATCAGACCTTTCCTTCTTCCCTGGTCAAGATAATTCTACTTCAGACAGAGCTGAGACTTGAGCAGGGGAAAAGCTTTTGCAGTCTCCTGTCCACTTTTCTGCTGCAGTTTGATTCTGTGGAAAAGCTTCCAGATCCTTCAGTGATGAGCTGCAATAGAAAAGCTCATGACAGGGATAGGTTAATAAATGTTACTTTATTCTGCCCCTTTTGACAGAGAGGAATGGCACTTAATGTTTAAATCACAAAGGTTCACTTTGTATGAGCTTGATTTTGAGTCCTGCCTTCTGTGTTATGCAGAAATGTAGTTGCTGTTCAGTGAGAACAGTTTTGTATGTTCAAGTTGCATTCTGTGCACCCTCTAAAGCTTCCCAAAGCATTTTGTTTGTTCAAAATTCAGCAAATAATGCTTACAAGATCACCCCCTGAACATGCCTTAGGGAGCTTCATACTTAAAGCTGATGTCAGGGTTGTTTCACACCCTTTCAATCTGACATTTGATATTCATGACATATTTGTCACTTGACAACTGCTTGTCATTGCTTGTAGGAGGAAATGTTTTCTGTCAGGACGTGGCTGAAGCACTGAGCTTTGTCCCATTCTCCTCTGTGATGGGGCTGCAGATGAGTATTTTTCCCTAAACCTTGGAATTCCCTCTCAGAGATGCTCATTTTGAGGCTGCAGTGGAATCTTCTGGAGGACCAGTCACAGCAGAGGCACAGGGAGCCCTCACTCTGTTTCCTAAGTGACCTTCACTGCTGCTTGGGATGAAGTGTTCTCCTCTTCTGAGATAATTTAGATAGCACTGGAGTCTCCTGCCATAACCTCAGCTTGTCTGTTCCCTTAGGTACTCATGGAAATAGAGGGATCTTTGCAGACCTGATAATCCCATAATGAAGGTAAAAAATGCCTGGAAACTTTCCTCCTTCTGGTATCTTGCTCATCTCTCCAGTGATGCTGGAAGTTTTCAGATTCAGGCAGTTCCCTCAGCCCTAACCCTTGAAAAGCCCAGCCAGGAGATTGGTATTGAAACCCATACTATCGAGAGGAAAGAAGAAAAATAGTCCTCTGCTTTTTTCTTTTGAGTTGTTCTCTAATTCTTTTTGGATGGCATTTATTTAGCTTTTCTGTGAAACCTGGAAAGATTGACTTTTATTTCCCTTGCCCCATTTTCTGACTGGAAGTTGATAAAATCCTTTTGTAACCATCCTGTAACCATCCCAGACGCAGGCACATACAACTGAATTTCCAAAATGTGGGAGGCATTACCTTCTGAGGTTTCATTTGACAGTCACAAGCTTGAAGAGGAGTTACCAAAAGTCCTCCTCTCTTCTCAAGCAGTCAGTGCTTGGCCGTGGTGCTGTCCCGTGTTTGGGCACACGGCGCCCTCGGACCAAACCTCCTGGGGAAGCTCCACTGTGCAACACTCCTGGTGAACTCCTCTGTGGATGCAGCCCCAGGAGGGAGAGGGTCAGGGCTGTGGGAATTGAGGGCTGGGCTGAGCTTCCAGTCTGCTCCATGTCCACCTCCATGGCTGCAGGGTTCTGGCTGAACCTCCCATCACTGTGTGTGCTCTGCAGGTCACAAGGTCCAGTGATGCTCCAGGGAAAACAGGAGCATCTAGCAGGCTCTGGATGTGTGGTTTTCTGCTGGATGCCCCACTCAGGGGTAGACATTCAGACCATTTTGCCTCTTTCTAAGCAGATTTTTGTCTTTCTTTGGAAGCCTTCCAGGAGAAAATGCAAATAGAGTAGTGATGGAGAGCATGTAACACTGATTAGTTTTATTCTGGAAATGCCATACACATGATCTCAGCTAATCATGCTATCTATCTATATATATATATATGTATATATATTTATTAAAAAATTATACTGTTTTTCAGTAGGGAGAAGGGGTTCTTCCTCTAGAAAATCAATTTTTAATTCCTTATTCTTACTGAAAAGGTGGCATACAGTCACAAATTTAATTAAAGGTATAGCAAGCTTTGTCAATCAAGGGAAGCAGAATTATACTTTGGTTACTTTCCAAAATGGCAGAGGCTTAAAAGCAAAACTAAAAAGCCTTTCCCACAATGTGTTAACACATTTTGACCATTATTACAGCTCATGTTTGTTGTTGTTTTGCTTGTGCTGATAAGAGAATATCATTATACAGAAAATCAGATCGAGCAGTTTCCAGCCATTGCTGGCTTGGTGCTTTAGATCTTTCTCTGCTTCTCTGTGTAACTTTAATTAAGCATTAGGTCAATCTTGGAGGGAGCAAAGCCTTTCAGAAAGTAATATGTAGGGAATGGTATAATAGGATTTCTTTTATTTCAGCAGAGGTTTCATTTGTTGTCAGGGCAAGAGATGCATAAAACTAATTGCAAGACTGCCAGGAAGAACATATATTCTTGTTATGATAACAGAACTTTGTTTACCTGACCTTCCAATTAGTCAAATGTGGATTCTTGTTTGTATCCTGACTGCCTGATCTCTGTGGGTTCAGCTGGTTCAGGTACAGATGCACTTCAAAAAAAAACCAGAAGAGCAACCCCCTCAAAGCTGATTTCCTTCATCTCCCACCCCAGCTTGTGGAAACAAATAAGATTTCAGTGTGATATTAATGAATAGTAACAGAGTCAGAATAATTGGTACCCTCCTGGTTGTGATTAGGATTCAGGGGAGTTACTTAACAACCACTGTTTCTTAAATATGAATTCTGATTAATAACAGAGATCTTTTTCTCTCATCTACTGTGCCTGTAACTAACAGGCTTTGCAGCTGCAGTACTTCAAAATTATGTATTTCTTTTTATGCTCTATCATGTCTTGAATTGTAATAATCTCAGTAGGAATTTTTGAACAGCATATGCCTGTGTGACCCTTGGTTTTTATTTTTTGTAAAATTTTTCATTTGTTTATTTACTTTTGCCTTTATGATTGAGGATCACGCTGGTGCTGTTTAAATCTGTTGCCTCTTGTAAGAGATACTGAGATAAAGGTTCTTGGTTACCTCTGGCAATAAACATGCTTTGAGAGTGGCTGTTATGTAAACACAAGGATGCTGTAAGTGATTTCATTGTACTCACTGAGTAATTAGACATGAACTGTTAATGTCACAAAAGTATCTTAGGAAATAAACTTTATTGTGGGAGGGGGCTCGTATTTGTTTGTTTTAGTTTTATGGAGGCCTTTCAGCTCAGGAAGAGCTTTGGAGCTTTGGCAGCAGCCCTGGCCATGTGTGCTGCATTAATCCCAAGCTGGCTGCCACATCCATTGCTCCCCTTGCTGTCACAGTTTGGTGCATGTCAGTCTTCATTAACTGACTATTTTAGGAATCTCCAGCCATTCCCAGGCTACAGCTCATTAAGAGCATTCTAGTGCGAGGAGTGCAGGAGGTCAGATGCTATTTTATGAAGTGCAGTTATGTGTCCAGCAACCCTCCAGCTGCTGCTCCAAGTGCTGTGCTGCTCTGGAAATCTGCGTGAAGCGAGGGGAATGAAAGACACTGTCAGTGTGCTTCATCTGCCCTTTTATTCCTGGGACATCCTGGGGTGTTGGACAGAGCAAGGAGCTGCAGCAGATCTGGCTCTTCATCAGGCTTGTTGGTGGTCTGGAGGGCCAGAGCAGTTCCTGTGCCTTGGCTCTTTAGAATTATGTTTGAAAGTGTTTGAGGAAAAAGTGCAGCATGGAAAATGGATGTTTCAGGAGTTTGCACCAGTATAGTAAAATTTGCTGTAAAAGGAGCAAAGCAGTGGATTTTTCATGCCTTTTGAACTTGCTAACAGGTTTTCATATAAATTTAAAAATTTCCTCACTGATGTCAGCAACAGATATTTCAGAACTTACTAGGTCAGTTACAAGTAAGAAGCACTTACTTAATAATAAAGTATTAATATTTATGGAGATTGCATATTTATTCAGGGATCTCAAATTGTATTACAGATTAAACGAATTACTGCACACACCACAGGCTGAGGTACAGAGAAGTTAAATCAAATAGAGATCATCCAGGCTTGGAGCTGGTGAGTTTCTTCAGGGAGTGCAATAATTTTTATCCACAGGCTGAGCAGTTGCAAGTGCTTTGTAGAATCAGGTTTAGTGAGTCATTGGCAAGGCTGGGAATTGAGTGTTGCAGTCCTGTCTCCCCAGCCCGTGCTCTAACCAGCAGACCATACTTCTGCACCTTACTTCATCAAACAGCAAATTCCACTCCAGATCCATCCAGGTTCTGTTAGGTAGTTTTTATTTCTAAAAAGGACTGGAAATGAAAGACTCACTCACCCAAATCATGTAGAGATGACTCAGATAGCAAACTTTTTAAATCCTCAGGCCTCTTTTTAAAAAAAAGAAAAGAAAAAGGAAAGAAATCTGTGAACAAACTCCAAAGGAGTATCAAGAGACTTGGGCTGAAAGGAAAGTGTGTGAGCCATTCAGAGTACCATTAAAAGCTGGTGTTATGCCAACTTGTGGTCCAGCGCTGTTCTTCAGTGTAATTTATTTTACTCCTAAAACAAACCAGCCCCACTAATGGCAAACAAAAAAAAGCTTCTTTCATCCAGGTTTTGATTGTTGAATGAAAGGATTTCGGAGTAAGCAAACCTAACCCACTTAAATTTCATGGCATGCGCCTGCACCCAGGATTTTTTTGTGTGTCTCTGTTAACTTCTCCACTCTGTGCTTGTGTTGCTGTAACTGTGTCATTCAGATCAGAATAATAGCCCAGAACCTAATCCCAGTGTATTATCTGTGCCTCACCTGGGCATTCTGGCCATGGCTTGTCAAGTGGATAAATTGGCTCACCCTCCATGGTGTGAATAAGAGAGTATTTGTGGTGATTGTAAATACTATTGAACTAAGGGGGTTGCTAAGTCAAAGCACATATTTGGAAGGATTTCTCTGCATTGGGACACAAAGGAATCAGTCCTCTCAGCTTTGCCTATGTTGAAAATTAAAAACTGAGTTAAATTAATAAATGTAATTCACTTAGGATTTGTGTTTAACAGTTTATTTTAAAGCAGAATGCCACCAAGACGTTCAAGCACTTGGAAATACAGATTTGTAAATAAAGTGTGAATAAATGTGTGTAAAGTGTGTAAATAAATAAAGCTCAGAAACTTTGCAAGACTCTGAGGGTGTAGAAATTGGGTATGAAATTACTATTTTGGAATCTATAAACATCCTCTGGCTGTGCTGCTCAGCAATATCCTGAAAGATAATTGAAGTTTTCTAGAACACTATTCTTTTGATCCAGAAAATCATCAAAATTTGTATGGGTGTTTCAGCTACCCTCTTTTAGCAAAGATCTGAAAACCAAGTAAATACACTCATTAAAGAAGGGTTTGTGCAGGAGTATGTCTGCAGTTACTTTGGGAGGAAAAAAAGAAGCCTGTTCAGAGGAATTTTAAGCAAGGTACAGGTTAAAGTAATTTCAAATTCTGCATAAGTGTGTCGCTTTCTATGTGCTGTTGGCATTGTTTGGTCTTTTGTACCCGTGTAATTTACTCCCACACAGAAGCCATTTACGCTGCTCTTTGCCCTTTGGGAGTGGTTTAAAATGATCTTAATGTAAATGAGAGCCCTACCCTGAGGTCCAGGCTGCTCCCTGCATCTTACTGCCTGAGGTTAGTGCAGTTACTGCAATCAGTGTGATTGCAGAGTGGGGCTCAGGGCTGCCCCAAACTGCACCTGGGAGAGCTTTCCAAAAAGAAACTCTCAGAACAGTATCTCATTACTTCTGCAAACCATTTTTTTAAGCAAGTGAAAGGAAGATCCTTTGTAGCCTCCAAGGAATCTTTCCTCCAACCAGACAAGAAATATAAATCAGGCATTTACAAGAATAGAGACAGTTCAGGTGAGAGACCCTGAAAGCTGCTCTGCATTGTCTTGAGTGCCATTAGGGCTGGGCCCAGAGATTTATTTCTCTTAAATAATGAGGAGGAGCGTTTCACACTTTAGAAGTTTTTTGGTTTGTTTTTGTTTTGTTTAACTTGTCTGTAGCTTTCAGGTGTCAAGGAAATTTGATGGTTTGGGGTTTTTTTTGAGTCTTCAATCTCCTGACAGGTAAAACCTTTTCTGGCTGACTGGTCACATAAAAAATAATTTAGCCCCTGTTCTTGTTGCTTTCCCCCTGATGTTTGTACAGCTTGATTTAAGAAAGGCAGGAGGGAAGAGGCATTTCTAGAACAAGAAATAATTTGTGATCTTGCAGTAATATGTATGTCCTAGAAAATGCCATGTTTTGACCTTTCTCACCAGTGGATGCAGAGCCGGGTTTCTCAGCTAAGGACCTGAACTGGACTGAGCAACATCCTGCTACTCGGACTAGGCAGGCAGATCTTTCCTGAAATTTAGTTCTTGTTGAAGGAAACAGAGTTTCAACTGGAGAATTTTCAATGTATGTCCCCATCACCTCCCCAAGGCCTATTGCTTTGGGGGTTTTGTTTTGGGGTAGAAAGTAATGAATTTATCACTGTGATATTCAATCTTGTTACATTTCAAATCTGTTGAGCTACTCCTGGCTTCTGCTCTTTTGCTGGTGTGGTTTGACCCTTGCTAAGGGATGGCTGCATTGGTGACAGCAGCTCCTCTTGCAGCTGGACCCATGCTTTCCTGTTGATTTCCAGTTTACCTGACTGGATGCTCTGTGGTGCATCCACATTGCTTCAGCAAAGCAAAGAAACGTGCTGGGAAAAGGTGTCAGGTGAGAGGTCCCAGCCAAGTGTGGAGCTGGGTGGGTTTTGTGGTTTGATTCTGCTGTCAGCATCACAGGCAGGGAGCTGGGAGAGTGTTGACAGCATCTGTGCTGTTGCCTGGCCTGCCACAGGAGCTGTTCCCAATGCAGCCATCCCTTTGTGCAGGACAAGTCACATTGGATACAGACTCTCAGACTCCTCAAAGTCTGGTGCTTTAAGCTGAATCTTGCAATCACTTCCTTCCTTGCAGTAAGGTCCAGCTTTCAGGGCTGAAAATGGAGCTGAAAGTCTCCATATTTTGGGCAAATGTTCCTGTTCCTTTGAATCTCATGTTACAGCACCATTTTCAGAGAGGTGCAGAAGGGAACCTGGGAGAAAAAAATAAAATTGAAAGTCCTTCTACAGGTTACACATCAAAAACATGTGCTTTGCCTAAAAGAAATCCCAAAACATATTTGTGAGACCAAACCAGTTTTGTACACTTGTGTACATACACACACACATGCAGAGATGCTGTAGCAGTATATCTAACATGTATATTCTGCATATAAACAGAAAATGATATGGCTACCAGAAGGTTTTGCAGTTGTACATTGTTTTTCAAATTTCTGTATCATTTCCACATAGAAATAATAAAATATAAACCTATCAGAAAGTAAACAGCTCTGGTTTTCTTTGTGTTAGGAATTTTTTTATAGAGCTTGCTTTGCCTTTAGCTGCAAAGCCTGAAATTTAAATTGCTGCAGGCTTCCTTGATTTCCATGGTTGAAATAAATGCTCTGTATCATTTTGCTATTCATGTCATTACTCCCCGTAATCACCACACTCATCCCAGCACACTGTGTAGTGTGCTCAGTTGAATATCTCTGACTTTCAGGAGGCTTCCTGGCTGGCTGTTGTTTGTTTCTGAAGCTGCACAATGACATACTCTATTGGGCTAATTTGATAGTTTGCATTCCAGTTGCTGTGAGTTACGACTTGTGTTTTCTGTTTGCCATGTAAATGAAGAATTGAAATTTACAGGGAATCATTTGCTTCTGTGGTCTCTTCAGCTGAATTTACAGATTGTGATTAATGGTCCAAGTTTGGTGAAAGTTCAGAACTTCCACCCTTTTCTCTTCCCTCCCCACCTCTGTAAAAGTTAATTGCTGCTGCATATTCAGGAGGGAGCTGGGATGGAAATGCAGGAGAGTTAATTTCCTGCTGAACATGGGAGCACAGCTCTGCCTGGACTCTCCTCCTGTGATCAGATTCACGCACTCAAGCGTTCATGTCCTTGCACTCCTGGGGTGACCAGTTCATTTCCCTCCTGCTCCTCCTGAGCAGGGTGAGCTGTCCCTGAGAGCAAACAGCAGTGCAGGGCTGGGGGCCAGCACAGGCTGCAGCATCACACTCTGCTGCTTAAAGTACAAGCAGTATTGTGAAACTGAACACATGCAGCTTGGTATGTTGGTGAGAAAAAACAATTTTAACCCAAACGCTTCTGAACATCCATCAGGTTTTTAGTACAGTTTGAAAAAAGTTGCTGCCCAGCAACCCCTTGGCTCCTGCATTGCTACAAAAGGCTCAGATTGTGGCACAGATAGCAGAAATACAGCAAGGTGAGGTGTTCAGAGGTCGGTATAGCCGGTAGATTTGTAAATTGAATTGGTATAATTACAGGGGAGTGTCCCTCTTTGTGCCCCTGCAAGAGAGAGAAGGCAGAAGGCACTGCAGATGCTTCCCTGTGCTTGATGCTGCACAAAGGTTGCAAAGTAGAGAATGTATTTTAGTACATTAACTTTCTGTGGCTGTGATTTACTTTGCAATCAAGGTCTCAAAAATCCCTTTATTTGACTAGGAACCCTTGGGAAGTAGAATGTTTCTCAGGGTGATGAGAAGTCACAGTCTTGAGTGGGTTTTGCAGTTGTTCATATTGTGAGAGTTTGGACAATCTGTCCGTCCCCCATGTCAGAGCCACTCAGCACCTGCTTACCAGGTTTGAACTAACAGTAAAGCCTTTCTTACTCAAAAGAAATTATATTTTATTTCAAAGATCAAACAGCCAGTGAAAACTTTACTGGCGTGACCTACGCGTCTGGAAGGGGTAGGAGGGAAAGGAAACCATATGTGGATGTTGTTTGCTTTTTTGAAATGATTTTCATAGCAATCACTGAGAACTGACATCTTCAGAGTTTCCTGACCAGAGGTTGGCTGACTAATTACTGTTTCTATTACAATCCTGAGATTCACATTGTGAGAGATGAGAGAAGTAAAAATAAAAGCAAATGTGCTTGGATCCTGTTTGTCTTCTCATAGATGAGACAAATGACTTTGTGCTCTGCTTGCCATACTCAAACAAATGGTTTTAAAAATACATGTGTGGGTAGAAACACACACACAAACACACACATATATATATATATACACACACATACTTGGGTTTATAGGTTTAATCCAGAGAGGTAGGGGGGTCTTTATCACAGAAGCCAATTTTAAATAATTATATTTAAAGAGTAACACAGGGGAAGTCATGCACAGCCACGGAGCAGAAAGGCTCAGTGTGTATTGTAGCTCTGTAATAGCTATTATTTATCACAAATGTGCTGTCTGTTTGTTCACACAGAGTAATGAATGACCTTTCTGTTTCCACAGCTAGACCTGTGTAGACTTCAGCTGATGGGGGTGTAGTGCAGTAGCTATTTATCATGCTTCACTTATACTGATCACTGGTTTAAGCTGTACCACCAGGGTAATGTGTTGGACTTATGTTATGGTTCAAAAAAGCATCTTTTTGGGGTTAACAGCTAAGAAAAGCAGCTACTTTGTGTCCCTGACTGCTATAATTCAAAATTGACTTTGCTGAAATTTGAATCAAATTACTGCCAATATTGTCATAAGCAAATTTATCAGCCAAGGACTTGTTTACCATGTCTTAGCAATGCAGGGCCTGATTGGATGTTTTCCTTTTTTTTTTTTTTTTTGTGTATGTGATTCCTTTGTAAAGCTTCAGTTTCTTACATTGATAAATGGGGTAGAATATATGAATGAGAAGAAGGTAACTCAGGAGAGGTAATGCATATACATTTTAGTGCAGAAAAGCTATATGAGGAAGTTACATTTTTAGCTCCTCGTACTGTTAGAAATTAATGATGTAAAGAACAACAAAGACTGTGCTTGGGAGGGGTTCAGATGGGCTGGGAGGGTGAAGTGACTGAACCATTCTCAGGAACAATCAAGGTCTCCTGTTTTGTTCTTGCAGATTGCCCCAATTAGTTATATTTTACTGAGGCAATCCTTGGATGTCAGAAGTCAGTCTTTTCCCATGTGGCATGTTAAAAAACAAAATGCATTATTAATGCTTGAGGTGGGATCTCTGCAACTGTGGGATAAAGCGTTAAATGACATTAATTTAGACAATAATACTATCATCACACTGCTTTACAAGCCAATAACCCAGCTCTTGTTCCCCCTTGTAGTTTATCTCAAGGAGGGAAGTGGATTATTGCCTTATAAAACAGGCACAATGGTGTAGGTGCTGTTCTGCTGCTATTACTGCAAATGTTTGAGGAATACTGAACAAGAGAGGTGGCTGCACATAAGTGGAGAGAGGTGGAAGACTGCAGCTCTCACCCTGTGATGTGAGCTGAAAACTCAGAATACATTCACATGTGTAAAGCCATAGGAACATCTTCCCCAGTGTAGGAACATGGCCCAGGAGTCACTCTCACTTCTTTTAACACAGACCATTGGATGGGAGAGAGACTGAGAGAATTTTGGCCTTGAGGTCAGGCCTGCAGCTGCAGCATCATGTTTGGTCCAGGCTGAATTTGTGCATGGTTAGAGCAGATATTAACTTTGTACTACCTGCCTATTGGCAAAGCTCTATCACCCAGCTTGTTCCTGATCAGCTTTTGTTATTCTAAATAACATTTACAGCCACTCTCCAGCGAATTCCAGACTCTGCAGGGTGTTTGTGAAGGACAGTGTGAGGCTGAGGCCAGCAAAGGCAGCACTTGAGGTGATGCAGGGAGCCTTGGTTTTGGGGATGCAAAGGAGCGCTGGTGGGCTCTTACCCTTGGACCTTGTTCTGGGATTTGGAGACCTGGGTAGGTGCTCCTGCAGCTCCTGCTGCTGAAGGGAGGACGTGCATAGTAAATTCTCCAGAGGGAGAAATTCACTTTTCAAGGTACAAACCACTTTTCTGTTGTCTGGCAGATGAGCTCTATGTGGTTTGGCACAAAATACCTTGTAGCAATGCTTTTCACATGTGAAATTAATGGTCTCTCTTCTCATTTGATCTTGAACTCCCTTTCAGTAAAAGCTTTTCAATGAAAACCTTTACAGTATTCAGTAAGATAAGTGGTAAGACAGCAGCCTTCGATTATTTAGCCTTCCCTGTTATTTGGAACATGGTCATGTCCCCTGACATTGGTTAATTACTCTGAAAATTACCTCGGTTATCCAAAACCTCAACTCTCCACACACATCCTGTGTCTCTGTGACATTCACATACCCAAGGTTGTTCTGTATTAGCATAAATATCTGACCAGCTCCCAGAAACTAAACAGAGAGGTTTTGGCTCTCATTACATTTATGTGTATTTCTGCCAATCTCAACATGTCTGCTGCTTTATATTCATCCATTTAAACTGGTGATTTTTGTATTAAAGCTACCCTCTGCTATGTATTGCAGAAAATCATAGTATTATAATGTCCCCACCTGAATTTTTGTCCCATCTACCAGTAAACACACTTTAATTAATCTTTAAAAAAAATTCCTGATTGTTTTCCAATTACAATATTTAAAGTTAAATTGTATTACTGCTAATACTGCAGAAATGTCCAGAAAGGTTAGATAAGAATGAGAAACTTAAAATTATTTGGGTTTTGGAGTGTGTTTTAAATGCCCTTACTTTTCCTTTGAGTAAGTGCTATAAATTTTTTTTTTGCCTTGTTTTTCAGTAAAAGCATTGGATAATGCTGCTAGTCTCTATTTTCAGCATTGCTATGGTTGTGCTTTCAAAACCACTGCAAACAGTTCCATGACATCTTGAATTGATGTCTAGGAAGTGTTTCTCTTATTACACCATTCCATTTAATTGTGAGTCAAAAGAAATAGGGAATTAATGAAACAGAGATTTTGGAGTTCACTTGAAATAGCAATATGAATTGAGCATTTAAAGTATAGTCTGTAGAACTATGTGTTGAATTTTAACCTATTGACTTAAGAAACCTCTGCCATGGTACAAAGGGCATAGGAAAATGCAAATTTCTGAGGGTTCTTGCATAGAGAGCAACGCCAAGAGAAGACCAAGAGATACAAAAAGCCCAGATAAAGGAGCCCCTCTGTCTCCGAGCTAATTAAGACCACGGAATATCCAGATGACCACAGAATATCCAGATAAGGACCAAGGGACCAAGAAGCGCATGCACAAAGGAGAAAAGGTTCAAAAGTTCAGTCATGAGGAAGACCACAAATCTTCAGCCTCAGAGACCACCAGAGACCCCCGTGTGACCACCACAGCCAACAAGGCATGGCCAGAAGGCGTGGATCTGATTGCCAAAGAGGCGAGGAAGGGCGGGGTCAGGGGTTGAATATGCATGGTAAAGTTGTGTAAGGTATTGCATATGGAACACCTTTGTGAATAAAGCTGTGGGACAGCCCAAGGCTGGGGCACAAGTTTTTATGAGAGCTATCTCACTTGTGCTGGGCACTGACACACACACCCACTGCAGAGCTAAACCTGGCTGTGGAGTTCATTCATTCCGCGAATCGCTTCGTTAAGAAGAAACAGGGATATATTGGTATTACTGGGTTTTGTCTTGGAAATGTTGTGCATATTGCAGTTTATAAAACATAGCTCAGGGTATGTGATTTGGTTTGCATGAAGCAAAATATTTGACTTGTTTTTTAGATCCCATCAGAAATTACTCAAGAGAAGGTAACATGCAAGATTTGTGGGAGAACATAAAGCATTATATCGATGGATCTGAGAGTGTGGGAGGATGGAGAGGTAATTTGGAGTGATAAAGATGAAAATTTTATTTTCAAATCTCAGTATGATTGGAATGAGTGCTTTATTTCTTTCCCCATAAGTAATTATAACAGGAAAAATACTTATGTGCCAGGAGGGAGCCATGCTGCTGGTGGTTTGGCTTATTGGAATGTTTGGGGTTTAGTGATTCTGTTGCCTGTTCACACCCAAGCCACTTAGTGCTAGAGGTGCCTCTTATAGTGAAGGTCACACCCTATGTGTGCAATTATACTTTGAATAATGTATCTTGATTGTTAAATGCATCTTGATTGTTATTTTTCTCCTACTGGCATAAATAATGAACTGGTAATCTATAAATTTGTTGACTTAACTGCAGTTAATAAGTGTTTTATGTGGATGAATTGGGTTGTCCTACAAGTGATGCTTAAATATGTAAGTGGGTTTGGAAGTGGGTTTGTTTCAAATGAATTAAAAGCTGCCACATTCCAGCTTGTTTTTTTGTTTGTTTTTTTTTCTTATTAAATAAGCTGAATTCTCTGGAAATACATGTGCATTATAAACAGGGCAAGCACCTCAGTAGATTTAGAACTGTACTTTGACATTCTTGATCATAGTTATTTTAAAAATAGTTTGAAATCAAGGGAGCTTTTAAATAAGGAAATGAACTTCTATTCATGTGTAATTTAGGAGGCAGGGTGGTGTTACCCTTGTCAGAACACAGAGAACACAAATACCACTGGATCTTGTCTTCAGAAAGCTGTCCCCTGCTCACTGCCACATTCCTCTCCTGTCTCACAGCCGGGTGGCAGAGTAGAAGTTTTGGAGTGGTTGCAGAGGGTGGAAACCACAGCTCTTGCTGTTCTGGCTTGTGGACTATTGCCCAGATACCCTCCCTGAAGGTGGAGATGGCATCTGAAGGCATGGCAGCCCCTTCTGCTCTCCTGGAGGCTGCCAGTGCTGCCCCAGAGCTGGAGGAAGGGAGCAGGACTGGTCCTTGGCTCCGCAGCGCGCGGGCTCTGGCTGGCAGCAGGGGCTCACCTTGGTGTGCACGAGCCAAGTCACGAACCAGAGCTCTGGGCTTCTGGCCCATCTTGCCATTTCCTCCTGCATCAAGCTGAGGGACAGTGCAATAACATCCTAAGCCTTGCAGAAGGACACCAGAGCACAGGTACTATGGTGGATGTTCCAGTCCTCTGCCTGCTGCAGATCAAAGCACCTCCTCCTCCTCCTCGCTCCTTCCTGAGCTGAGCTCAACAGTTCAGTTACTCCTTGCTGAACAATAGGACAGTGAACATTACACGTGTCATGTTTTTTGCTATTCCCACTTGGTCTGTACAGTGAAATGTGAGAAGGTGGTGGGGATGGTTAGTTATTTCACAGAGCCAGGAGAACAGATGAGGAACAAAGTCAATTCCTGCTGTGGTTCTCTGTGGGAAATATCAGTTATAAGCAGCTTAGTCTTGGTCCTAAGCACCACTGAATGGATCTGTTACCACAGGAGAACCAGAAAGGATTCCATTACTAAATGCAGAGGAAAAAAAAAGTACCTTTGTTGTATCTGACAGCAATGCAATGAAGTTACTGTGTAAGAATTCAAATAAAAAACGTGATTGTTTCTACCACCTAGTAGAAATACCATGGAAAAAGGTAGTCTCCTAAGACAAGTAATGTATTAGGCTTTGGTTTTCCACTTTTCACTAAATCAACTACAAATTTAAAAAAAAAAATTATCTTTCTGAGTAGGTGGTATCTATTAATATTTTAATTGGGGTGAGGTTTTAACTCGAACCAACAATATTGTTACTAGCTAAAAATGCCTGATGGAACACGTAAGGTCCAGGAAGAGGAGTTCTATTCCCTCAGCCTCTGTGCTTTTCTTTACACTGACTTCAGGACGCCCACACACAGCTTTCAGATGAGAAGCCATTAGATGGGCTAATGGGGCATCGAGCTAACCTGAGGCAATGTACATAGGGAACAGCTTCTCTCTTAACATCTTATTAGAACTCCCTCAAGTATAACAGGAGGGTAGAGGTAATTAAGCTAAAAATGCAAATAAACATGATGTGACCATTTTTATGCCAAGTGACCAGCTAAAAATAAATATCTGCTTGGTATAAGTTGTTTCCATGGAGCAGGGTAAATACCAGTTCACTGCTTGTGGCAGGGTCGTGATCTCCTGCTGTGGCCCAGATTGAAAGGTGCAGATTCACAATATTTATCCTTTCAGAAAGTGTCTGGGGTCCTGTTAGAGGAAAGAGAAAAAGATGGACAATTTGGTAGGTTGTTCAAGTCATCTTCCCGCATTGGGCCAACTGCAGCAGAAGGGGGACAGCCATTATCAGTGCTGGCCCTGTGAGGACAGTAAAAATGAATTTATGGCTCTACTCCAGTTCTTAATAGAGCAACTTGTTCTAATTGTGCCTCTTTGTAGACTCTACAGAGGAAGAATGTTTGGCAGAACGTAGAGGATTAGCTACTATTATGCCACTGAAAATCCCTGACTCTGAGGAGAGCATGAGGAGCACGTTCAAGGCAAGACTGTCATGCAGCAGCTTGTCCTCCAAGCTCATCATCAGTTCAGAGAGAAATCAGTCCATCAGTTTTCACAGGCAATACAGCATTCTCCTTAAACCTGGTCCTCCATACACCAGTGGAAGTTTTGCCACTGGCATCCATGGTTCTGGAGTTAAAGAGCTTTCACTTTAGTCATCACAAAGCTGCTGATACTGGTTGAATGAAATCACCTTGTGATCCCCTCACAAAAATGACTTCATACATTTCCCCTGTTTGTAAGATCCTTGTCTTCTCCTTGGATCTCTAAGGATTACAGTGCTGATGGTGAGCTAGTTTCTTACTGCATTGGTTTTGAAGAGGAACAGTCTTCCATGTAGCTCACCCCTTTCCTGAGCAATTGAAAGAGCTGTGCAATTTTTCCTGCACTCACACTTTCTCTCAAGCATGCCAACTTGTGATTTGGGCGAGTTGTGTTTACATTAAATTTCATTCTCTCAGGAGGTTTTTCATTCAGTAACTGTCTACCACAAGTTCACAGTAGAAATTTGCTTGATGCTGAGTGCCCTTTCCTCATGTTGGCTTTAAAAAGACTTATGGGTACTAAGCTTCTTGCAGGATCATGTGCCATCATTTATTTTACACAAGAGTCTGTTTTACATAATAAGATTTACAACATCAAAGACAACAAAAATGTTCTTTTTAAGAAAGAGAGTGTGAACCCCTTACATGCTTAGGAAAAACATTATATCCTGTATGTATTTTTCACATACTGGAATGCCTGCCATTTAGCAGAGTCTAGGGATTTAAATGAAAGCTGACAACAGAAATATCCTAGACATACCTCTTTTTTAAATACCTTTAACTTCTTTTAGCTGCCTGTCTTCTGGCTTTGCTTTGTCACAACAAAAGCCAAAATCTTAGAACTAGTTTGTTTACAGGATTTCCAGGGTACTCCAAATAATTTCTGTGCCTGGTGGAAACTCAATAAAGACGTACAAGAGTGCTGTCAAATATGCACCAAGGAGAAGAGATCTGGCATTGAGGGTTTTTCCCTCTCAGTGAAGCAGTTGCACTGTCACTGACTTGAAATCAGGCAGAATTTCCTTTCTGGGCCATTTCCTTTACAATTTTTGCCCAAGGAAGGAGCCATGGAGTACAGACTGTGTTTCACTGATCTTATGGGTCCTGCTGAAAGGGCAGGGGCACCCCAGGGATGTCTTTGGGGGGCAGGGTGGGGACACCTGCCCTGCATCACCCTTGTAAGCAGAGACCTTGTTCAGTCCATTTGTTCAGATGAGGCTTTCTTGCACTCATTTTTTGCAGGTTGAAACAAATCTAGGAGTATGAGTAAGATACTTGCTGGTGAAATGATTAAATACACCAAGTGTTAGATCCTTCTCTCATTCCCAAAAAGAAGACAGTGACGTACAAAGGGTGGAAGAGGTGGACTTGTAACCTGCAATGTCTCTGGACCAGAGGGTCAGGAAGAACCACTCCACAATGCAGGGATTTTTATAGGTTGTTTAAAGAGCTGTTTTGGTGAGTAGTAGGAGTGAGGGATTAAAATTTAGTGCAGAAGTCAGACCAGTTGATTAAACCAAATAATTATCAATATATTGCTCTCTAAAAATTTTAGACTTCCCATTCACTGGAGTCCTTTAGAGTCCTTTGCTTTTTCAGTGTCCTCTATCATGCTTCTCATAACCTTGTGAAATGGGCTGGCTCTGCAACCTGAACAGACTTTCTGGCAGCTGCAGTACCCCAGAACTGTGCATTTTGGGATTTTGTAGCAAAAAGAGATCCATGGCAAGAAAGATCTTAATTTTTTTTCTTTCTTTCCTGGTTTTTTAGACCTTTTCAGTGTAAGAAACCACTCATTCTTGCTACATTGCACGTAGTTGTAGGGTTAACTAATTTTGTTAAGATCTAGAATGTGCTTTTAAATATACTCTGGAGAAAAATTTCACCACGGCAGGGAATGAAGATGATGAACTAATCAGTTGTCTTTGTCACCAGTTTTACGATTCATTTTTTATAGTGCTCTGTCTTTATGAAATCATATGAAATGTATGAAATTGTCCTTGTTTGCAAGACTCTCTTAAAATGTTTTGGAATTCTTATTTGCAAGCCGTGTTTCAGCTAAAAATACATTGGCAGATTAGAATCTCATTGCTGCAGTTTTTCCTAAGTGCCTCAAGCACAATCTTCATGCAAATGGAATAATCCCTTTGCTCTGCAGTCTCTAGGTCAAAACTGGAAGAAAGCTTTCAGGGCCCTGCCTGCCTTCTTGAGCTGGCTCCTAGAGAAGAGCAGACAGTCACTGGAACAGCTCGTGACATATGTTTGGCAGCAAAAGCACCCCTGATTCCACATTCCAGATTATACTTCTCAGCTATGGCTGGCCCTCTTCCTGGGCACTCATTAGCTTTTCTTTTAGTCATTTTACACCCAACAGAGGTTGTCTCCTTCTGCAGAGATTTTCCTGTTATCTTTTTTTATTTTTTAGTGCAGCAGATATGCTCTCTCTTGTGTAGTGGTGGGAATGTGTTGGGGTTCCCTTTGGCTGAAAGGGTGGCTGGCAGGAAGCAAGTACATTTATTCTTAGCAAAGAGGGACATGTGAGCTGGGGGGAGCAGCTCAGGAGAAATCTGATGTGTTTCAGGAGTCTTCCTTGGCATTACATGCAGCCTCAGCTCTGCCTGCTGCTGTGGAAGTCAGGGCTGTCACCCCTCTGTCTCAGATACCCATAGGGACAGACCCAGCCTTTTATGCCTGAGCAGCACATTTCTCTAGGAACATCTGGGTGCTGGCCCCTTTCCTGACTTGGGGTCATCTCCCATTCCCAGCTGCAGCATCCTATGTTTCTGAAGAGCAGGACCAGGATGATGAAAACCACCCAGGGCATTTAAAACCAGAGAACAAATAGCAACAAGAGAAAGCTCAGAATGCAGAGAGGTGACTGGCTGAGGTAATTTAAAATAAAAAATGGCTCTTGTCTAGCAGCTCCTTTATAACACATAGTTACTGTCTAGAATATCTCAGAAAACCATTTTGTATTCTGCTAGTGTAAACCTAGATAGCAGATTTATCTATAAAGATTAGGAGTTATTTGGGAAAGTTTCATTTCATTGTTGTATTAAAACCAGAACATTCCTGTCTCTTTGTCATCTAACTGTTTTATATATTAAACTAATTACTTTAGTGAGGCTAAGTTAAACAATTATTAGTCAGACTGCATATTTGAGTCTCCTTACAGCATCAAGATAAAAATCCAGTCATCCCACATTACAAGCTCTTCCCTTCTCTTCCCTCACCTCCCCCAAAAAAGGTTTATGCTGTTTGGTTGTTTGTATTCTTTGAAGAATACGGAGGTTTTGCACTTCAGACAAGCCCATTTCCTTTTTTAATGGGAAAAGCTCCAAGCACTGCTTTTCAAACAGAAGGAAAAAGATTATTTTTGCAGACTTCTGTTGAGCAGTTTTGGACAACACCCTTTAACAGGAAAGCATGGATTGTCCTAAATTTCTTCAAGGTGGAGACAAATAACCTTCCTGTTTTAAATTACTTACCACAATTAATGGTTTGAGATGATGATAGTAATGTATAAGTTATTTTATCCTTTTACCCTTTCTATATGAATGAGTTTAGTGCACTGTGCCACTTTAAGTTTGCTGTTGAACTTATGGTGTTTGAACTTGAATTTTTTTTTGTAACAAAGAAGGGCAAAGACACCAACTCCTCATGTAAAAACATTTAAAGGAATGGGGCTGAGAGTAGACCCAATGCTAAGTCAGTGTTGAGAATAATGGATTTAAGCATAGGTTAAAAGAAGGCCAGATCTTCAGTTAGAGATGATTGTCCAGGCCCTTAAGGAAAGAAGTGATGGAATTAAAGGGACAAATATTTAGTTATGCTGCTGCACAAAACTTTCTCACGAATCTTTTCATTTTGTATCTGCTGATGAGTGTAGGTCATAAAACTATTTCAGGAATGCAAACTAAACATAACCACAAGTTTACAAAATACCAGAGTATTTTTGCATGTGGAATCATGCAGTGTGGTCTGGGAAAGGATATAACTGTCTACCTAATTTCTAAACCCTTTAGTTTAAGGAATAATAAGTAGTAAGTACATGTAGGGCATGCTGATACATGGGGCCATCCACATGGTACTGCAAGGGCAGAGGATCTTGTATTCCTCTTGCTGTTCTGGCTCTTCAGAGCTGTGGATGATTACACAGGGACAGAGACTAAAACTTCCATCTTTGCCCCAATATGATAAATAATTTTGTGACACCTTTTTCCATAGTCCTGTAGTAGAACAATGTGATTCAGCACTTGACCAAATTCCCAGTATCTGCCAGTTTGGCAATTTTAATCACAGTGATGAAGCATGAGGTCAAGATTGCAAGACATCCAGGAAGTGATTTGAAGATAAAAGTGCTGTTATTGAAAATTTTCAGGATTTCAGATTTAGAAGAAATTGTTTTGTTTTATTGAACAGACACTGTTAGCTGTATGGGCCCAAGGCATCCAGAAAGTTTTTACTAAGAACCAGTTTTGGGGGAAGTGAGCTTCGCCTCCAGCATGTTCTTGGTTCATCGTATTCCATGGATGATTCATCAAGGACAGTTCCTGCTTTCACTTAGTTTAAAAAAGAAAATTAAACCTCCCAGCATCACCACCATTAAAATGTGTTATATGATGTTCAGATACGCATGTTTTTAAGAAGAGCATATAATTTTTTTTCTGATTTCTGGATTTCCAGAACCTAATGCTAACCTCCTTTCCCTTTCCTTTCCTTTTCTTCTCTTGTTTATTTGAACGATGAGTGTGAAGCAGAAAATAGCTTTCTGGCAGTAAATGCTCTCTGGCATTGGAAAGTATTTGATGGTTAAGTTAAGAATGAAAAATATGGGGTTGGAATATGAGGTGGTTGAGCTGCTCTGCTGGCTGGGCACCTTCCCGGATGGCCAGACGTGTCTTGCTGCCACAGATTTATAATGTGGCATTTCTGCAGAGTGGGGAAGAAAATACTCTTTGTAAATGGGGAAGGGAGAGGCTTTGAAAAAGAGAAGCTGTTTTTGCTTTGGGTTTTCGATGCTCTCTGAAGTCATCATTCCTTTCTTGCCTAAAAGACACCACCACTGAGTAAAGGAGTGATGCCTTGCATGGCACTTCCTCTGCAGAGCTCACTGCTGTACCAGAGCTTTGCTCTTGCGTGTTTGGAGAGCGTCTGGCCCACGGAAGCCCAGTGCTAATGGAGCCATATAGGCCACAGTACATTAATAATATTAATGCCAAGCTACCACAGCTGCGTTGTGTTTCCTGTGCTGTGGAATTACCCTCTTAGCCAGATAAGTGCCTGCTTTCCACTTTCCATTCCCTGCAGAAGTGAGATTCGTTTCACTGCTCAGTAGCTCAGAGAGAGGCTTTGAACATGAATTTCTCCTGCAATTGCCACAGTGGGACAGCCCCTGCATACCAGTGTAATTTGCATTGCTGTCTGAGGACACTTCCACGCTTTAAGCACTTCAGGAGCCACCAAAGCAATTTATGCACTGGGCAGCCAAGTGTGCTCTTTCCTGTACCCTGCTGTGCAGATCTCCCTACAAAGCAGAAGCCCTGTGTGCTGCCCCACCTTTCTCCTTCAGCCTCCTCCCCAGCTACACTTGACTCTGGAAACAGCTTTCAACCCAGAGCTGTCTGCAGAAGTGCCCTTTGCTCCTGGAGCAATCTCCCTCTCCTTGGGGCAGCAGTGGGGGCGTGGGGAGCAGGGAGAGTGTTTGGTCCCTCTCTGTCATGATCAGTTTAGTGCACACTGGGAGCTGGTGCTGAAATGTGCTGGTGAAATGCCAGTGAAATGGTGCTGGTGCTGACCTTGCACTCCCACATAGGCAGCCTGACCCAGAACGTTTCCCATGGAATAAACTTGTACTTAATTTCAGCTGTCAATGTAGAAACCATTCATCTCTTTGTTACTAAACACGTAGCTAATTCCACTGTAAACTTGTTCTGTGTTTTGGACTGAAGTGCAGCTTTTATTAACCTGAAACTGGCTTTTTGCAGAGCTGTGGCTGAGCAGCTGGAGGAAAAAGGAATGTGGTGTTTCCCAGGAGTAACTGCAGTGCCAGCAGGAGCACTGCTAGGGACCAAGATACAGTGGGGCAAATGATAGAGTGTGATTTGTTTGGTAGGAGAAAAGTTGATTTAGCAAAAGGAAAATAAATGTAAAGGTGACATTGGTTTACATGGAAATAATGTATTCTTGTTGCATGATACTTGCTATTTTATAGCAATAGATGCCAAGCTACTGCTTAAAGCATGGATAGCATGATTTATATTCAGGGGCCTAGCAACTGGTACTGTTTTAGGAAGAAAAGGCATATGCTTTTAATATGTTAAAATGTGTCTTTGGCAGCACAAGGGTTTTAAAATACTACTGCTCTTCACTCTCTGTGTACTTCTCCCATATCTTGTTTCCCAAATTCCACAGGATCCAGCCATCTGGCCTTCTCATTATCAGGCCCACTGTATATTGTTAGTCTACTCTTCTCTAAAGAAGGGGAGACAAAGAAATGCATTATTGAATTTAGTGTAGTTATTCATTCCCTATTTGGAGTTAGATTTTAGTTTAATTTGTATTTCTTTATGTGTTTCTTGGTCCTGCCTGTTTGTACTGTGGTAGTGCCTGGGGATGGTTGCTGGCTGAGTGTGGAGGAAAGTCTGAGCTGTTGGTTTTTGACTGCTGGCTAAACTTAGGGGGTTTTAACCCTTTGTGCAGTGGGGACATGTGGCTTGTGCTCAGTTTCAGCAGCTGCCAGCCTTGGGGTAGGTCTCTGTGTGCAGCCATCTGTTCATTTTCAGGAGCTGTGAAGGAAGTGCTCAGAAACTTCCCTTGTGAGTCCCCTCTGCAGGGACAAAGCAGTGCCTGTGCTGAAGGCTGTGTGACTCTTCTTTAGTGCAGGGAAGGGGGAGCAATGGCTGTGATTTAAGCCCTTCAGAGCAGGTGAGTCCTCCAAGTTGATCCAGGTGGTGAAGGCTTATCAAGAAACCCAGAAGTCTACTCTGCTTTATTGTACATGAATGTCTTGAAAATTCAGGTGTTTTAGAATCTGCTTGTGGGCTGGGGCTGAGTGGGCTGGGTTGGATGAGAGCATCAGAGCATGGAGTGAGGGCAGAGCCATTCCTATCTGCGAGCATCCAGGCTCTGTTCCACATCAGCTGGAAGGGGCCCTGTGTTCTCAAGGAATCACAGGAGTCAAGGGCTGGGAGAAGTTAGCAAGATCCATTGATATTAATCCAAATTAACCTTTGAACACCTCACGTTTTCTGAATGCAGTTTTTAAAATGGCAGCAGACAGCGGTAAATGATCTTGTTTAATATCTCTAGCTTCAGTGAATGTGAAACATTAGTATGAAATCTCTTATTGTTATAATAAATATCTGGTTTAGCCTGATAAGAGGTGAGATGGTTCATAAAATGCTGGATGAGTAAGCCTAAAGAATCTTAATTGAATCTTCTTTCTTACAATGTCAGAGTAGTCAAAAATAGAGGTCTGGGGAATTGTGGTAAAAGGCTTTGGCATTTCCTCATTGGTGAGCTGGGCTGATGATGATCCTGTTTCCTGTCCCCATGAAACCAGCTGAAGACAAGTCACTCCTAACAGCAAATGAGGCATTTTCATCTAAACCTTTACTGTATGAAAATGTGTGTGTATGAGTTGGGAGGCACATAACTTAATTTCATAGGTCAAATAAGGATGTGAGGTTGAATTTAACCATACTGTCTGAAATAGCAGGAAATGTGTTTCTTAATGTCACCATTTTTCCTTTTCTTTTAGGAACTGTTACATTGCATAGGGAACATTTAGCAGTTGTGTCTCTGAATCCCTGTTGTTTACTGATGTGACCTTTTATAGCATTCAAATGTGGTGGGTTTTTTTTCCCCACGTAAAATGAAGCTTAAATTTAAATTTACTTTATCATTCACATTGGTGTGGCTTTGTCTTACACAAGCTGAACAAGTATCCCTGCCTCAAATGAGTAATCTGCTGGAGCTAGTAATATGAGAAAAGGCCCCTGAAAAGGTTAGTACATGCTACATTCAAGCATCCATATTGCAAATACAAGACCTTTGGTTTAGGTGACAAAGCAAGAAGATAGAAGCACCAAAAATTATTAGCTATCAGGAATTTATAAACCCTAAGCACTTCAAAGCAGGTTAACAGATAGTTAAGGGGATCATAAATCTTATGCCTAGGTAGTAAATACCCACATTATACTCACCAAATACAAAGAAATGCTTGTTTCTTCATGCATAGGTCTGAGCTCTGACCTATAGATTTCTGAGAGTTCTTGGAAGGTACTTCTTATTTTATGTCATGACGTTACTATTTCCTGCCATGCTGCAGCTTTCTCATCATCTGGGAAGAACCATGTCAAGTTGTCAAACAGACTAATTGGTTTAATATTTTGCAATTCTTTCACTTGAAAACTGATTCTTGGCTGGTGATAAAATCACTTTTGTTTTAAATGTTAGTGCCTTTGACAGATAGAAGTATTAGATACTTTGATGGGATTTTCAGAATTGCCTGTGGGTTTTGGACATTTAATTCCCATTAATTTCAGAGAGGTTCTTTGCTTCCCTCGGGACACTTTCAAAATCTCAGCCTTTGTAAACCTTCTGGAAATGGCTGGTTTTAAAATCTTTTCATTTTCAACTTAGTGGCAAATCTGTTTCTCACCCAGTTTCTGCAGCTATAATTGGAAGGTGGGGCTTTTTCTTGGAGCACTGGGTGAGGGAGGCAGCCAAAACAAGCAGAAATAGGATCATAGTGACAAACCTCACCGAGATCCTGACGCCTCTTTGGGAGGGAGCTCTGTTTGCTTTTGCAGCCCTTTGGGCAGAGTGCACATCCTCTCCTGAACATGAGCTGCTTCCCACCAGGACTGGGAGGAGGAGGGAGAGGTTTTAGAGGCACAGAAGTCACCCAGAGAGGGCTGCTGTGGTTCCCAGTGCTGTGCTGCACCTCCCCATCTCCCTGGGCAGGGGGACATGCAGAAATTCATGGTGGTCTTGCCAAAATGTGGTGGTGGAAGAACAGGGGTAGATCTCAGTTCCCTTGACTTGTTATGTGTCGTATGTTGGAGCACAAGCCCCTGATTGAAGGACACTCAGCTGGAAGGCTGCAGCTCTCAGGAATAAAGGCTGCTATTTGCTGCAAGACCTTGCCTAAGGTTTTGTCCGGAACGTAAAGCTTCAGGAGCTGAGTAAATTCTGGGTTAAAACTGGTGAGTGAATTCAGAGGCAGACAATATGGCCTGTGAAATCTGGGCTGATAACTGTGAGGAAGCAGAATGTGTAAAACAATGGGGCTGGAAGCAGGCTGGGAGCACGGAGCCAGCTGCGCAGCCTTGGGCGAGCCTGCGAGTTGAGATACACGTGATGAAAGCAGCCTGGTCCAGCAGGGAAATTCTGCCTGAAAACTTCACTCCTGCCCTGAAATCATCAGCCTTCATCTCTGTATTGCTGACATTTCTTGGCTTAACAGTTTGACTCGTCAGTAGCAAAAGACAATGTGAGAAAAAACATCTTGCAATTCATGTTGTTCCTTTGCATTCGTTCAAAATGGCTGCTGGGCAAGGGAAGGAAAGTCTTTTTCCAAAGTTTAAGAAAGGGAAGCACAGCAGAGTGGCCCTGGGTCATGCTGTGTAGTCTGGCTGTGTTCAGCCTTAGCTGTGGTCCTCCAGGAGTTGCTCTGGAATGCCTGAAGCTCCTGAATGTTTTCCTAAATGGGCCTTTTCCTCATCACAAGGAAGGGTGTGGAGACAGAAGTGACCTTTGAAGTGGTGTAGGGGTTGCAAAAAATACATTGGTGTTGATCAGAGACATCGTTGTAAAAACACAGAGCTTCCAGTGTGCTGTCTTCATTTTTCTGACTTGCATTTGTCTGCTGGTAATAAAGTCCTGTCCTTTGTCTTCAAAAGCACCAGAGATAGGTGCAGTATGAAAGGAATGATCCTGAGGCCACCAAAGAGTCCCATTTTTTGTTGTTGTTTATACCAAAGTATTATGTTATACTATTGGCAAAGTAATTTTCAGCTCCAAGTGAGACAAGATCAGTCACAGTGGTTTTCACAAGATTGATGTGAAGAGCTAGAGTGGTGCTAATTAATCAGAGATGGGGAGAGCGTGTGCCTGCATACTCAATTAGTGTAACATTTCCTAAATTGGAACGGAGCTCTGCCATACAGGAATGCTACAGCAAAGCCTGAAGGGTGCAGGGATACAATTCCCAATGAACCACCTGAACTTGAACACTTGCACCCCCAGACACCCCCGAGTGCTGAGCCCAGAGGGATTTTCTGTGGTAGGTGCCGCAGTGCTGGGAATTGCCAAAAGTGCTGGAAAGGCAGCATTTCCTTTGATTTAGATGATGTTATATAACTAGGCTCCTTAATTATATTTTTGCTTAAACAGAAAGAGGACTGGGTGTTTGTTACAGTAAATCATCTTTGACATAAACAATACTTAGTTACGGCTGCTTCTCACTGTTCTTTGAAATCCAGTCTCTTTTAAGAAAAACTGCATGTTGTGAGAGCTGCTACAATGCTATAAATAACAATAAAGTGGTAGTTCCAGATTTGTTTCAATACTGCACATGGAAGCTTAAAAATGAAAACTGATCTCTAATGTAAAAAAAGTGTAGATCGTAAGACAGAATACTTTCTGTGCTTGATATCTAAATAATTTTCACCTTTAACCTCTAGTATTTGTATTTGTTTGTTCTTATGTTACAGCAAAGGTACTTTTTTTCCCTATAGGTAGAAAAACCTGTAAGCCATTGTGACCTGATGTAGCAGAAGATTTTTGTTAAGTCTTTGAAAATAAACTGATTTAGTGGCATAGCAGCTTTAATTTTATCCAGATTTGTAGTTTACATCAGGCACAGCTGTTGAGTAAACCTGCAGAATGAATTAGAAATGGATTAATGAAGCTCTAAGACAAATACATCAGAATATTTTAAACAGCTCTCAAGGAAACAGTTTTATTTAATTTTAGTCATGTAATGGCTTTATACTCTGAGCAAAATAAAGTAAAACAATAGACCCAAATTCGAAATTGACAGCCAACGTATAATTTTTCCACAGGCTTTTGAAGTATTCAAAACCATATAATTATTTTCTGAGTAGTGATATTGGTTCATAGGGTTTATGAAGAAAAGGAGCCCTCCCTAACAAGTATGGTCTGTGGCAGCTGGCCTCGTGCCTCCTACAGCATTCCTCTGTCTGTAAAACCAAGCTAACAGTCCAATTCCATTTGTAGTTCTGCTGCTGTAAATCTGGAGAAAGTTCATTGGTTTGATCCAGCAGTAGAAACCCAAGTTACTTTTCCTCTCCCAGAGTCTCCTTTCAGGCCATGTTCAGTGCAGTGTGGTGTGGATGAACTGTGTGTGATATCTTTGATCTTTAAAGGCATGAGTAGGTCACTGATGTTTGATTCTAGAAGGGAAAGCTCTCAGTTCAGCAGCCAAGAGGGGCAGAGGAGGGTGATATCTGCTGATAGACTTATTCCACTCAAGAAATCCTTAAGCTGATCATGTGCCTTCTTGAAATTTCTGCCTTGCTTCTGCTGAAACAGTCCTTGAAAGCAGGAATTTCTCCCAGGTTTGCTGGTGGAACCTGGGAACTAGTTTCTCTCTTAGTCTGTGGGTTGTTGTTGCTCTGATCATGTGTCACTCCTGTGGCATGGCTGACACAACAGGAGCTGCCAAGCAAATTTAAGAAAATGCCAGCAGGTTTATTGGTCTTAATCATCCTGCTCTAGTTAAACTGCTGCAAATCTCTTATAATTCAGAATATCCTCCTTTTTGCAGCTTGGCTGAAGTGTTACTACTCAAGAATTTTTTTTGGCAGGAGGAAGATTGTACCTGTGTGGAAGGAGTGTTGGCCTCCCACTGACAGTTTTGCAGAGTTGCTCTGGAGGATCACTGTTGAAGCTGGCTAGAGATGGATTTATTCTTTGTTCTGCTTATTTGTGGCTTGGTTTTGTATGCTTGCTCTACACTTGAACCTGTTCCTGTAAGAAGTTGAGAAGGGATCAGGAATGCTTAACAAAAGAGCAGGTACTTGGGAATATGGATAGAACAGTGTTTGTAAGAAATAATTATCCTTGCCTTACATCAAGGCAGACAAGGTATGTTCTTCACCTTACCAAACACAGGTCAAACTGAGCTTAGCTCACTCTTGAGAGATGAGAAAAGCCAGTGCATGTAGTTAAATTCTAATGCTGTGGAACAAATGCTCTGGTTGATGTTCCAGAGTAGATTGTTATTCTAAAAATGCTTCTGAAATTAGAGAGTAGATACAGGAGTCTGTCTTGGCCCACCCTTTCTTCAAAATTGGTTAAATTCTGAATTGCTCAGAATTTCATGACCTTTGGCCATTGAGCATGGCTTGTCTGGCTCAGAGTGATCAGCTCCATGCCCTGCAGAATCACCTAGAGCAGCATATACTTTTATTTTCTCATTGCAGTGACTTGCTGTGCTTAAAGTCAGTGTGAGTAAAGAGAAATAAAATTCAAGTCAATAAAATGTAATAAATAGCATCCCTGATACAGGTACAAAATGATACTGCTGTACTTCAGTCATGCAGTTGTACAGAAAATGCTTCTTAAACAAAATCCTGATTTTTGACAGCTTGGAATATGTTTTTCCCATTTCTGTGTGACTTGATGGTTTAGCCTAAAAAAGCTCCCATTCTGTCTCTTAAACTATAATTTGTCAGTCTTTGTTCCTACTGCTTTGAGTCCTGTAATCAATCCCAATTATCTCCATGTCTCTGCAACTGATTTCAAAGGATGGTCTCATGCCATACCTAAAGCCACCGGGGTTACCAATTAGATAAAATATTGCTGAGTGGGTTAATGTATTAGCAACCTTTGTTCAGAATATTTTTGTGAAGATAATGTGAGTTATTAAATGGCTAAGCAGGGACAGAACTTTTGTTATTTAATGCAGCTGACTGAAAATTGAGATAGGTCTTCTAATTGCATGGACAAACATCCCTGGAAGCTGTTTCTGTTGAAGCCATTGTTCTTTGATCAAAAGGGGATTGTGGCAGGGATTGTTGTTTTTTATGAGATGGGAAATGTGAGTTGTATGTAATGTGCTACCTTAATGTCATTTGTTATGTATCCATGTTTTCAAACTTTTCAGAATGAAACATGATCCCACAGTAGGCTATAATGATAGGGTTGTTTGGGTTTGTTTTTTTTTTTTTTTCCTTTGTATGGAAGTAACTTATTTCTTGTATTTTTCTCACTGGTTTAATTTTAGCCTTGGCATTAGCTATGCCATTCTGATGTTTTCAATGTCTTGTGTCTTGTGCTGAGTGATGTTTCAGCCCCCTTTCTGAAGGAGCAGGCAGGAACTTCTCATGAACACAGCCCTTCAGAAGGAAACACCTCAGGCCTTTTGATCCATGAGAGGAGGAAAGAAAACCAACAAGCTAAAGTCTCACAAGTAAAAAATACACGAAATCATGGACCATTGGCCTGAGCATTTCTCATGTTCCCAAGTCCTGATGTCATCTTTTCAGGAGCAGCTGTGTCAGGGTTCTGGATGCTCCTTTTGCTGATGGATGCACTGGAGGATGGCTGTGTGCCAAGAGAACCCAGCATGGAGAAACTTGGGAGCAGTTTGCAAAGTTACCTTTGATGTACAACATGAGCTAATTTGTGCAGCAGAGCTGGGTTGGAACTCAGAGCTGAGTGTCCCTTCCCAGCTCCTTTCAGCCTTCAGGAGCCAGTTGCTGTTAAAGATCACTTGTGAATCCCCTGAGCTAATGAGTGAGCCTCCTTGTGATCCAGTGTTATCCACCACTGGATATATCAACACATGAGCTGTCTGCCTGATGGAATGAATGCTTAGGTCCTGAACCAGTGGTAGTATCTGGAATTTTCATTCTCTGTTTACCAGCTGGTCAGAAGCTTGACTGAAAGGCACAAATTAAAATCTAAGGAGGGCCAAGCAGATGGAGATCAGCGTGGAGACTGGTGAAGGGCGTAGAAAGACATAAGACACAACTTGTACTGTTGCCCTCAGGCTGCATCTGTTATTGGAAATAAAACTTGGGGTTATCATTATTGTCACTTGTCAAAATTTATGAGCTGACAAAAAGCAATGCTGGTGTCTCTAACCATTTCCATGATAATGCATCTGCTGTTTCTGCATTAGGACACATCTCTGTAGCTGCAACTTCAGCTGTAACACGGAACTGAGCACGTGAGGAGTTGTGTGTAGTCACACCCCTGTTGAACATCATGCATTTGCTGTTAATCTCAGGTGGATTGTATGCCAGGCCAGCTGTACAGTGAAATTTCTGCCCTCTGTTTGCAAATAGCATGACTGTGCATATTGAGTCATATTATGGATATTTTATTGACAGTAGCTTTCTTATAACCTTATACCCAGCACTATGTTTGAGTGGATTATCAGGGGCTGTATATCTAAAAAATAAATTAAACACAGATATTTGTAACAAAATTACTTTCTAAGCAAAGCAGAGAAGTGATTATGGTACTTTTAATAAGCAAAGTATTTTAAAACAACTGTCGTTCCCTTTTATTTTGCAAGTGAATAAGTGTAATTATATGTTTTAATTACTGAAATAAAAAGACAAATTGCAAAGAATGTTTTTATTCTATTAACAAACTTGTCTAAAATGCTGAGTCTTGAAATGCACTTTATTAAGCAGGAAAGGATGAGGTTAAAATTAAGAGAGCAGGCAAGACATGGGATGTGGTTGAAAAGAGTGAATTGGAAGCTAAGACACACAACAGTCCTTGGATAGGATTTCTGCATGGTGGAGTGTGTGTGCATGTATACTGACAGTCTAATTAGGAGTGCTTTAAAAAATGGCTTTTTATGTGAATTGCTGTTTACAAAATGTTTATTACATAAATTCTCTTCTGCTTTTGATTAGTGTGTGGATGTAAAGACCTTATTTTATATTTCATTTTATAACTGTGTATAGAAACAACCAAAACCTAAAAGAATTCTGCAGTTTGTATAATAAAATAGTCCCGATGGTCTTAATTTGATCGGTAATTAAAAACAAAGTTAACTTGGTACATGATTGAGATGTAAAGATGTTGGTAATGCAATGTTTCCCTCTCCAGAACAGTAAAATTTTGGAGGTTTGGTTTATGTTGGCATTTCACAGTCATTCCAAGATGTTGAATTTTATGTTTATGGGGGCTTTTTTTTTTTTCCCTCCTTTGGATAAATGGATTTTGATTTTTGCAGATAGGTGACATGATCCACACAGAACTGACTGTGCTTACTGTGAGTTATGCAGAAAGCTCTGTAACTTTTTAAAGCTCTTGGAAGGAGGTCTTGGCATTCTGGACTAGATGGTTGTGAGTGGTTGTGTAGTGAATTCTACAGAACTGGGTTTTTGCATAAGGGACTGGATGCCAATATCTTCCTATTCATGTAAATTCCAGGGGTACTGCAAGTGTTGTATAGTCAGAGTCCCTGTGTAGGACAGGCATAGAAATCTCTCCAGTATTTGCAATGCCAAGAAGTCCTTGCTGATGTTTGTCCTTGGAATAAACACAGGCTGACCTGACAGAAGTTTGGGAATTGCTCTGGCTGCCAGGTGAAGCTGATTTCTGCCCAGCCACTCTGGGCTGGCTGTGGTCCAGGAGCTCTCAGAGTCTCCTGGTCACCTATTGAGCAAGGAGCCTGCATGGCTGACAAATTGACTTCTGCCCTATTGAAATTAAAAACAAATAAATAATTGCCTCAGGGTGACTGTGTTTTGTAATATTAGTAATAAATCCATGGTAAATTACATTTATACGGAAGCAGGGAGGCGCCGTGTATCTTTGGTAATTTATATACACAAACTGCCAAGTTACTGAGCTAATGGGAATTTGTGGGAGGTTATCAGCCTTGGTCTGCAAGATAATTTAGATTGGACCCTGTGTGATTCCAGTGTAGTCACAGGGAGCTGGGGAAACAATAAAAATATTAATAAAGGGATTAAAAATGGAAATGCTTATGGGAAAGAAAAGGCCCCATACATCCCTGAATAAATCTTGTCCCTTACAGGCTGATTTATTTCTCAGTTCTCATTCTATTCTAGGATAATTTCTATAGTTTTCTAGCCTGTGCTCATCATGATGGTTTTTGAACACTTTCAGGTAGTCCATTAAGTAGCATGTTCATCAGATCATTATATCCTGTCACTGGGGAGAGGATTAAATAGTGATACTGGATCTATTAATCTGAGAAACTGTGCTTCAGTTGCAGCTGACTGGTGAATAAATGGAGATGAGTTTTATTGGCATATGGCCTTGATAGAATATTGGTTCTTTACCTAAATTTGGGGTTTTTTTTCCTAATGTATTTTACTTTTTAAAAAGTAAAATAATTTTACTTAATTAATTTTACTTTTTAAAAAGTAAAATTTGACAATCCACGTACTTATAAGGAGAATTACCTTTTACTAGGAATTACCAAATTACATGTAATAGTTAAATAAAAATAGTTAGAACCTGTCTCTCCTGTCAAGGAGAAAAAAATAAATCATCATTATTTAAAAAACACTGTGCAAGTAAGCAGTCAATCTCCAAGGAAGAGGTGAGGAATAGAAAAATTACTGAAATATATTGAGATATGAATACATCTGCTGTAGGGGAAAACAAACCAAAAAATTCCATCTCCTGCTTGTTAAAAAGGAAAAAACTCCATCTGCCAGCACCTGAGATTGGAGGGAACACAAATGAACATCGACTAAAGTTATGATAAAATATTAAATAAATATTTTAAGCTATTCCCATGCAGCATTCACACTTCACTGCTAGTATGTGCACAGGGACACAGAAGACTCTGTTGCTGGATTATGTCAGCTTGCTGGAGCAAGATGGAAAAATTCAGAAGTTACATAAGGATTTTCAAACACAGATACTGCATCCTGGCAGGAAAACCAACTGTTGGGAATGGTGACATGTAAAGAGTTAGATAAATTTTTAATTCACTAAATTCATTACTTTTTTTAAGGCTTTTGACTACATAACTGAAAGTTTTCCAGAGTGGTGGTGTTATGTAATCTTTGCCTTTTTAAAAATATAACAAAGATTTTAGGAAACCAGCCTGCTAAGATACTTGTCTTCATCAAGTTACGCATTTTTCATTTATATTTATTTTAAAAGCAATCATTTGAAACCTTAGTGGGGGGAAAGTAGCAAAACCTGTGTATTCAGCTGAGAGAGATTTGTGGGCAGTTTTCCTGCTGATATTGATAATAGCAGGTTTATAAGAGGAGCCAAGGGGTCTGAAATGCACATTCTGGGAGTGCTGGTGGAGCAGGAGGGGCATCTGCAAAGGCTTTGCACCTGCTTGGATGTGGCTGTTCCAGAATTGAAAAGGTACAAGTTTAAAACAGGAGATTGTCCCATAGTGTAATAGGCTGAATGCTGGTTCTGTAATTCGTGATGCTCTTGCAGCAGAACTGTTCTTGCTCTTGTTGCAGCCTGGAAGGGGAGGCAGGAGCACACTCAGGGCTGTGCTGTCCCTGCTCTGTTCCCAGCACCTGGTGTTAGCAGAAATGCAGGAACTGGGGTTTGGCAGGAGGTGTTGTGAGGGAAAGCAGAAATTAATGTGGAATGTTGGAATAGCACTGTGGGGGAGTGCAGGGAATGCTGCCGAGTGTGGATGTTCTCATGAATGGGATGGCATTTAGTGGGAGCATTGGGTGTGCCTGCTTTGCATCAGAAACAAAAATCTAGAAAGAGCAGAGCAAAGTGCAAGCTTAGGAGGTGCATTCCTTCAGTGCATTGCTCTGCTACCTCTTTCTTTGATTTGTTTAAAGAAACTTATAATTCATTTATCTTCTGGTTTTACTGCAACAATTAGCTCAGCCCCTCTGTTCTCTCCAAAGGTGCTTGTGATGAGCAATTAGTTAGGAAATCACTTTATCACAGATTCTTAAATGCACTTTGTTGATTGACCAATGGCAACGTACAGATGATTACCTGTAACTCTTTCTGATTTATCTTGTTTTACGGTGAGCTACATTTAATAATACCAACCTTGCTTTGCCTCCAGTCCTCTAGAGACTTGTTTCAGTAATCATTACTTGCAGATGCAGCTCATTCGTGCCCTGATTCACACCCATCAACCCTAGAGAGGTCACACCTTTCACATTTGTTTTTTCCACTTAAAGCAGAACAATATGTTGATAGAGAATATGAAAATGAAATACTGCAGGATTTGTGTGTGAAGGCTGCCCATGGGAACAGGAGCTTTGCCTCACAGCTCCTGGAGAGTTTTCCTCAAGGGAACACTGCTGCCTCAAGAGGATAGAGACTACTTTCCTTCTGCCAGGTGATCCAGTTTGCCTGAACACTTGAAAAGCTGCTTTTGACCAATTTACAACCTGAAGCACAGATCAGGTTGCTTAATTGCTCAGGCTGATGATTCTGTCCACCTGTCCATCCTCACAAAATTCATTGCACCTGCTGCCATGGCTCCTGAATGCCATGGGATGGGAAAAGCAGGGTTAGGAGTGTTCAATACATTGCAGTTTGACAAGTTTCATGAAAACCAAAGGCAGGGTAGAGAAGCACAGCTCTGTTGATGCCTCTCCCTCATTGTTTGGGTTTGTCAGGGATTGTGGTGCTGCAGGGATTGTGCTTTCATCAGACACCAGCAAATCCCCTGGGGAAGCAGCTGCTGTGAGTGCCTGGACTGTGGAATGGGGGAACCTGAAATCACATTACACACACTGTTAGATGCTGCTGGAGATAACCACAAGATGCAAAATCCATCACAAATCCATGTTTCATTACTTTGCCACCCAGCTTCCCATCGTGTGTGCAAGAGCGTGCTCCTGTGAGATGTTAAACACATTTTGCTGCAGAAGAGGGATCACTTGTCTTTGGTCTCCCCAGGCCCTTATGGGGATTTGGAGGGTTTTGAGTTGCATAATCAAACCTCTTCCAAGTAGACATTAGTGGAGAGGAAGTGGGAAATCATCCTGTGGTGAGTTTTACTCCTGAAATTTCAGAAGTGTTCCTGCCTGTGTGTGCCAAGGGAGGAAAACTCCCTCTACTGACATGCAGTGTCTTTGGGCAGCAATGACAGGGATAACTGACCTCTGGGTTTTCTGGGTTATCAGGGAAGATGCTGGAAAAATAAATTAGAGTACTAAATGAGCAAATATTTTACTGTCATTACTTCAGCGTTCCTAGGGAAAGAGATAACATTAATTGCCTATCAGAGAAATGGTGGAGGATTATGACAAATGGATACATGGGAGACAGGATGAACATTCAGATACAGGAGAAATAAGGCAAAACAAATAATAATAATTTGTGAATGTGTGTCGGAAATAGTTGAAAAATGTTTTAAAAATTTAATTAATCTTGTATGTGTGAGCATGCACATGCACTTTTTTATTGGATTAGCAGGGACATCTTTCAGAGTTATGAAATACAAGCTGTATTCTCCAATACTGAGAGCTCTTATAATTGCCAGAAGTACAGTAAATGTCCCTATCATTCTCTGGGTTTAATCTCAGCATAATTAGCTCCTTGCACAATAGAGTGTTTAATTTGAATGGCTGCCAAGGCTCATTAAGTGAGAGAAGTAGTTCCTGAGATCTCTGTTGTTAAAATTGGGATTCTCATATGAGAGAATTTTCACTGGAGGTGTCACAGGGTTCTTTTTGATATTCCAGTAATAATTTTAGGCAGGAAACTAAATATTTAAAGAGACACTGCTGTGTCTTTCTATCAGATGCTGCAAGTTGGACTTCACACCCCTCTCAGAAATGGATCTGTGTTCTAGCATATTTTTCAGAGCAAACTGGGACAAAACCAGTGTGTAATCAGCATTGCCATCAGCAGGGAAAGAGAATATTTTTCCAAGGAGGAGAATCCATTTTTGCTTGTGTTAATTGCAAAAGAAAGATTCTTCTTAGTTTGGAGAACAGGAACCCTTACAGTGAATATGACTGTGATTCATTTATAAGAATGAAGTCCTTTCATTAAATATTTTCAGTTGTATTTTCCTTGACTCTGATTATGTCTGTTCTGCTTCCCTGAGTTGTTTTACCACTGCAAAAAACTATTTCCAATGCCTGCAGTGGGACTCTGGTGCTGACTGAAGGCAGTTGTGTTCCTCCTGTTACCTGACAATTACTGTGACTCATTCATACTGCCACCCAAATTATAGCATTGCTAGACTGCATTATTGTGATGGATCTCATATTTCTGGGTTTTTTTCAGATTAGAATACTAACAGTGCTGCTTCGTGTCACCTCTAGTCTGTTTGAAACTGGATGTCAAAGGCTGTACCAAAACTTTGTGAAAAATATCAAAAGCCAGCTGGTGTGTTTGTGGAGTTGGAGGCTCCACATGCTGCTTTACACCTTTGGGACCTTGTCTGTGTTGCCTGTTGCTAAAGGATTGAGATAGCTATGTAAATACAAGCTGATGTGAAGAAAAAAAGCCTCTCAAAAACCAGCTGACATGTCTGTCATGGGTCTGTGGACCCTATTATTTTTCTCTGAGTTTGGATATTTTGTTCTTTCAGAAGTCTAATTTTTTTTTTTTTTGAGTAACAGAGCAGGCAGTGTGTTTCTTTATCATGTGCTTTGTGATAGACTTGGGACAGTAGAAATTCTATGGTAAAAAAAACAGTGAAGAATCAGAGCTCTCAAGAAAAGGTTTCTGTAATTGTGTTCATTACTGACAGTGCCAAAGTCTGGAATTTGAGAGAGCTGTACCAGATGTCTTTATGTACATATCTTGTATTTCTTGGTAGTGACTTGCACTTCCTATCCCTTGAGATTTCACAGCACTAGCCCAAGACTACTGCACATGGTTTTAATTTAAATAACCTGAAAGATACAGTAAGGTTACTCTTGGAGTCCATCATGGTTTATGCATATGTGAAATAATTAAAAATGTTTCTGTGGATCATGTTCCTTCAGTTATGGCACAATATCTGCATGAAATTCTCAAATGCTTTTTCACAGTACTTAGTTTGCCCATCTGGAAAGATCCACTCTTGTCACTTTTTGAGATAGTCTGGGAGAAGTGCATAGACATTAACTTAAAATATTGAATTCTGTTCTTGAGGCTCTGGTTTGGAGCTGCCTCATCTCTGTTTTCCATCTTCTATGATCCCTGTGTTATGTTTTTTTAATATTGCTGGCTCTGTGAGGCAAGAACTTTCTTCCTCTGTTAGCAGAGGACACGATGGGACTCTGTGCTCAGCTGGGCTCTAAATTCTAGCAGGGTATCAACATAATCAGTACGAGCTTCAGACTGCAGAGGATGTGGAGGATGAATTATTTGCTTATTTAAGAAAAGCCTAAAGAGCTTAGATGGCAAAATTTGCATGAATTATACATTGCCTCAGAGTGGCTCTTTAAATTTTCTGCTTATTCCTGTGCAGGTGATAGAGCTTTGCATGTCACTATTTTTAGTGTGTGATCCCATTGCGCCACAATTAAATGTGTCTCATCTTCATAACTTTTCATAGGAAAATACAGAAATGGCCATGGAGGTCTGTTTAGCCCAATATTTTGTGGGTTTTGGTAGCTCAGTAAGCTGGGCTGCTGATGAGGGCAAGAGGGGAAGGCAAAATATTTGGGACCTACCCTGCCAGGCAGTGATGCTCTGGGCTTAGGGGCCTCATCAGCCTGAGCTTGTATCTGTGTAATTGCTTTAAATAGCCCTTGACTGGATTTTCTCCAGTGCCTTTTCCTAATTGATTTCTTGCACCATTTAAATATTTTTGGCCTCTGCAATGTCCTGTGCATTAGCCAAAGGAAGGAGCATCCACCTGATGCTCTGGAGCTCTTGGCACGAAGTGTGAGCTCTGCTTCTGTGTTCCTCTCCTTCATGCCACTCCTGATTTTTAAAGACTGCTGGTAGACTCCTCTCTGTCTACCCTGAATCATCTCTTTTTCAGGCTTGGATTTTTTTGTTTTCCCTTTTTGGAAGAGAAGCCACTGCATGCTCATCCTTCATGCCTTTCCTGATCACTTTCCCATCCTTTTGGAGAGGAGCAAGCAGAAACCCTCTCAGTGTTCAGAAGGGAATTCATCAGATAGCTGTGATGGTGTTTCACTCTTCTCTAATTCTTTAAGAGTAATTCCTTGGGTTCTGTTTGCCTTCAGACCCTCATGCAGCATGGAGGTGACACAGAGAGAACTGCCAGCCTAAGTGATTACTCCGAAGTCTTCCCTGAATATTAACAGCTAATTTCAAGTCCATCATTGTATATATAATTAGCTTTGATTCTGCATTGATTGTCATTGAATTTCATCTGCTATTTATTGAGCAGTGCTGTGAGATCCTTATACATCTCTTTGAAATAAGTTTTGGTGCATGACAGGAGTCAAGAGTTGCTGGTTAACAGACTTCTATTTTTAACTTAATCACAGAATAATTTTAAATGTTTTTTCCTAGATAAATTAAGATTTGAGTATCTGTCTGGAGTAGGAATCCTTTCAGTGTCAATTTCCTTCTATGGAAAATTTGTCCAATTATTACCACTATTTCTTGCCTTTTTTAAAACAGGGTTGCATCAATTTAACATGCCGTGTGAACATGTTTTATTTTGATATGTTAGTGCTGCCCCACCTCTTTTATGTAAAAGTAGGTTGTATTGTTGCAAATTAAGTAAAGTGGGAACACATTTAAGTTCAATCTTGTTTATAACCTGTCAGAGTGTATGTACCAGTGTAATGCAAATGGATTAGAATTTAAGTTGGTACTGTTGTAGGTGAGAAAACTTTGCAGAAATGAGCTTATGTGGAGCTGACAGTAACATTTAAATTTAAAATGTTCAAAAAAAGTCGATAAAATTTGTTTTAAAATAATTTGGGGCCTTAAGGCTGCTGTTTAATCTATAAAATTACCACTCTGAATTTATATCCTCTGAATTTTTCTGAGTCACTGAATTCAGTTAAATATTTCAACATTTAATAAAGCCCTATCATATATCAGAAGCTGTCATTTAGGGATCTCTTTCTCTTCATCAAATAATTAAAATCAATGAACTACAGCAGCTAATTTTAAAGTCAGGAGAATCATCATTCTGTATTGTTATTTTAAAAACAATACCTAATTAAAATAGCCAGTAGTATAGAGATGCTTAAAATCTTCAGCTCTTCCTGCTTACAGGCTCTGACTAAGAGCTGACTGTAAAGTGAAAGCTGACTGGATTGAAAAATGTTGGGGAGGGAAATGAAAGTTCCTCAGAGAAATCGCAGAAGGAAATTGCAAAGTCTGAACTCTTTGTAAGTTGAGTGTGAAGAAGATACAGCTTTCATCCTTCCAACTATCATCCTGCAGTCTGTAGAAGTGTAAAACTGAGTTTCCTTAGTTCAGTCCTGTTCAGTACAGGTGGCAGTCTTTAGAAGAAGTGATGCCCAAGGGTTGGGGGCAAAGAGCGATGCGAGAACTGATTGTCCCATGTCCCCACCTCCAGGGGACATCCTGGCAAGGAAGACTCATTTAAGCAGGGAAGGAAATTCATTTGCAGTAGCTTGGATTTAGACATATTTTTAATTGCCACCACAGAATTGTTGGAGAACATGAGAAGGTAAATGTAGCTCCAGGAGGAAATCAAAGAGGTTGGATTTGCAGGCCTTTTGCTCCACTGCTCCTTGTGGGAACCTCTTCTGGCTGCCTACAGGCAAATAAGAAATAGCAGGATCATGCAATAAATTGTACTTGTGCCATAAATGTTGGTGTATTATATTGCAGTAGGGCTTTTTTTGGGTTATAAGTATTTTCTATTTGAGGTTTTTCATGTTTAGTTAGGAGAAGCTGCCTGCAGCATTGCAGAGGTATGAAAACCCCAAGGTGTAGGCAGAGCTGCTCTTGCCAGCACAGTTCTTTTTTATCATTTTGTGTGTTCCTTCTGCATCTTTGTAGAAAGTAAACAGAGCTTAATGTCACCGGGGTATTCTAGCAGAAAAACAGAAGTGGGACTACTGATAATCTGTGAGGAGAATTCTCTTTTGCTAGAAATGTTCTTCAAGCCAATGCTGTGACTGTTCCTCCATTAGCCCAGCGAGACAACACGAAATATAATATTGATTGGACATAAAAGGGAAAGCATGGCCACAGTCCTGCAGTTCTGGGCAGACAAATCCTGCTGTTCCTAGTGCTAATGGCTAAATTATGACCTCAGCCCTGTCAGCCCAAATGTGGCCCTGCAGGAATTAATAATGCAGTTGGAACAGAGCTATATTTTGCCTTTCATCTCCATTAGGTCTGGGGGTTGACAGTAGAGTAGGAATTGGCAGTTTGCCTCAGACTACAGAGATGGCCAAAAGTATGAAAATAAGATCTTGTTGTTCACTCAAACAAATGTCAGCCACAGGCTACTGAATCTTATCATACTTGTTTTGCTTGTGAAATATTGTTGAAACTGCAGTGATTACTCATCCACTCCTTTATTTCTATTCATATTTTATCTATATCCTTCCCAAAGGAGGAGGGGAGTTAGTTTATGCTTAATTAAGTGTAAATAAGTGATTGCCTCTTTCTCTTTTTTTTTTCCCTGAGTTTTATGGGCTTTCATTTCTTTATTTACATGTCTGCCTTTGGTCTGTGCCATAAGACTGATCTACAGAAGGTCTGGCCTCTTTTAAATAAGTGAAAGCTTGATCAAAGAACTGATCCATCCACACATGCAGTTCCTGGGTGCTAAGTAAACTAATGAAGTGCTGTGTGTGCCCTGCCAATAGAAGGTGAAATATGGTTCGTATTTTCCTAATATTACTCTTGGAGCTTTGCAGCTGGAACTAAACTGCCACTTTTCTTGTAAATTGAGTTGTAAAGTGCTTGTGCCAAAATGACAAGGAGTTGCTTGAGAAGTTGGATGAATGGAAGCCTGCCTTTGGCCAAATTACTGAGCGCCCAAGTTTAAGTGCATTGTGAGGGTGAAGAATGTATCTGTTGTGTTCTCTGGGTAATGTGGGCTGTGTTGGCCATGAGCCACTGAACTCCACAAGGAATTGTGTGGGGTTGAGATTTATAGAGGAATTGGAGTCTGAAAAGAGGTTGACAGAGAAGGTACAGCAGAAATTGGAGACCTCTTCACTGCTCTTTTCTGACACTTTTTAATCATTTTGTTTCTGGCAAAGAAATTGTGAATTCTTAAGGGTGCAGTGGTGGAGAAATACAGGAAACAGCCACAGGCTGCTTGGCTATAGGTATGTCCTGTAAGAACTAATGTGGTATTAAATACAAAGTCTTTTTATTTTCTTACTGATTATCCCAAATAGTATTACAATAAGGAAAGAAATACCATTTAAAAATTCCTTTAACTTTCTGTTCCCTAACTACTTATGTCCAAATTCTTCACAGTAATTTTTTGTGAGGTTTTGTGTTGAAGTTTGTTGGCTTTTTTGTTTGCTTGTTTTGTTCTGTATCTGGAAGTCCAGCACCTGACTCCTGCCCTTTGTCTAGATTTACTGGATAAGTATTTTCCTCTCTTTCACTAGAAGCAGTGCAGTTATGTGAAGATCTTGATCCCTGTGTTTTGCAACCTCTCACTTCTGAACAGCCAAGTGACTGTACAGGAATGTAGATTTCCTTTTTAAGACAAAAGTAGTTTCCTGACATTCAGCTTGGAAATATAAATGCAGTGTAATTTTAAATTATGTCTTTTGGTAGTCTCACAATAATATTCTTTCTTGTTTTAGCTTTGATGGAAAGCCTGTATAGTTCTACAGACATTACACTGCTGCTGCATATAGTGGGAGAAATTTAGCACTAATGCTCCAGTATTTAAAAATGGTGATTTCTTCTGTTGAGGGTTTTTGGAAGTGAAGGCTAACACAAATAGCTTTAATGGGTTTTTTTGTGTTACTAACAAGTACAGTTCATATATATATGTTCCAGATATTTCCTGCTTGTCATGCTGCAGGTTTTCTTGCTGCACAGGTCGTGGCAGATCCTTTGGTTTGTTGTGGCCTCTGAGTTCCCTGCAGTATCACAATCCTTCCAGAGCAGCTTTTGCCCAAGACAGTTCCTTTGTGCATTCCCTGGATGGCACACAGTAATGGGGGAATGTGGCAGTTTTTCTCTTGTGGAATCACTGGGGAATTGGGTGCTTGGAGTAATTTTGGCAATTGCCATGTACTGGGTTTTGTGTCAAGCAGCAAGGAGCTGCTACTAGATAGAACTGAGCTGATTAATGCCGTTGTCAATGACATAAATTTTTATTTCTGTTCTTCTTACGTGTCTGTGGGCTTAGGGCAGATCAAGGTTAAATCTCTTCCATGCAATGTCTTGGACATATCAGAGTTTGAAACTGTTACTACAGAGCCAACTACAGTAACTGCAGCTGACTGCATTTTGGTTGAGTGTTACCATAAAAAAAGAAAATTCTGCAAGCACCTTTTTTTTTAAGGTACAGATTTAGATGTTCTTTGTAGGTTCTTGTTTCAATCCCTTGGTTTTGGAAGAAGCCTTAATGACTGACATAGCTGTGTTTTGGGTAATTTGGCTGAGGCTGGAGCCAATTTCCTCTGTGGGAAATGAGGCTGAGGCAGTTTGATCACAGCTGGCTGGGAGCATCTTCCCTGCACCCTCCCTGCCTGGGCAGGACAGGTGGAGCTTGGGTCCCAGTGAGCAGCTTTCCACTCAACAGCATGGAGTAACTGCTGCCTAATTACTACAGCACTAACAAGACTGGGAGTAGCTGGCATTTCAACGTGGAAAATACTGTATTTGTGTGAAGTATCTGTTGGTGCAGTGTTTTTTTAAAAGTATTATCCCTTAATTCTAAACTTTATTGTGCCTCTGTGGTGCAAACGGATAGTTTTGTGTCCATTTATGTGTTTGTTTCAAAAAGACTGTTGCATATGGTGATGTGATGGAAAAGTGTTTATGCTGTGCCAGGTTCTGCTTACCACACACAAACCCAACCCTGAGACAGTAAACCCAAGTCATGAGTCTTTGCAAAAGTCATATTGTTTGGGGCATGAGTGCTTCTGTCCTGTCAGGCATGTGAGGCAAATGGCAAAGCAAATAATTTTTTTGTACTAAGACCTCATGCTGTTGTAATATGCATTTGTGTTTTAAAATTTATTTTTTAAGGCACTGCACTTTCCTGACCTTTCTGTGAAACATTACCCTGTGCAAGCAGGTGCTGGAAAGAGAAGTGTTTTGTGTGGTTATCTGTCTGTTATCACTGTAATTATGAACAGAGAACTCAGCCCAATTAAAGAGAAAGGGAATAACATGGGCCATGATTATAGCACACAACACTTCTTAATTTGTGTACGTAGTGGTTTAGTCTCCTGCTTGCTGAGTGTGATTCTAAATGGTTTCATTATTGTAAATTTCTTCTATGACACATGATCCTGTTTATCATGTGTGTTTAAGTTACTGGGCTGTGCTGCTGCTTAACCTATGTCAATTAAAGTTTGTTACAATATCTGTGTTCAATGTTCTTAGCTGTTTTGTCTAAGGTAGCAGAATTTACTTTTCTCCAACCTAAAGACAGAATTCATAACTTGATTCAAAAACTAGAAAAATAGATGACATTCATTTTATGTTAAAATTTCTCTATTTTGTTCATACAGAAACATTCTAGGACTCAGTTTTGTAGTTCATAATGTGTTAAATGGATTTAGGGGTTAATGCTGGTTAATAACTGAACAGAAGGTGTAAGAGGGTAATTAAAAGTCAAATTTTATGTGTTCAAAAACTATGTTGCCAGTTTCCCAACAAAGGAGTGTAACAGATGTTTTCCCATTCAGACTTTAATCTTGATAGGTGACAAATCATTATCAACAACTGTTGATTAAGAGCATTTAATACTATAGGGACTTGATGGTGTAGAGGTGGAGAAGTGTTCACTGAACACACTTCTGTGTGTGCTTAAAATTTAAAAGCTATCCTCTGAGTTATTAGGATTGTTTTCTTCCCTTTTTTTTTCCTTCTTTTCTTCCTTTCTCTACCCCTCTTCCCCCCTTTTTTTATTTTTCTTCCCAGAAAAAGCATGTGTGTTTATTTGGATGAATTACCAGCACTGGAAAATGTTACACAGTCATCTGATCTTGGCATGTTTGGTAAAATGAAATGTTCCATTCAACTTCCCACATCATCCCCAAGTCTTTTATATTTGCAAGTCATCATGTGAACATGGAAAATAATGAAAATTTTGTTGTATATTTTGTTCCTTTTTGTAGATGTTAACTTTAAAGTATTTTAAATGGCTTTTTCTTGATTTTTGATGCAGGGATGTTCCTCATCACCTATTTTCTTAATTTTGATGCAGTGCAAATAAATAATGATCAGTGACTAATTTGTAAATTGAACCACAGCACACAGCCTTGCATTTTCTCAATGAAAGCCTTTGGCCTAGAAAACCCAGACTGTATTTCAGGAGCTGACTTGGCTTTGGTAGAGCATTAACATGTTGCCTTGTTGATAGAAAATCACACACAGCACTCTGCTACAATTTGAGTTTTGGACTCTGTGACATTTACAGTTCTTGCTGATGTTGGATCTCTGATGGATGTTGGGATATGCAGCAAAGTAGAGGAGTAGCTGAGGAGTGCTCCATGAGAAATGCTGTAGCTCAGGGAATTCATTAGGCTGGTTTTGATCATCTTCAGTTATTGAGGGGAAAAGTGCATTTTATTTTTAAAACTTATTTTAAAAAGGAGCTTTATAAAATTATTGTGGTTTATGAAGCATTGGTTTGCTATTATGCTGAACTCCTCATGTCTTAGTTATGTGTTTTTGCTTGTATAAGGCATTTAAGAGAGCAATATATGACTGGGTTGATGCCTATAAATTCAAATAAATCCTCAACTGAACTATTTAGGGGCAATAGACACAGCCTGTTGGGGGAAGTGGGACTTCATTACATTTCTGAATGCATTTAGATACATTCAAACAATGTTTAAAGTTTTGTTTAAACTGATAGATGCTGGAATATCTCAGAGTCAAAGCAGCAATTAGGGCAAATAGACTGTGTGGAAAGAGATGTGAATCCCTGCAGATTCAGATAAAATCCAATTTTATGACCCCATATACTGGTGTACAACTTTCTGACCTTGTGCAGATGAAAAATGATGCCAGAAGATTAATTCTGCTGCTCTGGCTTTGGTTCCCACACGCACTGGAAGTGGGACTTGGGAAATTCCAGCCTGTGCAGGTGCTGAGCTGTGCCTGGGGCTGGCAGAGCCCCTGGGAGCCTGGCTGTGCCCCTTGGCTGCAGAGGGGCTCCCTCAGGCAGGGACTGTTCTTGGACTCAGAGGGCTCTGAATGCTTTCCTGCCACGCATCCAAGTTCTTCAGCTGGGTGTCTTTGTTGAGATAAGTAATGGAAGGTGACAGTGAGGAGAGAGGGAAATGGAAGGAATTGCCCAAATCACCAATGGCTTTGGTGTCCTTTTCTTTTGATGCTGAAGCCCAGTGTGGCTTACATGCTTTTGTGCCTAAGAAATCGGGGTGGTGGGGGGGTGGTGTAATCTCAGTAATAACAGTACTGAATTTTTTGTGGATGTGATTTGAGAACCTGGCAGGAAATACTTTCTTGAAGGACAAGAGCAGATGAGTAATGAGGACAGGAGGACTAATTCCTTTTTTCTTTGTCTAACACCTACAATTTCTAACCCTTTATAACCTTTGAGGTTGCTTTCCAAAACCCATAGAGTGATTATGCTGATGAAACAGCACTCTTCTCAGGCTGCAAATTTTCAAGTGAAACAGTAAAATCCATGTTTCAGTTTTTAAGGGCAAAGTGTACGTGCAGATGTGGAGTACATTCCTGCAGAGTTCCTGCAGCTGTCTGAGGCAGCAGAATGTGAACGTGTGTTCCTGGCCTCTCTCACTTGTGAGAGTAATTCAGTGTCCAGACTGAAGTGAGCCCCAATACCCTGTAGGAGCTACGACTCCCTCAACAGAAGGGCACTGTGGATGCCTGTTTCTCATTCATAAAGAGCCAGTGTGCTATTAAAGCAAATATTGAATTAATATTTGTCTTCTTCTGGTGTCTAGACATTAACCTGATGTTCACATCCTGCTAGAGTAATGCTAAGTTCCCAATTTAGGAGAATGAATCCTGCCCAGGTCTTCCAAAGAGCAAAGTTAGTGGCTAATTGCCTGCCCATAACCACAGTGAAATGCAGTGAGGGTTTGCTGGGGAGGCAGGCAGATATTGCTGTGGTTGGAGTGAATTGGCTGGACACTCTGCCCAGGCTGCTCCTTGAAGAGCTGTTGGCCAGCTGTGCCTGCTTATTTGTGCCTTAGTTGCCAAATGTTATTCCACTGAGGTTGACTGGGTGATTGGCATGTCAGATTCACACAGGGAAAAAATAGATCTTTCATCTTGACCTAAGGGGCTGTCTGAGTCCTTAATGAAAGGAAATTGCTTTTGCCTTAGTGGAGAGGAAAGTAAAAGCTTTTGGGTCTAGCATCATCTCACAGCAAGAATTCAGAAATCCTGCTTCAGCATCCCTTAATTGAGCCTTTAGAGTTTCCTCCTGAAGGGCTTACCTGGAAGAGTTAAATTAATCACCAAGTCCTTGTGCTGTAGCTGCTCTCCTGTTGTTTTTCTTGTGCTGGGAGATGATTAGTTGCCTGGACAAGCTTGGCATCTTGAAATCTGAAACTGTCTCTTGGCATTTTTTTAATGCTTCAAAATCTTGGTTAACGTTTAGTGTGCAGTATTAAATATTACTGTACCCTGGTGTTCTAAAAATTGATAAACTCGCTAAGAGAAATGCAGGGCAGGTGAGCTTTGGAATAATGGCTTCTCAGAAACATGAAATATAATTTTATATCTACTGGAGACTGTGTTTTCCACATGGTAAAACTGACTGTGAATTATTTGGTTGACATACCTGTTTAACTGTAACTCTGTTAGTAATACATCTTCATGGGAGCTGAAGGTAAAATTTTAATTAAGTGGCTTTTAACTGGCCCAAAGGGCAAAGCTGCACTCCAAATGTTTGCTTCAAGAATATACATCCTCCTCTCTTTCATAGTTAAGGGATTCCAGAAAGCAACAGTTAGAAATACACTGCTGAAATTTTCCTTTTATATATCTATTTGTTATTTTGTTCCTATCCATCACACTAAAATTCAGTACAACAAGTAGTAAACTAGCTGGTTCTGATAAAGGTTATTTCTTTCTGAAATTATTGAATAAGCTTCTTCTATAGTTAAATCTGAATGTTAAGAACTTGGCTATGAAATAGCTGCCCTCTATTACCAGCACTGTATTAACATCTTTGGGGTTTGAGTTTTTTAAAGTTGGTTTTCATCTCAAACTTGCTTTCTTTTTTTAAAGATGTGAGTTGAATATCCAGTTAGCTTCAATGATGTTAATATTTCATTTCTTAGAGGTGAAATTTTTGGAAAGTTCTTTTTTCAACAGATTGCATTAATACATTACAATTATCCTATTTGCTAATAGTTACAAAAGTGATGAATTCTATGCATGGTTTTGAGTAATTGAGGTATCAAGGCATATGCCATTGCTATTTTCCTTCAGTAAAAGCACATAAATTTTATAGGTTTCCATATATCTTGTTATGACAGATCAAAGTGAGACTGTGATCCCAGAAATGCAAATAATGTCTTTTAGCCTTGCCTGAATCAGAGTAGTTTCAGATCTACCAGCTCCTGCATTGCTCATCTTGTGGCACTGAGTTGATTTCCCAGAATGTAAATATCAATCAGAAATACCCAAGTGTGGAAGGAAGGACATCACTAACTTATTTTGTGTGGGTCTTGTCCCACATTTGTCCATCTGTGGTGTGGGTCTGTGCACTGAAGTCTGTGTAAAGCAGTGATCACTATTCTTTTATTCATAAATCAAATTTGGAGCTTTCCAGTTACTGAGAACACAGCAGGCTGTAGCAACACAGACACAGCTCCCTTCCTTTCCCTTCCCCTCCTTGCATTTTGTGACGTATTCTGAAGTCCAGAAGGTCATAACTACTGTTAGACCAATCTTCCAAAGCACCAGGGAAAGTGTGAGCTAAAAATGGGAGCTTTTTAAGCTGCATATTGTACCAATATTCCCTTCATTGATGTAGCATAGGAGGTCTAGTTCTTCTGCTGCATGTGCCTGGAAACACAAACTAATAAATACTACAGATTTATAAATTATGGGTTTCTCAGATGTGATTTTTGAGTTAGTAAAGCATCAGTATTAATTTTTTTGTTCTCCATAAGTACATAGACATATATTTATGCAGACAATCAGAGCTACATGGGATATCAACCTTGCTATTTATCCTACAGAGAGATGGCTCTTCTCTGACTTTACTAACACAGCTCAGCACTGAGTGCTGAGCATCGATCACACAGAGCAAATAGGAATCAATTATGTTTTATGGGGTTAAATGGACCGTAATGAAAAGTCTGTTGATATAGCATATATTTATTATAATTAATCTACCTAAAAATGAATGATACTGATATAAAAATTATTGTAGCAGTGTCAGTGTGACTGGAATATTAAACTCCTTTTGAGGTCATCTCGGGCAGGGATGGAGTAGTTGTGTGTGTATTCACAAGGTCTGATAAGGATTTTTGTATTTGTGGGGTTATTCATCAGGGAACTCAGCAGGAACTGCCCAACATTTTTGTAGTAAAGCTTCTGTGATTTCTGCAACATTTCAATCCTCAAGATGATGTGTAGAGAAAGCTCACAAGGAAATGTGCCAGATAATTTAATTGCTCTGGTAGGTAAGAGTCACTCGTTCTGTAAGGGTTCAGATGCTTTGAATACATTTTATTTTTCATCCAACATCTTCAAGTAACTTTATGGTTCCAAGTTTCTTAGGTAGCAGTATCTTAATTTTAAAATATGCTCTGCTATTCTCCTTTTCACTCTGTTCAATAAGATTTATAGGTGATAGGAGCCTCTTGAAGGGAGATATATGTTTGCCAAATTCCAGGTTCCTCCTGACCTGGGAGTCACACTAATGGCCACCAGGAACCGTGCACTTAGCAGAAGAGCAAACTAATTTGATTTTGTGTGCTGTAAAAATGCAAACCAAGCATAATGATAATAATGCAAAGTGTAGCAGAAATATTGTATTACACTAACCCTTTGACCCAGGGGCATTTAAGTCTCCAATATTTATGTATTAATGTTCTTCGAGAGGTTTCCTTCAGTATTGGAAAGCAATGTGTTCAGGGGATGAATCTGTGGATGTTTTCATCTTAGATGTGAATAAATGTTTGCAGCAGAATTTCATGCTGCTTCTGACTACCTATCAGCTAGTGATTATATTTATTGGTGCTATTGTACAACTTACAAAATAAATGTTTAATTTTGGGTTTTTGTTTGTTTGGGTTTTTTGAAATTATTTCTCTGTAAAGCAAATTGATACTTTTTAGATGTCTTTTTCTTGCTCCCATTTTTTAATTAAAATGTAATTACCAATTCAGATTTAGGAGTCTGTCATCTTTTAGCATTGGTTTTTCTTTATTAAACTGTAACCACAAATGTCATATAAGAACAAAACAATTGCCCTGTAATTTCAGATTATGGATTTTTGTCATTATGATTGACTTGAATATACAATATTTGAATATATATGAGATATGAAGACACTTGGATGTTTGTATTTTCTTTTAAAACAGTGCATAAAACAGTAAAGATAATTTTCATTGTTTTGTTCATACATTTAACATTAAATCAAGACTAGAAGCCTTATAGACAAATAAACATTCTCTTTTTCTGCTTAACAAATCATCCTAGATCTGTGATGTTCTGAATCACTGCAGAAGCTGGTAGAGCATACAGTCAGAATGACTTCTGCAATGCAGAACATAATGGAGGTTCTTAAACAAAATGCATAAAGATATGGGAGTCACACGTTGATCTGATTTTTCTTAGAATTATGTTTAGCTAAGCTCTCAGTCCCTTTATCATTTATTCAATACACATTGTTTATTAGCATTGGTTTTTCAGTTACTCTATCTCTGTATGCTGTTACAGTTTCTCTTGGTGTTAAATTTTTCTTAGTATGTGCATTGTCATCTTCATAAAAGATACCCTTAGCACATTTGATCCCCACCAATATTTAACAGAAGGGCTTCTTCAGAACTCAGGGTGTGAGTGCACAAGGAAATGTCCAGGTAAAGTCTGGCTTTATTTACTGCCCTTAGAGTAACCATGGGGTGTGTTTGGGAAGCAGTTAAGGAGAACCTCTCTGCTTCTCACTTGGCCTCTGAAAAGACTGTAAGACTGGCAGCTGATGTTTTCATCCCTGACTCACTTTGTCAGTGTTTTCATAGAATCAGATCATTGAATGGCCTGGATTGGAAGGGACCTTAAAGCTCCTCTTGTTCATCTCCCTGCCTTGGGCAGGGACACCTTCAACTTAGACCAGGTTACTCCAAGCCCTGTCCAGCCTGGCCTTGGACACTTCCAGGGATGGGGCAGCCACAGCTTCTTCTTTTTGTGTCCCTGCCCAAGATGTACTTTGGGTGAGCTTCTCTCTGACTGTTGCTGCCTGCTACAAGCCCTTGGTTCTGCCGTAGTTAATTTGGGCACGTACTGTAGAAGAATTGCCCACTTGAAGCATTGCTCCTGTTTTGCTGAATTTACCTGGGGAATACACTTTCTTTTGGAGACTTAATAACTGAGTAAACAAATAAACCCCCTTGCAGCATACAGGGAAGAGGAGTGTGTGGAAGGGCACAGGGCAGTTTCTACCCAACAGCTTTGTGCTATTATCTGCTGAATGTACTTTTGGAATGGAATATGTTGCATGCAAAAAATTGACTGTCCTCTAATGGTCTGATAATAAGCAGAGTCCTAGAGGTAGTTTATTCATATAGTGTAACAAGTTAATCTTGTTAGTGTGAGTTTTATCTGGCTTCATAATCACTGAATTTGATCATTTCCTCTTGGATGCTCTTCTTCCTCCTGTTCTGTGCATGGTCTGCAATGCCCTCCCCTGTGCTTAAGCTGAAGGTAGAGGATTCTGAACTGCTGTAGCCCCTTTCTGCACAATTCAGAGCTGCAAAATTCTGCAGGAGGAATTCAGGATTCCTGAAATGGGCTATGCTCTGTCACCTTCTAATGACATGCAGGGTAAGAATTTTTTTTTTTTTTTTGTAGCATAGAGGTGTCTAGTCCTTATGGCCAAATTGAAGGTGATGCCTTGTGCCTGTCCTAGGATCCTGGGTGCAGAGAGCAGCTCCAGAGCCTGACACAGGGCAGGGAGCTTGGTGCCTTCCCCTCTGCTTAGGCTGTAGCCACCTTCAAACCCCATTCTTGGACTTTTTTTTTTTTTTTTTTAAGTTTTAAGTAAAGAGAAGCAATGAAATGTTACTGAAAGTGTTAGCTTTTTTTGCATTATCACAGTGGAAAACAGCTACCAAGAAGATCAGACCAGGCAGCCAGGGCATGATTCTTAATTGCAATGCTTGGCTTTTCATCTTCATTTTAAAAAGGTAGATTGATCCATTAAAATGTACATTTTAATTTTACCAGGAGTGCTAGTTGCAATTAAAGAGCCACTGAAGGTCAGTGGTAAAAGGCTTGGGAGGTTGGGAGCCAACACCTGTGAAAGTTGAGATTCCAGCTTCCTGCAGTAAAGCTGTGGACATTTAAAAGGAGAGTAAATAAAAATGTATTCTTGGCGGGCCTCTTTCAAGCCAGGATGTTCAATTCTTCCCTGGGGATCTCATTATCTCTTGAGTGTGCTCATCTTTACATGGGCTGCTTTTTGACACTGGGGCTGCATCTCGGGCTGTTGCCTCTCAGTGCTCAGCCAGCCTGTGAAGGGTTGTATGGACTGTACACAGTTTTGGCAGCATCTTTTCTTACTCCTGCTAATCTTACAGGAACCTGGGGCTGTGACAGTCTTCAGACAGCAGTGAAGAGTGAGCTCCCAGCTGGGAGCTGTAATAACTGTTGTCAGGAGCATCCCAGCAGAGGGAAGAGAGATGGATTCTGTTTGTTTGTATCTTTATTTCTGTGGGGAGGGGCAAGCAGTGAAAGCCTTTTTTTAATATCATCATTTCCTCCTTTAATATTTCCCCCAGCATTTAAAACGAGCAAACAGAAATAAGTAAAAGATGGCTGGCTGCCCTCATGGGTATTGTTTTAATGTCCCTCATTGGGCTACTGCAGCTACAGAGGAGCTCTGTTTGGGAAAATAATTAGTATTTTCAGTTGTGGTTACATCTACAGCAGTGAGGACCTGTAATCCCTGTGCTGTCCCATGCAGCTTGCTCCTTGGAGAAGAGGCTTTTGTGTGATAAACAGCAATAATATCAATCTGTAGATAATCTAGCCCCCTTTGCTCTGCTCCCCCTGAGGAAAAAAAAAGCAGCAGTAGCTGGATGTCATCTGCATTTCTTTTAAAAGACAAAACAATGATCTTGAACAAACACAGCGGAAAAGAAAAGGCTGCCTCCCCTTATTTTTCTGTTGCCCTCAGCGTTTCCAAAGAGCAAGAGAATTTCTTGATGATTGGTTTGAGAACCTGGAGAATTGTGCTGAAATCCTGATTAATGCTCAAGTTTTTCAAGCCTCTCTAGTGCTTTCAGTGTGAAAGGAAATGGCATTTGCAAGAGAAAGAATCATTGTTTAAATAGCAATGTCAAATTTCATATTTATCTTATTTTCACTGCCTTCATGATTCAGGTGAATGCTTGAAGCTTGCAGTCCTCGATTTGCAGTGTACTCTGAGCTTTATGTGAAAATGAGCAGCTGAGGCATTCTTTCCTTTTTATATTTTGGTGAAGGAAGAAGTGGTCTTAATTCTGTAATTCTGTGATTGTTTTTAGGTAAAAGGAAGTTAATTTTCAGCAAGAAAACTGAACCTACCAGCAACCCATTAGAAAGTGCATGGGATAACACTGTCACTATTTTAATTTAGCATTCTATACCCTAACATCTGTATCTAAGGGAACAATAGAGGAAATCTTATGCAATGACATTGAACTGCAGCCAATTCTGTTTGCATTTACTGCCCCTAGCTGAATAGCAAAAAATAATTGCAGCCAATTCCTGAATTAATGTCCCTGTGCCTCTCTGGATCAGAAAATATGTGGGAAAATAAAATACAGTAAACTGCTCATCCACTGGAGTTAATTCTAATAAATCCAGAAGCCAAATAGCAAAGTCAAGTTAAGGCAGAAGCTTTTAATAAATACTTCTGTTCAGTAAATCAGATGATGTATTCATATGAGATGCTGGTGATCTAGCTACGTACCATCACACTGACAAGTAGGCATGATATTGGACAGAAGGTATTAAAATCCATCATTTTTATATCAGTGGGGGCAGATAACTTGGATACAGGCATTCTTGAAGAGCTGAGGAGTTGATTTCCACTAAAGATGAATGCTGCTAAACTGTTTTGAAGGAGATGCAGACCCAGCTGAGAGCCAAGATGTAAGGCACTTATCTTCTATGCTGAGGCTTTTCTCTCTCCAGCTCTTTGGGACTGGAGGTCCAATGTTTCAGGAACAGAGTTTGGTGACCAGAACTAAGGTGTAAAATTTCTTATCTTGTAAGTATGTCATGGTTTGACTCTGGCCCAACACCAGGCACCCATGACAGACTCACCCTCCCCTGTCACAGCTGGGCAGAGGAGAGAAAAATTTAATGAAGGCTTTGTGAGTTGAGATAAGGACCAGGAGAAAACAATGGGGCAAAACAGGCTCAACTTAAAAGTACAAAATGAATTTATTACTAACAAAGTCACAGGAGGATAATGAGAAGTAACACAAGCCTTTAAAACACCTTTTCTTTACCTAACCCCCCCTTCCTTCCTCCTGACAGCACAGGGAGACAGGGGCTGAGGGATTTGGTCACTTCATCACTGAGGTTTTCTGTCACTGCTCCTGGAGAGGAGTCCTTCCCCTGCTGTGCCATGAGTCCCTCCCACGGGCAGGCAGGCCTCCCAAAACTGCTGTGGCATGGGTCAGTCTTCCATGGGGTGCAGTCCTCCAAGGACAGGCTGCTCCAGCCTGGAAGCAGGGCCCTCTCTCCACTGGGTCCGCCCTGGATCACAGCCTCCTCCAGGCATCCACCC